>JAPQWV010000654.1:0-307000 GCA_027422505.1 Craterostigma plantagineum
CGTAAAAGGTAATGGTGATCGACAGGTACACCATTCCTACAAGCATCTGTAAAGAGGTAAAGATATCCCTGATGATGCTCAACAACACAGTGAGAGTTCGCCTCGCATTCCCAGACAAGAGTCATTCCCGATAAAGGATTAGCTGCGTCAATTAGAAAGACCTAATATTGGATCAGGACAAAGACAAGCAACTCATACAAAAATGAGCTCCGAAATATGATCGTGAGTATACCTTAGATGACTGGTCCGAAAACATATTTACAGTTAAATATTGGAAGTCTTTAGTGTGCCTAACACTCAGATGAACATTCTCTTGAGATTCCTCCAAAAGCAATACGTCTTTGTCAGTTGAAGCAAGCATGCTACAGTACAGTCTGATAAGGCACAGATGCGGCGTTTCATGTATCTACTAAATGAAACGCGTAATCAATTTATTAGCATAAATTTAATAAACCAAACCTGAAAGGCCTTTTTTATCATCCGTGACGACATAGAGCAAAGATTGGCCATCTTTGGTCCAAGCAATACTGGAAACTCGGTTAGCTTGAGGCTTGTTGCACAGCGAGCCAAAGTTCAAGTCTTTAACAGATAACCTGAAGTAATCATTATCCTTGTCAAACATAGTGTATGCAATATAACGGTGGTCGGGCGATACTTCCGATAATCTTCATAGGCATAGCCTGAACATTCACGCGAAAAAGAAACAATCAATCTTCGTAAAAAAAAGGGTATTCAGAGTCAAATTAAGTATCTATGCAATTACCTCCAAATCTTTCAGCTTCTTCATTATAGTCAATCAGCTTTTGCTCAATTTTCTTGCCAGAAGTAAAATCAAAACCAGCCGAAGGAGATCTGTGGAGATAAACTCTTCATGCAAGCTAGCTAATCTCCTACACAGAACAGGGTATTGCTTCCCTTCTTCAACTCGCTTGTAATACAACCTACAGCGACCAAACAACGCAGAGCAAGTTCAAACAATATCATGGTAATGAAACACCACCAGCACCCAAGAATTCGAATTCAACGTAAAAGGAAATAGTGGGGTGATCAGAATTACCAAGGACCCAATCTTAAAGGAGGCGTGGACAGCTCAGCAGCCATACGAGAAGCCATTTCCGACTGTAACTTGGACTGCAAACGCTCAGTATCCGCCATGACTGCTTCGGTGTACTTCTCTTCTTGTTCCATGTAAACGTCCATGTGACGCATCGCGACTTTATCGTTCAGCTGAGACATCCACGTGTACTGATCCTCCCAGGTCTCGCCGTGGAGGACGAAGCTCTCAGGTTTCTTCGGCGGTTTCGGCGGAGACGGCGGGGATGGTGGTGGTTGCACCTTCTGGGGTTTGTAGCTTGCAATTTGAATGAGTAGGTGGCGGGGAATTAGAAGGGGGATTCGGCGGCGGACGGTGGCCGCGAGGAGGTGGGCGCATAGTTGAGTGAGGAGGGTTTCGACCAACACGTGGATAATTACATAAACCATCCCGATACTACTTATTTATACATTCAACGTAAATAAATTTTTATTGCAACAATAAATTGTTCATTTTTCCTTTTTACGAAATGAACACTTCTAAATTTAATTTTCAAGTACATATGGAATTAATAACATTAAATTTGTAGCACATTCCGAGTACAAATAGATTTAAGAGATGAAAATCGCAATACTACAATATAGAGGACTAATTTGAGATTCAAGTCAATTCCAGGACATCATACTGTTACTGTAGCTTTCTTTTACAAGGTTCACAACAGCTGAGCTGGACATATACAATACAAACAGAAGATGAAATATTTAACTACAGAAATTAGAACAGAAACAGAAACAGATAACTTGTTATCAAGAATCCAACATACGTACAAAGCAATACAACTCAGAGACTCACTGAGAGAAAGAACTCGCTTCGGTGCTATAATTCGAGTACTCCGATATGCTAAAATTCGGTTTCTCTTCATCCCAGTTTACAATCTCCCTCGCGTACTTAAGCGCCCCATCGACGCTCGAAGGCTCCAAACCGTTCACCATCGATACGTATAGCTTACGACCAGTCAACGCCGAGTAAAGCCTTTTGAACTTGACAGCAATGTAATGAAATCCCAACTGTCCTAACGTAGGGTTGTTCATGTTCGATCGATTGCTGCTAATCACTGGGCTGAAATCCTCGAACCATGCGCAGACGCTCAGAGGAACTTGTTCTATCTTGTCTTCGAAGAGGTCGTACTTATTCAGTAGGAGGAGAAAGTCCACTTGGTCAAAGGTTGGATGAGTCACCATTGTCTCGAAGAACTTACGACTGGACATCATCTTATTATCGGATGTGTTTCCTTCGGCGTATTGATCGTAGTCTGTTAAGGAAACGCAGAAGATGACGATGCGTACGTCTTCGAACATTTGCAGCCATTTGCAGTTTTCGCCGAAGCCTTTCGCCTGTAATCTGATCAGCTGATATCTGCGGTGGTTTTTGTAGGTGCATATGTTGTAAGAAAACTCTCATCAACCAATACAATTAACTGTATATTGCATGTTTTTATTTACACATATTAAATTACTTACCTGAGGTGGGATTCATGAAGGCAACCACTTTCACCATCTTCATCGCAAGCCAAACCTGGAAATGTGAAGTCAACGCACGATAGTCCATTGGAAGAAGTAACACCTTCAGCATAAAGGATGTCTACATCAGAAGGCATATAGTCTGGTTTCAATATCTCTACAGCCTGCAAAACGTTGTAAATATGTATAAAGAGGCTATCTTTAATTGAGGATGGTTGCTTCCCATAGAACTGAAATGGACAAAAAATAAGAGCATCAATTGTGTTATAATCTCACTCTCTCCAGAAAGTAACTTGCGATATTTGGCAGTGCTGCTATTTCATCTCTTCGCTTGTAAGTCGCCTGGAAAGCTGCGTTACTCCATAGTTCCTCAACGATGGGTGCGTACTCTCGACTGGCAGCGGGAAAGAACCTCTCTAAAGTACCCGTTGCCATGATTTTTAGGAGCCAATCTGAAAACTCCTTCAGTCTTGGACTAAGTGAGTAAAGAGTCTCTTCAATGTTTCCCTCGATTTGATCTATGATAACCAACGAAATGAATGCCAGTAGAAAGTTAGGCCGAGAAATAGCTGCAGTGCTTGACGAAATTGGGAATCTTGCAATTAAGAGCGAGAGTTTTTCTTTAAAAGGCGAACCTGCATCAATGGAGCCATCAGAAGCTTTACTTTGCCGCAAGCGAATCAAGCTTTCTTCTTCGAAACGCTCACGACCTTCAAGAAGTACCGCGATGTAACGATAAACATGGGTTTGGACAACTGATTTGATGTGTTCACGCTCGTCGGCAGTGAAAGGTACGTCTTTGTAGAGAATTTTGGCCTGACACAGTAAGATCAGACAAAGATGCCAAAGGTTGACACAACGATTCTCCATTAGATGACAGCATAAATAAATACAACAAAAGATGGACCCGAAACACAATTAAATGAATATTGTCTCTTCAAGAAACCTACCTGTTTGAACATGGTACTTGTCCCAGATCCATTATATCCAATCAACAGAAGCTTCTGGATTGTTCTCTGCTCGAGGTAATCAGGTACTTCCAATTAACCATATTAGTACCTTGCTCGCCGTATGTCTGAGAAGACTTAGAAGGAACTGGGAGAGAAAGTACGGCACATAGGAATTTTGTTCCAGGCTGCAAATGAAAATTTATAAACTAAATAAATAGTAAAAAAGATAGAATTACAGACATACGAAGAATGTCAGATAAAAGCTTAAAAAGGAAAACATATACACAAGATTTCAAACCTTTCCCCAGATATAACCCTTTTTGTTTTTCTGTCCCTCCTCTTGATATGATCCGTCCTCGTTTACCCAAAAATGTGGATTTCCAGCACATTGAACTCCAGCCAACTGCATATGCGTAGCCATCGAATATCATAGGAAAAAGGTCAAAATAATAGTAATCAAATACGGAAAGAAAAAGAAAAAAGCAAACCTTTAACATGCGCAGTTCCACTTTTGTGATTTGCCGGCCATTTATAAAGACTTGGGTGTTGCCATTGCTAGCATCTGGTTTAATAGGTCCCCAACATTGAGATGGGGGCTTATGATTTGCGAAGGCTTTTGCCCGTCCTTCAAAGAGTATCACATCTTAAAATTTTAGAAAAGTTTCACAAACAGAAAACTAATATGCAAAGAAAAAGATTAAAGCTTGTCACGAAAAATCACCTTCCCCCAAAGACCTGATACTTTGTCGTACCAATAGTTTCCGGGATTAAGCTTCTTCGGAGGACTAGGACAACTCTGAAGTGCAACCAACTCATCGTGATAAAGAGGCCTACCGTTCACGCATATATACTCGGGAGGCAATTGATTTACTTCGCACAACGTTTCAGCATTCATGATTTGCCTGATCTCAAGATCGTTGAGCAACCTCTTTAACATCCTCGAGCACTTGCCCAAACAACTACGCTTGGCTTCATCTATTGGATATCCAATGCAGCCCACGCATTTTCTACCCTCGGGCATGGAACCCATTGCTTTAAGCACGCAATTACTGCAATACTTTGCATCGCAAACCATGCAAACCTCCTTTTCGGTAAATCTGTTCCTTTTTAAGCAACGATGGCACGAGCCTTTCTTTACCTTTACGGCTGGATCTTTCTTAGGTCTCATAACCTCAGGCTTTTGTGAGTAACTAAACTCTTCATTCGTATTACCATCGTCAGACTTAATATCACAGAACGTTACCATAGGCGCTCGTCTTGTTTCGTTCATAGATTCGCCATTTCTGTCTCCAAACTGACGAGATGAAACCCGAGAGGAGAGGTAATCCATGCTCAGAATCGACTCATTCGACGCCCAATCCGTTCTATTAGACTCGTTAAAATTCGAACTTTCTTTGAATCCACTTGAGAGCCTCAACTTGCCCGAATTTCCAGAGAGCTCCCCCGATGGATTCAAAGAACCCAAATTCTCTGCAAATTCGCAAGACTCGCCATCATCAGCAACCGAGCAAGACTTAACCTCGTCTGACCGATCATAGCACTTCAAATCACCGCTGGAAACATCAGTTACACCACCACAGTTTTCGGCCCTCGTTTCCTCAAACATGTTGTTAATCGAACTAGGAGACACTGTGGTCTCAGTCCCTAATCGCAATTCTTTACTGAAAGAACCCTCACTCGCCTCGTTATTCCCAGACTCAAAGGCGATCACCGAGGTAGGTGAGACATTCAATAACTCACCAGATAAAGAGCTCAGTTTCAAATCTTTGGACATAATCAGCTCAGCGTTAGGTATAGGTTGAACTACTGGCAAAGACAACTTATTATCAGGAAAACCTAGGAGTGAGACCGCCGAGGCTATTGGGATCTGATTCACGATAATGGGCACAGCCTTCGGCAGCTCACCGTTTATAGGTGGGCCATCGTACTCCACCGCAAAGGAGTATTCCACGGTATCTTCTGAAACCGTCGCCATTTTCACTGATATGGACGCTTGCTTTCGAATCAGAAGTGAGAGCCCCTCTTCATGCAAACATTCGGTTATAAATTAAACCATTTCTGAGATATTGAGATGATAGGCGAAAGAACACAAACCCACTTAACATCACCGGCAGGATAGCTTGAAATGCTTAAATCTTTGGTGAAATGGGAAGGGAATAGCTGAAAGAACACAAACCCACTTCAGCTACGCTGCAGAACAGCTCAACAAGCGAATCTCACGCTAAAATTGCAAGAGAATACTCGATAGAACGAAACTCCTCTTCTCTAAAGCAGCAGTAGTACACAACGAAAGATTAAATCTCGAGGGAAATCACAAGACAATAAGTGGGAAGGTTCGGAGAGCTCTGTAGATCACAACAAACTTTAGCAGCAAGGAAAGGACCTCAAGGTTAAAAAAAAAAAGGACACTTCCAATTGTGAGCTGGAGTGTAAGGGCAAGGGGAATAGTGTGCAAGAGAATACAAGGCAAGGTGTTGCGGATTGCGATAATGGGTTGGAGCAAGAAAAGTGTTTTGGGAAAGGGAAAGTGAGGTGGATGGGTGGTAAGCACTCTTTTTTGGAGTTTGGCATCTTCTGTTTCTTTGTTCTTTTCTCTTTTTTTTTTAAGTGCCGATATCGTTTTTCTTTTCTTCTTCTTTTTTAAAATAAAAAACTCAGAAAAATCGTTTGCTTTGTTCACAATCTTGTCTATATAACACAACACAAATGATTAATTATGTTTATCAAGATCAACCGGCGACGGCGCAGGTGGCGTTCTTAGGGGCAAAATTGTATTTTCAGAGTCTCTCTCTCTCTCTCTCTCTCTCTCTCTCTCTCTCTCTCTCTCTCCAAATATAGACACGACATTCACAGAGACAGACATGCATCAACAGATCCTACCTTAAAGATCGGCAGTACTATTGCATTGCAAGTGCATATATTCAATCACTAATGTCAATCTGTGGCCGACGGTATTCAACGACAAAATAGCATCGAAAACAGAACTTCATCTACTTATATAAGATTTCAATTCAGTCTACTTGCTTGAGTAGGATTTGATTCAAAGCTCAATTTGCAGAAAATGGGTCGTATGGATTATCTGGCAATGAAAAGTAGCAGAGATGAAGAAACGATTGAGCTGATGAACTCAGACTGGAACGAGCTGAGAATCGCGGCGGAGAAACTGATCAACCACGCGGCAGAACTGAGCAGTGTTGGCGTCGGCTCTTCTTTCCTCAGATGGGTCGCCTCCTTCGCCGCCATGTAAGCTCTCATCCGTATACATACACAGCAATTATTACAGGGAAAGAGAAACTGTATTAACTGATCGATTCCTCGGATGAAAAAACACAGATATCTGCTGATCTTGGACCGAACAAACTGGAGAACAAACATGCTCACCTCACTTCTCATCCCTTACATCTTCATGAGCTTTCCACATTCTCTCTTCCACTTTCTCAGGTAATGAATAATCCTTACGCAGTTTTCTGCTTCACATTGTTACGATCCAATCGAACTTCTCTCTTGCAGAGGAGAATTGGGGAAATGGATTGCACTCATCGCAGTCGTACTAAGGCTCTTCTTCCCTCGACATTTTCCAGGTAATAGATAAATCCACTCCATCGAGAAGCTAAAGCTATCATTTGCCAAGAAAACTACTTTTGTGGTTATCTGCAGATGGGCTTGAGATGCCGGGATCATTGATACTTCTGCTTGTGGTTTCGCCCGACTTCTTCGCTCAGACGATAAGAGATCATTGGATAGGTGTGGCGATAAGCCTTGGGATTGGCTGTTACCTTCTGCAAGAACACGTAAGAGCTTCGGGCGGTTTTCGTAACTCACTTACGCAGACACACGGGATATCGAACACCCTCGGGATCGTACTCTTGTTGGTGTTCCCAATCTGGGCGTTGGTCACTCGAGTCGTTTGATCAGATTTCTTTGCATGTTAGAATCTTACAACAAGGCTACGCTATGTTAGCTTCTTAGTTGATGAACTGAAAACTAGTTAGTCATTTGATCTGTTTGGCAATTTTATTAATATTTTAAAGAAAAAAAAAACGGTTTGTTTGTCCTGATAGGGCTGAGCTTAATCTTATTACATCCCAAATCTCCTACTTCCTATACCACAAATACTGCCACGTGGCAATTGATGAAACCAGTCGCAGGAGCTGAGACCAACCAATGAAACAACACCTTATCCTATCTCTTATCTCAACTTCCCACTACTAAACCTACGGCAAAACTAAGCTTCTTTGCAAAGACTCTGCTAAGTTAGCGATACTGAAAGAGGACTAGAGGAAAAAATGGCAACCTCATTACAAGCAGCTGCTACTCTGATGCAGCCAGCCAAGGTCGGCAGGACCGGCGTGCAGCTCCGACCGGTTCAGACCCTAAGCAAAGCCTTTGGCTTCGAACCGGCCGGCGGCTCGAGGCTGACTTGCTCTCTTCAGACACCGATCTTAAAGACATGGCTCAGAGATTCGCCGATGCAGCCAAGATTGCTGGCTTCGCTCTTGCCACCTCTGCGCTGTCGTCACGGTAACTCCTCTTTGGTTTTTCACTTGTCAGTAGGGTAAATCTGGCAAAAAGAGTGCATAACATGTAATAATACTTACAGGGTGCTAACGCCGAGGGTGCCCCAAAACGCTTAACGTTCGACGAAATCCAAAGCAAGACATACATGGAAGTGAAAGGAACAGGGACTGCGAACCAATGCCCCACCATCGAAGGAGGCGTGGAGAGCTTCGCCTTCAAACCAGGCAAGTACAACGCTAAGAAGTTCTGCCTCGAGCCCACCTCCTTCACCGTGAAGGCCGAGGGCGTGAGCAAGAACGCGCCGCCCGAGTTCCAGAAGACGAAGCTCATGACTCGCCTGACCTACACGCTCGACGAGATCGAAGGGCCCCTCGAAGTGTCCCAAGACGGAACCCTCAAGTTCGAGGAGAAGGATGGGATCGACTACGCAGCTGTGACCGTGCAGCTCCCGGGCGGCGAGCGCGTGCCCTTCCTCTTCACCATCAAGCAGTTGGTGGCTTCGGGCAAACCCGAGAGCTTCTCGGGCGAGTTTTTGGTGCCTTCTTACCGTGGGTCGTCCTTCCTCGACCCGAAGGGGCGGGGCGGGTCGACGGGGTATGACAACGCTGTGGCTTTGCCGGCTGGCGGGCGGGGAGACGAGGAGGAGCTAGAGAAGGAGAATAACAAGAACACTACGTCTTCGACTGGGAAGATTACGCTGAGCGTTACTCAGAGCAAGCCCGACACTGGTGAGGTGATCGGCACTTTCGAGAGCATTCAGCCGTCTGATACTGATTTGGGATCCAAGGCTCCCAAGGACGTGAAGATCCAGGGCATATGGTATGCGCAGCTTGAATAGAGCGTTTCTTTTGCTGATTTCGTGGTGTACGAGTCTTATGCTGTAATTGGGACGAACCTGTCCAAACTTGAAACTCCGTATTGAGACTTCCCTGAAACTCTTGTATGATAACCATGGAAAGCAAGTGACGCTCAAATCTTCTTGAGCAGCAAAACGATACTAAAAACTCACGTTTAATCAAATCTTGAACGTCACCAAAAATCTCCGCAAGAACACGATCCCTCTCTGAAATGGTGAAACCTGGACGAATCCCTCACAACGATCTGTAACCCGACGAATTTTGCGATGAATTTGATGGTGTTGTGACAGTCGCCGCAAATCCTCAGGTTCTTATAGACCTTCAACGATGATTCGCCTTTCGAATTTAGTATGCCAAAAGCCACGGCTAACTTCTCGCTGTGACTGCACAAGCTATCTTCCTTTTCCTCTCCGTCTACGTCTTGCAAAACATACTCCGTATGAGGATAGAAACCTTCTAGTTTCATCTTTCTCCGAATTTCTTCCAAAAATCCATGTATATCGCCGCTCCGATCGTTAGTTCTATCGCCCACGACGAAAGTATGGACCCTATTCTTCACTCTCACCCAACTACAGCCTGGAAGTTTCTTCGCTCCCCTGTCTCTCATCAGCTTCCTAATCTCTGAGGCTTCGCCCCAGAGTTTGGCGGCTACAAGAATGTTAAACATTAAGACATAGTTTCCAGGATTGTCTGGTTCTATCTCAAACAAGTGATTCGCAGCGATTCGTCCTAGATCGACGTTCTTGTGAACACGACATGCTCCGAGCAATGCTCCCCATGCTGATGGCCGTGGCTTTACAGGCATTTCTTGGATGAAGTTATACGCCTCTGCTAAGCGACCTCCACGACTAAAAACATCAACCATGCAAGAATAGTGTTCAGCGTCGGGTTCAACTCTATGGATCTCACTCATCGAATGGAAAATCGAAAGACCCTCATCGACCATCTTCGAGTGGCTACAGCCATAAAGCACGCCCGTAAAAGTAATGGAGTTGGGTTTTACCCCTAAACCCACCATCTTATTGAAGAGTGCTAACGATTCCTCGCCTTTACCATGCATTGCATTCGCTATAATGACTGTGTTCCAAGCAATGGTGTCTTTGAGTGGCATTGCACTGAAAACCCTGTTCGAAATTTCGAGGTCTCCGCTCTTGGCGTACATCAAAATTAGGGCAGTACTAATTGCCAAATCATCGACTAGACTATGTCTGAACCCATAACCATGAATCTGCTTCGCCGTTCTCCAATCCTCACAGAGAGTGCAAGCAGTCAACGCACTCGTAATGGTTATTTGATTTGGCTTGCATCCTCCTTGCTGCATGCAACGGAGTAATTCAAGCGCCTTTTCTGCTTTTTCTCTATCAACAAACCCCGATATGACAGTGTTCCAAGAATCAGCGTTTAACTCAACTCCTCGACACCTCATTTCTTGAAACTTATCAAGGGCCTTTCCACACTCATTATTAAGAAAATAGGCAGATATCATCACGTTCCATGACACCACATCGGGTCGAAGCAAGCTGTGAAATACGAGTTCGGCGTCCTTTATGCTCGAGCAACTAGCGTACATATCCACAAGAGCGCTACTCACAAATTCATTATCCTCAATCCCATTCTTAATACCAAGGCCGTGAATATCTCTGCCCAGATATAAACACTTCAACTCCGAGCAAGCTGGAATTACGGAGGACAACGTAACTGCATTGGGTCTGATTCCACTGTATCCCATCTCACGGAAAGTTCGAAGCGCCTGCCATGGAAGCCCAGAGTTAAGATAAGATGAACAAAACGATGTCCATGTAATTACATCCTTCGCTTTCATGCCACTAAATACTCTCTCTGCACCCTCGACGAACTTGCATTTCCCGTACATGTCGATCAAAGCATTCCCCAAAAGCAAATCGAAAGAAAAACCGTACTTTGACGCATCACTATGGATCTCCTTAGCATTTCCCAGATCCTTAGAAGCCGCGCAAGCCTTTGCAGCTGCTAGTATAGCCAACTTATCGGGAATCACTTTGTTTCCGTTCTTTATCTTACAGTAGAGCTCCACGGCTTCTTTACTCCGGCCATTCTTGGTATAAGCTGAGATCAATACTGTCCACGAATGCAAGTCTGGACTAGATATTTGATCAAACAGCTTACGAGCAAGCCCCAAATCCCCACAATTTATATATTTCCTAATCAGGTTAACATTCAAATGCGGTGGGAGATTCTTGGGTATCTTAGAAAGCATCTTCCTAGAACCATAATTCACGACTTGCGAGTCAGCTGAAGAGGTTTCATTTCATTACGTCGATTCATTCGCACAGATATGTGGGAGAGAGTCGCCTCAGAAAATTCTTCGGTCGCACGTGCGATATATTGTTGGGCCAGGCCCAATCTGAGTGGAGCCCAATGAGCCCAAAAAAGAGAAATCCTAGTATTAATTTTTTTTGATGTTGCTGACCGACAAAATAATATACAAGTTTGTTAATTTTATTACAGATAAATAATCACGTGCAGCATTAAAAGCTTTGTCCAAGGCCCGAAAACGTTCGCATTCCCACACAAACGAAGAAAATGCAAAACCATCTACAGAATCTAATCACACCTCTAGTACTGCTGTTGATGGTAATCGCAGCCAATCGGGCCCAAACACCTCCGCCGCCGGCGGGTCCAATCCAGTCCGACCCGACCCAAGAGTACCTCGACGCCCACAACCACGCCCGATCCGAAGTGGGCGTGGGTCCGCTCAAGTGGAGCCCGCAGCTCGCCAAGTCGGCCAGCCTCACCGTGCGCCTCCAGCGCGACAAGCACAACTGCAGCTTCGCCGACCTGTCCAAGAGCCAGTACGGCGGCAACCAGCTCTACGCCGGCGGGATGGCGGTGACTCCGCGCGCCGCCGTGGAGAACTGGGTGGCGGAGAAGAGCTCCTACGATTACGAGCGCAACGCGTGTACGGACGAGGGGAAGAAGTGCGGCGTGTACACGCAGGTGGTGTGGAGGAAGACGGCGGAGGTGGGCTGCGCCGCCGCGGTTTGCAGAACCGAAGGGACGAGCTTGACTGTTTGCTTCTACAATCCTCCTGGGAACGTCGTCGGCGAGAAACCGTACTAGAAAATTCGCATTCGTTTTGTAATAAGCTGACGATGATAACGTTTGTTGTCCCTAATTTCCATCGTATTTTGCTTTGCTTTTGTTGAGATAATGAACTTAAGAATCGACGGAAAAGAGATAACTATATACAGAAACAGTGTAAACAATACGAAATACTACAGAAATCTATCATCACTTGGTGGCGACCACCGCTTCTTTGGAAATGAGATACCTAAAAGAAAAGTTATGCGAAATCCACTCGATGTTCTTGCGTGATTTTCCCAGTTGGCGTTTCTTGACGCTTTTCCTCAGATTATCGGGCAAAGATTTCTGCACAATCTCCATCAAAACATCATGACAAAGACCCGAGTCTTTAGCAAACAACTCGACTATCTTCGGTACTACGACTTTATGATCTTTCCTTACACCAAAGGTTGCACGCAAGTACTCTTCCTTCGCCACCTCGAGTTCTTGGATAACCCTCTTGGGCGTGTAAATACGAACCTGAGAAAGAAAAAGAAAGAACGTAAGATTCGTTCGACGAATAGCTTACTCTTACAGCTCGAAAGATTGAAAAGAAGTTATTACCGCTGGATCAGAATGGCTGCCAGACGAAAGCGCAAAGTAGAGAAGGGGCTCGGGTCGTTCTATTGCGTAAGCTTGTCGTTCATCGCCAGCTTTAAATTTCGTTTTCGAAGAAAGAAGTAGCCTCAGCCACTAAAAACCACATATAGTATGAAGAACTTATTACAAAGAACTGTGAATGAATTTAGGACAAGAAAGTTAGAACATTTGGCGGGCGGGTCGTTTTCATACCTGTCCTGGACGAGGCATTCGACATCCTAACACCGAACTTTGTATGGCCCCAGCGCTAACTATGTTGCCCCCGACATTATATGCAGCCTAAATAAACACAAAAGTCAGACGATTTTTTCGCATTTACCACATTCTCAATGTGTTCATTCAAGCAAGAAAACCTTCAAGAGTAGAAATGTTCTCTTCATGTTGTTCCGTGGGACGCCATAGGCAAGAATTGCCTGTTTTTATCAAAGAAAGAAAACAGAGTAAGCTGACTGTCGAAAATTTGTCTAGTGAACCAAGTCGAAATTCTTCTTACGTGCATAACCAAAGAATTGTGAACGTTAATCCAAAAAGCGAGCTTCTCTTCACGAGTCAGCTCCCCCGGGTCGATCTCTTCCAGTCGAGATATGAGAGACCTGAAATTTTGCAGCAACTGTTCGACGTCGCCGTTTTTCTGACCTCCACTGTACAAACGGTTCACTTCGATCATCGTACTGTAAGGGCCGCTGAAATCTTTCATCCCTTCGACGAGGAATGGATTATCCAATCTACTGTCGAAGGAAGACGAATCGTTTCTGAACATGGGGCTCCAAATATCGGACTGATGATCCTTTGGAGAAAATCCGCTCGAGAAAGATGAAGATGGAGACGAGGAGAGGCCATTATTAGCAGCCATCGAGGGGTCGGAGAGTTTGCAGTATATAGTGGACATGCACTTCACCATATCTTCAGACAGCTTATTCGGCGAATCTACGACGTGATCTGATATGCGGGTCCCAAGGTGCTCGGCCAAGCTTATTACATGCGAAGAAGAGCTTTGTGCATACTGAAACACAAAGGCCAAACAAACGGCGTTCAGCACGTCTTACACAATAGCTGAGAGGTCTAAAAGATGTTGCAATAATTTTTTTTAAACCTCCATCACATATAGTGGCTGAGAATGGCAAGCCCTTAAAGCCTTATCCATCGTGTCTGCTTGAGAACGTAGCGAAGAGTGGAAGCGTTGAACTCCAGCTTCTAGAAGCTTCTCTTCAGATGGAAGATCCACTTCTTTCCTTGTGTCAGCCTCTGCTTGAGTTTTGACTTCAGAACTTGGAAAATCAAGGCGTTTTCTTGTCCTAGGAGATGTTGCTCTAGGAGTTCTACGAGTGTCTTTCTTCGAAGGAGACAACGAAGAAACTTTCTCGTCGAATGCCTTTCTGTACAGCGAAAGGAGGTATTGTTCCAAGTGTCCCACTTCTATTTCTAGAACTGCAATTTCTCTTATGAGCTCAGCTGCCGACTGTAAATAGAGAAAGGAAAGATGTTCAGTCCAAGACCACTTCTTACATAGAAAGGTTGAAAAAAGGAAGAACAAGAATGTTGCCTTTGGGATCGCTGCTTCATCAGTAGCATGGATTGAAGAAGTTTTATAACCGAGTGCCTTCTCTAGAGCGCAACGGACTGATACTTGTTCCTTCAATCTCTTTTCAAGAAGCAAAATCTGCACCAAGACAATGTTGTCGAAAATTAGCTGACTCTGATCAGATAAAGGAGGTGTATTTCTTATTCTGATACATACACATACCTCTTGTCTCAAGGAGTGTTGGATATCAGCATTTGACGGCTGCTTCATTTTGCCATTCACATCAAGTTCCACATCCTAGTATAAAGGGCATCATCATCACGTGTAAAAATCAAAGCTTCTATTACACATCGAAAGAGTTAACAATAGACACACTGAGATCTCTTACCAACTTCAGTCTCTGAGCTTCTTCGACAGACTGCATCGGCTTAATGTCCTCCGTTTCTCTATTATCAGGAAAACTGCAATTCATTAAGAAGCTTCGTTATGCAGAAATCACAGAAGAGATGATACTCGTAAAACGTCATTACCTCTTCGAACGATTGTGTCTGACCAGCATAGGCCATTTACCACTACTAAAACCTTCAAATCCCATTTCTGCTGCGGAAAGGCTGATCAAGATAAGATTTTTATCGCAGAAAAAAAAAACACACAACTCAAGGATGAAGTCAAAGCCCACTATTGTCTTCTTGCCTTCTTTTTCTTGTCGCTCTGAAGAAGGTCTGAACACTACAGAGGGTCATGTGACTGAGCAAAAATAGCTAATGTAAAGGCAATCCTTTTAATTGACAATATGGAAAGCGTAAATAAAAATCAAGCCTTTTTTGCCATACCGTATCTTGGCAACCTTCAAAACTCTGTTCGTGCGACTATGGCTTCGGAGCTCGTTGTCTTAAAAGAAGTAAAAATAGACAAGCTTCGAGCCATTGAAACAGATTGTTTTCGTGCAAGTATGCTTTCTTCTTCTCTTTAGTTGAACTGAAGAAAAGAGAATTTAATGCCAATGCCGAAGTCAATAAATCAGTAGATGCTTGGAAAGATTTTGGTAGGTACGAAAATATGGAGGCACTGGAAAGAAAATGGTGGCTGTGAGGGTAAAACGGTAACTAAAACTTGCTACAACATCAATAATATATCGCCAAGTAGAGACAATAAATATCGAGGTAAGAGATGGACAGTCGTCGTCACCTTTGATTTTGTTTCGTTGTGTTTTGTGTGTGGCTGCGAGTCTTGTGACTTCATATATTAGTAAATTTATTAAACCATCTTCAGAAAAATTTTACCGTGCATTTACATTCTTTTGTAGCTTAGACTAGATTCATGTTGCCAAATGTAATAACTTTTTCACAGGGCATTTGAGAGGAAATATTTTTAGCAAATTCTTTTAGGTAGGCTCAAATGTCTATATATATTAAATAACATCATAAATTGGGACCTTTTACTCTATAATCGCATTTTTGGATACAGTTGGGAAGTATAAAAGATTCCATACCCATTAACTATAAGGCAAGTTAGGAATATACAAATAGATCAAAGCTACTCAAAAGAAGTTAGGAAGTTAAAAAGGTCAACAAAAAGTGGAAGTGGGAAAGGTAATATCCGAAGGTACTAGACAATCGAGGTTAATCTAGATATTAGAACTTGGAAGCCACAAAAGAACTACTTCCTGTGTCCCGGCTATTTCTTCCCAAAGATTAGTGGCACGGATATTAAGAAACCACATTATTTTAATATTATAGTACACCTTTTGAGGTATGGAGAGAGAAAGTTATTAGGAGACACGCAAATCAAGAAGATTTTTTTAATATTAATGGTGTAATTAGTTTAATTAGTGGGATAATTTTTTACCAAAAATGGAAATGGGAAGAATTATGTGGGACGCCCGAAATAGAAAGTGGGAAGAAATAAGTGGGACGGAGGTAGTAGAAGATATTAATGCAACCATGTATGTTTTATTAATAACACGACAATTCGAGGGTGAAAAAGGCAAATTCCACCTTAAAAGGAATGAATGTAGGGAGAAAAACATTGGATTCTTGAAATAGTATGACTATTATTACTAAGGGTAACCACAATGGTGGTTTATAGGTGTGTCATATGTGCTTATTTGGCACTTTATATGACACACCACCATTGTGGATGTGTCATGAGTATGACATTGTGTCATATTTATGACACAGTGTTATAGGATTAAAAGGAGAGAGAAGGTGGAGAAAGAAAAAAAATTATTTATTTATAGTTGTGGGTCCGTGTTATAGTAGTATTATTATTGTGAAAAAAGAGAATAAAATATAGAAAAATATAGTGAAAAGCTGATGTGGCAGTATTATGGGTGTGTTATCGTTGTGGACACCCTAATAATACTTGTCTAATAGAATGTTGCGTAGTATTAAATAAAAATACTCAAGTGTCGATAGTTGATGATACCATACCCCCTTTGTCCTTAAGCTGATAAGAGACTTGTTTGTCTTAGAATCGGAAAATAAAATAAGATTGACCTTTATCAATTGGGCTCATCTTTTCTGTCGTTACACAGACTTCCTTACGATAAAAGCTTTCTTTATTACAGCTGAGGCGGGGCTTACCATGGTTATTATTACTAACTAGCTATAGATCGAGCCAATTATAATAATATAATGTTAAGAATGGCCAACAATATTAATTTTTCTAGTGTAACTTTATTTAATTGTATAAATTTATAAGTTATTCGAAAGTTTATTATGTTAATGGTCGTCTTGGGTTCATCGTGACAATTTAAACTCCAGCCCCAAGATGTTTTTTTTTTTTTTTCTTAAATGAAATATAAAACACGGAACTGCAGAAGCCAACCATATGTATACAATCTATATATCATGATACGAACCATCGAAACTTCTATTTCATCATGTTATATGATTAGGTACATTTCACAAGAGACCAGAAATGAAATGTCTTCTTCCCCATGTCAACTCTAAAGATATTTAGCTAAATGTTTCTGCTTCAATGATTAGGTAATCGTGGGAGCAAGTGAAATCGCGAATTATCATTATTTTTAAAATTTATAATATTAAGAGACAGGAATATGTTGGGCTGTCATCATTCATCAATGATCGAGCGAACCACGTTAACAGCATCATTATGTAATTAAATCAAGAAATCTCAGCATTAACACAATGTACTTCGTTCAAGGCTAATTAGAACCAAACCCATTATTGTTTCTTAGAGAAGAGAAGAGACTGAAGAAAACTTTTTCGGATAAATATAACGAAATGCAGAAAGTTCCTTTAACCTCGATATGTTTCTTTCTAGTTCAGTCAGTCTAAAAACATGTCTGAAGAACGCGGAAAAAAAGACAGTAATGGAATAATTATAACGTAACGAAAAGTACAGAACATTCCAAGGAGACGTGGACAAGCAAGTGAATGCCAATGACAACGTAAAAAATGGCATCTCATTAACCTTTTTCCCCATCATATCAGTAGCCCCATTGACCACCTCCCACAAATGAAAGCATGCAATGCACATGAAGGGAGGGGAGGAAAGAAAGTATTCTGTAAAAAATAATGTAGTAATGTACCTTTTGAGACAAAGGGTCAAGCTATAGCACGTTGTAGTTGAATCTTCGTATTACTAAGATAGCCCAGATCAGAAATTAGAAAATACGATCCAAATTGATAGATAATAATGAGTCTGTGATCGAACATTCTTCGACCTTCGTGGTCCTTTTCCATTGTGACCACAAACACGCCGATGTGCAACTAACTTTCGGCCTGTGCCAATGGTAGAAGCAGCTTTGGCCTTACGCACTTTAGTTTTAGCATTGAGACCACCATTGCTTGTACCCTGTCTCACATGTATACGCGCAAATGTATACCATACTAACAAAGAGATATTTATCAAGAAAACCAAAAAAATGCTGCAAGAAAAGATTTTCTAACTTGGAATCTTGATTTTTACATGTTCTCAAGCAAGCAGAGGTACTATCAATCAAAACAATGCAGCAAGTCAATGGTTAAACGAGTATCCATTACAAAATCAGCAGCTTTACTTTCTCTAAGTAAAACTTCAACTGAAATAATGCCACCACTAACTAACCAACACCATGGCTTCTACGCCTTTTAAAAGAACCACGGCCACCATCAGGTTCTTCCGAAGTATTCTTCCTCTTTCTTGAGGAAGGTGCCTTAAATGCAAACGCAAAATCTTCCCACTTGGGAGGAAATCCAGCTTGAAACTATCACAAACCTGTCGAAAATGAAATTCCCATGGAATGATGTCAATTGCAAATCAGCATGTAAAATATTTTCGACGGATGGACAGAAAACCAATTTAGTACCATGGAATTGAACCCATTCTCAAGCGTGACCGAACATTTCAGAATCCCATTAAGCGTAACTGTAAAGCCATCAACAGTTTCGAGAGTAACGCTATCATATCTCTTTACAATTGGTGCAGAGAGAAAACATCGTACAGCGCTGTTCCTGCATTGTTAAGAACCATAAAACCTTGTAATAAAACCAGCTAGACATGCCAGCTAAACCTTGTAATATCTTCTGATAACTGAGAAAATTTAATCCATCGTCAACTAATTTCATTGGAACAGACAAAGACTTAGGAAGCTAATCATTCATAAGCCAATGCAGGACAGATGACATGAAGGATTTGGTGACGATGTTCAATGGAGAACATAATAACATCATAAAGAACAGTGTAAATCACCCTTCTATTGCAGAATATTCTACATCCATATCGTTTGCTATTGCAGGATTAAAACAGAAAACAAAAGACCCCAAAACGAAAAAAAAAAAAGCAGAAAGGAAGTGTCCTTACTCGCTAGAAGATAATCCTCCGACGCCAAGCCGCTTGTCGCCGGAATCTGACTGGGCATTGAGGAGCCACCAATCAAGCAAGAAAACCTACCACAAACGGCTATAACCAATGACGAGCTGCCACGTGACAGTACAGAAATATGAAAGGAAGGCTAGGGCTTACTTGTTTAGTGGGGGTAAGGCACTTCCCCGATCTATTGCCAGAATAAGGAGTTGAAGGGAACCTCCGTAGACTGTCTCGGCGGCGAAACAGCTTGGTTGTCGCCAGCTAGGGAAAAAAAATATTTGCAAGAACATAGTCCTATTAAATCCAACACTCACTGTTCTGTCTGGGCTGGGCCGAAGAAGTTTCACTTTATATTTATTTTATTGGCCTTATTCACTTTTAAGCCGAACTAAATATGATCTTATCTCAATCTGATAAAGATTAAATATTAAGATTATGGCAATTAGACATGAATTTATTCTCAAAATCCTATTGAATCGAAAAAGATTGAGAGTGATAAACATCTGCTTGTATCTTCATCAGATTCAAAACCAATTCAACAGCGCTCAATCTCTTCTCCCATTCCCCTTCCAAGCACGCCATGCTAAGCTTCATCAACCTCGACGAGACCTCGGCGCAATCGATGACATAGCCGCGTGAATTCTCAATTCGAAGCCGCGGATCGACGAGCCGGACAATCTCATCGTCGGCAGCCGCCGCCGACATTACGTAATCGGACAGCAACACTTCTCCGCCGCCGTCGTCTTGCGAGAAGACAGCATCGCTGCCCGTAATAAGCTCCAGCATTACGACTCCAAAGGCATAAACGTCCATCTTCGGCGTCACGACGCCGCTCTGCAGGTACTCGGGCGCCATGTAGCCCTTTTCTCCTCTAACCCTAAAAGATCGAGGCGAACCCTTATTTTCCCTCGCCATCCCGAAATTTCCGATCTTGCCCCTCAGCTCGCTGGTGAGGAAGATATTTCTTGAAGTGACGTTCTTGTGGACGTAGGGTCGATCGGCGAAGTCGTGAAGGTATTCGAGCCCCTTTGCCACGTCTAAGGCAATGAGGATCCTCGTGTGCCAGCTTCGTATGCCTGGGGAGTTTTCATCCCTAAGCCATTTCCTGAGAGATCCGTCGTGGAGGTATTCATAAACTAGGTACAGATCACTATCGTGTTGGCAGACGCCGTAGAGGCTTACTAGGTTCAAGTGGTTGATGCTGGCGAGGATCTTTACCTCGTTCGCCACGTCAGCGTTCGCGGTCTTCTTTATTACGGATGGTTTGCCTCGGAGGACGCCTCTGTAGGCCGAGCTGCTCAGCTTCTTGAGTGGGCTGAAGTTTTCTGTAGCCGTTTGCAGTTCTTGGTACTCATATGTCTTCATGGTTTCTCCCGTCCTTACGACGATGCTCATGAAGTTCTCTGGTAATGGAGTTTGGTCCTTCAAAGACGATGTTCTTTGCATTTTCTTGTGGCAAAAGCAGTAGACAACCACAAAGCAAAGGACTGCTAGAACGGAACCTAACGAAAGCCCGACGTAAATCCCTTTAAGGGAGATCGAGCTCTTCTTATCCCTTTTCTGGGGGATTATAGCAGGCGAAGAATCATTCGACGGTTGGTAATAACTTCGCATCTCAGAGCTCGACGGTTTCCTATTCAGTGGAATCAAGATAGTCGTAAATGGAAAAAGTCCTGGATCTTCGTCCGAAAATCCATTGGCTGAAGCTATACTCCTCGAGCTTACGTTGAACCTTTCGCCGATCAAAGGGATCGTATCTTTCCATTTAACCAAGTACGTAAACAAGTACTTAGTTCCCGTTTTCATCTGTTCTTGCGTAGGACAAGCACATCTAAGCGGTACTCGAAGTATGTCCCCAGGTAGAAGGTCAGTTTCGCCGTAAGGATTCTCCTTCTTAAGAGCGTCGCAAGTTGTGAGCCCTTGGAACGTCTCGTTGGCAATCGTAAAGTACGTTTCTTCTTGCTGATCTTCGTAGGTGTAAGAAGCATTGGATTGATAGTACCGACTGGAAGAACAGTAGCAGTTGACGGGGATTATGACATCGGTTTCTGGGAGCAGATTCGAAGAAGTCGAGATGTTGTTGACCTGGGCTAATCTTGAAGGGTCGGCGGACGTCAGGTTTGAAATCGAAGAGACAGAAAGATAAGGTGCTTTGGTCCGAAACATAAGGTAGGCTGTGCAAGAAGGGTTTTCTCGGTGGCAAGTGTAGAGGAAAGAAGGAGATGGGCCTCCCGATTCATCTGAAGCGTTGCAAGCCATGATCGAATTTCCCGAATACTGCTGTTGGGCGACGACGGGATTGAGCCCCGAGAATGCAGTGGCGATCAAGAAATGGATCAAGAATATGGTCATGGTGGATTGATGTAAGAGAATAAAGGAGTTCTTGTAAAGGGTGATTGATCTCTAACATATATGTTGAATCAAAATGTCATTCTCAGTAAAGTCAACGCTGGAGGGAAGGAAACTCCTACCAATCATTGAAGGAAAAGCTTTTACCAGAAGCTTGAAAGTACCATTTAAATTTTTTTTTTTTTAAAAATGGCGTGGTAGCTCTAGTTTAGTTGTGACACAGCATAGACGAAGACTGAGCAAGCCTAATAGAAAAATGGCTGATTATGTCATCAGCAGTTGAACCAACCCTATGCATTCATACTGGCCTGGGCATATAAACAATGGAAACGTGAGAATGAATAAACTATGAACAGTAATATAAACAGTTGACCAAGTGGGTTTGAAAGATTTGAGTTTTATATCACTGAGATAGGAGATTCTTGTAACTCATTAGAAAACACTGCCGGTCTCGTATGATCTTACCAGTTCAATCCTAAATGGAAGTTTCAATTGCTGACATGAAGAGTTACAAAAACCCCTGAAATGGTCTGTTCTAACTCAGACAGTTGGAACTAAACCAGACAAGAAGATGCATCCCTGTATTGTATTGTATCCGTGTAGTGAAATGAAAAAATACAAGACATCTAAAGTCGGCCCCACTGATAAATAGTACGCCTATTGAGCTGAGTTGTAGGCATTATCCACCTCTGAAAATCACTGGAAAAACATGAACCAAACAAATCAAAACACAGCTGAGGATCTCAGATAACGGAAGCTTGATTTGAGTTCACCGACGAACATGTTCAAATTCTCACAACACGGGTTTCAAATATGGTAACCATACTCACACCTCATTCCTTCAAATTCAAGAACACCCTTCTTCTTCTTCCATCAATTAGTCCCAGACAAAGTCATGGTGTTACGCCCATATGCTGCTGCAATCTAAGGAAGCAAACCCATCGATCAGTTCAAGAAACCCATTCTTACAAGAACACAAGTTGGGTCTCAAATGTGCAGCAGGGACTAACGGCACTTGCCATCTCTTTGGCCCTCAATTTTTCGCTCCCTGTTTTGACAGACTGCGCATTAGCCTCCGAATTCGATGTTCTCAACGAGGGCCCGCCGAAAGATTCGTACGTCGTCGATGACGCCGGCGTTCTTAGCAGGGTTACGAGGTCTGACTTGAAGAGGTTGTTGTCTGATTTGGAGTCGAGGAAAGGTTACCACATCAATGTTGTCACCGTGCGGAAACTCACTGTAAGCTCAAACTCTTTCTAGCAGTAGTGTCCCTCCTTGAAACTTCCGTTGTACATGTAAAG
Organism: Craterostigma plantagineum; assembly: GCA_027422505.1. NCBI lineage: Eukaryota > Viridiplantae > Streptophyta > Magnoliopsida > Lamiales > Linderniaceae > Craterostigma > Craterostigma plantagineum. Next base: position 22,568 of record JAPQWV010000654.1, read on the forward strand.
ATGTTAACTTTGGCCAACTGTATGAAGTTTGCTCGATGTAAAGATGTTTACTTTTTTTTTTCCGGGTCGAAAGAGCAAAGCAGATGCATTTGAGTACGCCGACCAAGTTTTGGAGAAATGGTATCCAACCATTGAGGAAGGGAACAACAAAGGCATAGTTGTTCTTATTACCTCTCAGAAAGAAGGCGCAATTACAGGTGGCCCTGAGTTTGTCAAAGCTGTAGGTGATGCCATTCTTGATGCCACTGTCTCGGAGAATCTACCAGGTTAGTAGACATATTACAACGACGTCAAAATATGTCGTGAAAATTTTGGCTGGTCTTAAATTCCCTGCAGTTCTAGCAACAGAAGAAAAATACAATGAAGCAGTGTTTAGTTCCGCCAAGCGCCTTGCGGACGCCATCGATGGCCTGCCCGATCCTGGCGGTCCGAAAGCTAAAGACAACAAAAGAGAGTCTAACTTCAAAACTCGAGAGGAGACCGACGAAAAACGAGGCCAGTTTACTCTTGTAGTTGGAGGTTTGCTAGTGATTGCTTTCGTGGTTCCTATGGCTCAGTATTATGCATATGTCTCCAAGAAATAACCGAATGATTTCATTATATAAGAGTAAAGATGTTCTGTTCCCTGACTGATCATATGCAGCAGTTTTCACTATAGAATAGATGCCATCTTTCTCATTGTCTGTTACTTCACATGACAGGCACTTCAATTCCTGTAAAAAAAGAACTTTTTTGCGTAGTTTTTGGTGGCAATGTGAGTTATTCGAAATCCATGGATTCGGTGTTATAAGGATCAGGATTCGATTTACAGACAAGAATTGCGAGCAAGAGGCTCGTTTCTTAAAATCGTAGTTTGAGTAAAAACGGCATCTTGTCTGCAAATGGTGGATCCGAGTATTTCCCTGTAAGAATCTGCGTTGCCACGTATTGGTTTGCAGCCTCAGTGTAATGAATCCCGTCCCAGTTCACATACTCCGTCGTATCATTACAACCTTTCGCCGTCACGGAGCTTCCATCGATAACTTTCGCCTGCCCACAGACGATTCTACTGTCGTAATTCAGCGGAGGTCCTCCATATCCACAGCAAGCCATTAATGGCTGCTCAAACCCTATAAGTGAAGTGAGATTAGATCGAACGCTTTAGATTAGATGCTCTGTAAGTAGAAGAATACGCTTCTCACCATAACGCGAATAGTTAGCTATGAGATTCGACTTGATGGCGTAGATGTCGACGTACGTGACATTACCATCTTGAAACTGCCCCTGCAGTTTCTTACACAAGGCATGAAGTTGCAGGTTGAAAAGCTTCGCAGCTTGGTTGTGGAGGCTTACGCATCCAAGCTCGTCGAGCTTCGAAGGATCACTGCCAAATTTTGCAATATTCTGAGGCAAGCAACCTAAAGGCCCAGTGTTGTGAATCCAGAAATTCCTCGCCCCTTGATCGTGTAACTTCTGCACATTGAATTAAATCAGATCATCGATTGATATATTCGTTGGATATTATCACGAGGTATATATACAGACCTGAATGCCGTTTTCGAATTCTGTAAGAACGGTTGGGATCGAAGCGAGGATTTGATCGAACGTCTTGGAGTAGAAAGCGCCGGCGATGTCGTTCTGGCCTATGTCGAACATGTAAAGAGCGCTTTGGAAGTAATCTTGGGCCGGGATAAACCTGTCGTATTTTCTCGCTGATCCTCGCCCAGAAAAAAAGAAAGCGTGAAAAACGCAGTAGTTTTCGAACTCTACAGCTCTTGTTTGAAGACAACACGGTACTAGGAAAGGAAGATCAAGAAAGGGAAGGGAGAAAAAGCACACTTACTTTTCGCCTGGATTTCTTGAACTCTTGCCTTGAACCTCAGAAACTGAGAAACTTGAATCCCAAAGGAAAATGGGCTCACGGACGAAGCAGTGGCTGGTAGAATGGTCGAGCCAGCGGCAGCAAAGTTGCACCCACGTCTGAAAATCGGCGCACCGACCGAGTCCAGGTAAGAGTTCAGAAATGGCAAGTCCATTTCATCCACTGTTCAGTCGGTTACATTACATCAGCCCAGAAAGACAAAAAAAAAACACTCGAGCCAATGGTAATAAAACTCAAGTTCAAGAACGATCTTTTACTTAAGAAATCGTTGATTAGGCGCCCATCGGAGAACCTCCCTGACGGTTTTTGGAAGTAAGTCTGGCCGTAAGGTGGCTCGATGGTTTCGAAGCCTGCTGCTATACGAGCGCCCGTGTCTGAATTTGAATCGCCGAAGTTGAAAACTGCTGGAAAGTTGAAGCCTATGGATTTGCAGGAGAGTGGAAGAAGGCAGGCGATGATGAGGAGGAAGAGCTTTGAATCCATGTCCTTCATCTCAATGTGTAAGAATCGAGTCTGATCTGAGTCTAAACCTTTAAGGGATTGCTTGGTTAGGTACTACTATACTTGTCATGTGCACTCAAAGTTATCTTCTTGCACCTTATCATATTTGCAATGCAAGCATAGGCATACTTTTATTCCGTTTGTTGCACTTTTTGTTAGTTGTCAAGTTCTTGTCTGGTTTTACAATTGGGTGGATCTGATTTACTATTCCAACATATTTTACTGGTCTTATTCAACCTTAATGAAAGAATTAACATTCGCTTAAACTTTGTTATTGCAGCCTTAGTTTCTTCAACTCATTGAACCTCTCCACGTCAAAATTCTCCAGCGCCATCAACCTTCTCTGCTTCGCTAGGAACCTGCTGTGGTAGAACCCTTCGAAAGATGGCTCCTTTGAAGTTCTCAGAAAGAAGGCATATCCGCACAGAAAGTACAGAGACGTAACGTAGAAACAGATGGGCTCCATCACGTCCCAAGAAAGTTCCCAAAACGTTAGCCTCATGAACGCCGCCGTTTGGAAGAAGAGAGCGGCGAGACCCAACCACAGCTCGCGCCGTACTAGGTTGTCTGCTCTGGTGTCTATAGCCAATTTCGTCTTCTCCATCTCTTCAAACTGTTGGGCGATTCTTGGATCTCTGTTGTTGTAGTGTGGCAGCGAAGGTGGTGGGATTAGGCCTTTGATGGCTTTCAAGATCTGAAGGGAGAAAGAAAGGGGACAGTAAGCATGTGAGAAAAAAGACTGCAATGGAATCATTGAGAAAAAAGGACCAACCTTTGCAGGCTTGAGGTACACCATGTTCTTGAGAACGATCACCGTCCCATATTGTTCGAGCATTTCTGCAAACTCCAAACCCTGTTCGAAACTAGCGCAGTCTTCTGAGCAGATTTTTAAGAACTCGTCGTAGCCAACGCATTCTTTCTCAATCTGATTCAGTTTTTCCTTAATCAGCTCAAGCTGTGAAACCTTCAGTACCTTCACTGCTTCTTTCAAACCCACCATTTCTTCGTAGGCCGGATTTGTCAGCCCTTATGGAGTTTCAAGTTATCATCTCGGAGTTTTTCTAGTAGATTATCAGCACCGATGGTGGCGAGATAAGTGGGCTGAATGTCAGGTGGCTTCTCGCGGCGGAGATATCGCCGGAAATGGAATATTCCATCGGCGGAGTCTGGGGGGAGGTGTTTGAAGGGTGGTGGAGAAGGAGATTGATGATCGCATGCGGCGGAGAAGCGGCAGTCATAGGCCGTTGACGGCGGCGTGCGGTGGTTGATGATTGTTCTTGATGGGACGGCGAAGGGTAGTCGGGCTACTAAGGTTTTCTTTAACGCCGCCGCCGCCGCCATGTGATTGTGATTTGATATTTTTTATTTAGGAAGAAAAAAAATATGGATGGAATTATAACGTTAGTCTTGGGTTTTGAATGTGGTTGATTTTACGGTATAACCGAGGATGAGAGTTGAATTGAGTCATGAATGGGGAGATGTTCATGGAGAAGAGACGATAATGTTATATATATAAGACCAGTCGCCATACATATATATTATATATATATATTATATATATTTTAATCTTTTAATTTTTTTTGTCATTATCACTATCGTATTTTATGCTCTCGTGATTTAGGGCAGCGTAATTTCACGGAGTGTGCTTTACAAGGTGACACTTGGTAGGCCACAAAATCAAGGGAAGAGTTAATCTTCGCCGTCGATACATAATTATAGGCTTCATCGTGCGGAGATTTAAACAAGGAGTCTATGATGACTTTGATCTTTGAATGGTAACGTCGGCGGCTACTATTAATGCATGTAATGAAGAAAAAACGTCTCGCCGCGTAACTTATGAAAAATGCGATTAGTGAAGCCTACGAATGGACGCAAACCTCTTTGAGCAAACAAACCACGTACGAAATACGTCGCAATGAGGTGATGCCATTATTGATTAAAGCTTTGAATTTGATGCCTTATCTTGGAATTGATTTCATTCTTGTAAGCACACTCCTAAAAAACCATTAGAATAACATTGTTTTGATTGATTTAAAGGAAGGATAAAGCACTAACGTTAGCTGAGGGCTTTTGGAGTGACCAAGAATGCCTCATATTGTCTACCATCCATGGATTCGTCTTGTTAAAGGATTCGATTATCTCCTCCACCAAGAGGTGATCGGTGTCTATCTACACACGAGCTAACAACCATATATATATATATATATTCGATTATATCTCGTACCAAGGTGTCCATTCGAATCGAACACTGCCATGGATATTCTTTCTTACCTTAAGGATGATCAATGTCCTATCCCAGCCATCCTTGTACAATCTAAGTTACTTTCATTTGTTTATATAAAATTAAGAAAACGAATTGACAACAATGTCGTTGTAGTATAGTGGTAAGTATTCCCGCCTGTCACGCGGGTGACCCGGGTTCGATCCCCGGCAACGGCGTTATCTTTTTTCCGTCTTGAATTTTTAATGGGCTTGGGCCGAATATAATTAAGTTGGGCCATGTAAAAAGAATTGGCCCAATTTTCTATAGAATTTTTGTAGGCCTGGGCCGAACACGACAATAGGCTAATTAAGGGAATCTCTTTACTTTATCTTTTTCCTTTTTTTTTTTTAAAAAAAAATCCTATAGAACAAATTCGTTTGTTTCACAAGCTATCAAATTCAAATTATTTTTAACAATTGGGTATTCGAAATTGAAGCACTGATCTGAGATGCATGTTATGCTGGAATGAGGATTTTGAATGGAATGTATTTTAGTGTCTTTGCTTGATTTAATAATATTGTGAGAGCAAGACTATGGCATTCTTCTACTCAAGTCTTTTACGTAATTATCCCTCAACTAGACTGCGCAAGCGTAAGTGTGACGCAACTCAAAATCCACTCCAGGGGCAAATTCGTCTAAATGTGTTTGCTTACCGCGTTCTCCCCAGAAAAGGCGGCCTCATTGAATCCCCGAAACACCCCCGACATGACTTCAAGAAACAAACCTTCGTATAGGATAGAAAGGTAATTACAACCATTAAGCGTAAATAATAAAAAAAAAGTGAAAATGAAATGGAACAGAAGTGTGATCGTGTGGTGGCTCTGCCAAAAAAGGCCCAAGTGAGAGAAAAAGTTTCACGTTGCCGGACTTTAAACCATCTATTCACCGGAATTGAGGAACTCAATTCACGTCCGCTTCGTAATTTTTAAGGCTCTCTCGTAAATAATTCACTGCTCCATTTTAGTGGTTTGATCCGTGCAAATGTTTACGCCTCAGAAGATGTGGTCTCGGCCGCCGAAAAGGAAGGATGGGTCGAATTCTGTGCCTGACCCTAACACGGTCGGACCGAGCGACAGGGTTTTGGGAGAAGAATCTTTGGTTGATAGGGTTTCGAAGCTCGAAAACGAGGTGAGTTGATATGTTTAATTTTGGGCTTTTTTTTTTGTTCGAAGTTTAGGATGTTCGGGGTGTTGTGCGGTGGAATTAGATGGGTGAAGTTTTTCTTTCTATGGTGGTGCGTCAGGTGTGCACTTGTGAGAACTGTACTTTCGAGTTGGCTGATTGGGCATGATAGATCCACTGAGGTGTCGTTGGAATTTTGAGTAAATCTGAATGGTGGGATTGTTTGAGTTAGTTAGTTGGTCGGTGGAGTATTGTAATTGTTGATATATGTTGAAAAAGGATAGGGAAGAAGTGAAGAATGTATATTTTTCTCTGTGTTATTTAAATAACAAATCATTTTGGTCAACCAAATGTTATGTATAGGACCATCTTGTATACCTCTTTTTTTTTTTTTAAAGCAATTTCCATTTTGCGCGCCCCCTATCCTTTTTCACCTTAACCAGATAATATATTTTTTAAGGTTTGTTTGACAAGTTTCAAGTGTGTTTGGATTAGTTGCCCTAAATTTACGTCTTATAAAAAATTGGATCGTTCAGGATTTTCAAATTAAGCAGCATAGTGACTGAAACTGGGAGTATATCAGAAGTTACATATCTCAATTTCTGTTGTAAGTTTTAAGGAATGTTTGTGGGGAAAATTATGAGTTTGATTTATGATGTACGTGGATCTTACTAGTGTTAAGGAGTAAGGTGGTGTAGAGGACTCTTGCTTATATCCCTTTATGAGACTGTTCTTGCATGAATGAGTAGTATCACCTACTACTGTAGTTTTGGAATATTTCTATTGTACGTGTTTGCATAAAATTCGTCTGAAGACATTTTAGGTTTTCTGATTAAACATATGTAATGAAATGAAGCTTTTGATATTAAGAACTGCAGCATTGTTTTGGGTGGCATCTGACTTTTGATTTCAACAACAGATTTTGTTGCTAATACAGTTTTTTAGCAGTTTAATTGTGACTTTTGCGTTCGTATATTTTTTATCTGGTGGTGATTCTTTACCAAACCCATCCTTCACGCAGCTCTTTGAGTATCAGTACAATATGGGCCTTCTCCTGATTGAGAAGAAGGATTGGAACTTGAAGTTTGAAGAACTCACACAAGCTTTAGAAGATGCAACATATGCTCTGAAAAGTGAACAAGCAGATCATGCAAGTGCTATTTCTGAAGTGGAGAAGCGTGAAGAAAATTTAAGGAAGGCACTGGGTGTTGAAAGACAGTGCGTGATTGATGTAAGATAAGATCTGTACTTTGGTATTTTATGAATTTTCTTGGATTTTTCGTTCCATTGATTATGGATGGTTTCGTTCGTTGCACGACATACGATATAATTTTCACTTTTTCATGGAGAGTAGTATGAATCTTGTTCCATATGTTCGTGATATAATCTCATGAAGCAACTTATAACTGTAAGCCTCATGCTATTTTTAGCGCGTAGATCTAGTAGCTTGCGAGCTAATAAGTTGATAGAACATCATATACATTAGTCACTTGTCCAAAATTTCTAACCACAAAATAGATTCTCCTGATGTTTCTAATTGATAAGACTGTGTATTCGCTGAAAGCTTTCCTTGTGTGAAGGTTGAAAAGTTACTAGGATGATTGGCTTTATTTTTTTTTTTTTTTTATACTCACTGTGGTGGAAAGTTACTGCCTTCCTTGGCTTACACAGCTTGAGAAAGCATTACGTGAGATGCGCGCGGAACAAGCTGAAGTCAAGTTTAATGCTGATTCAAAACTGGCAGAGGCCAATGCTTTAGTTACTAGTGTTGAAGAAAAATCTCTTGAGGTCGAATCCAAGTTCCATGCAGCTGATGCCAAACTTGCTGAGGTCAGTAGGAAGAGCTCAGAACTTGAAAGAAAATTTCAAGAGCTCGAGAGCCAAGAGAATGTCCTTCGAAGAGAGCGATCCTTGTTCTCAACTGAGTATGCATAAAATGTTATATTTACCGTAGGCCGTATCTTAGTTTGTATTTCGGAAGTTTGATTCCTAAAGTTGAAATCCTTTACCCATTTTTTCGCTATATTTTATCAGGCGCGAAGCTCATGACGCCGCTCTATCTAAACAGAGGGAGGAGTTACATGAGTGGGAACAGAGATTGAAGGAAGCAGAGGAGAGGTTGGCTGATGGTAGAACATTGTTGAATCAAAGAGAGGAAAGGGCTAATGATGACGATAAGCTTTTGAAGCAAAAGCAGCATGATCTTGTGGAGTTAGAAAAGAAGATCAATATGGCAAATGTTAGCTGTAAGAACAAGGAAGATGATATAAACAGTAGGCTGGCAAATGTCTCTCTGAAGGAGAAGGCAAGTATTTTTTTTTTTACATTTGGTGGAGATAGGTTTTATTCTGTAACAGATAACATTTTCTAAAATCCATTTTTCGCGGCAGGAAGCGGATAGTTTCCAGAAAAGCTTGGAGGAGAAGCATAAGAAGCTATTGGAATGGGAGGAAAAGTTGAACACGAGAGAAAAAGTTAGTTCATTGTTGTTCTGGATTGTTGTTCTAAATCTACTACTTGTCATGCATTTCATCTATAGCTTAATTTTCATGTTGGCCAATTTATTCACAATCTTCATTATATGCAGTTGGAGATGCAGAAATTGTTGGATGAGCATAAAGTTGTTCTGGCTGAAAAGCAAGAAGCGTTTGAGAAGGAGATAGATGAGAAGAGAAAGCTTCAAGAGGAAGAGTTGAAAAATAAGGTGGCTGAGATTGCGAATAAGGAAATTGAAATCACACACATGGAAGAAAAAGTTGCTAGACGAGAACAGGCTGTTGAAAAGAAACTCGAAAAAACGAGGGAGAAAGAGAAAGAAGTCGACCTAAAGTCAAAAGCCTTGAAGGAAAGAGAAAAGTCCTTGAAAGCTGAGGAAAGGAGCTTAGAGAATGATAAAATACAAATTCTTGCCGAAAAGGAGGAGTTACTCAATTTGAAGACCGAACTTGAGAACCTCAAGTCTGATTCTGAAAAACTGCAGATGAAAATAAATGAAGAGAGAGAAAAATTAAAAATTACTGAAGAGGAAAGGATGGAACTAGCACGCCTACAAACAGAGTTGAAACACGAGATCGAGAAATATGGGGTTCAAAGTGAGCTACTTATGAAGGAAGCTGATGATTTGAAACAAGAAAAGGAACGGTTTGAGAAAGAATGGGAAGAGCTCGATGATAAAAGAGCCGGACTGAAGAAAGAACTAGAAGATATTTTAGAACAGAAAAAACTTGTTGAAAAACAAATGCAGTACGAAGATAAAAGATTACAGAACGAGAAGGAGGAAACACAGAAATACGTGCAGAGGGAATTAGAAGCTCTTAAATTGGAAAAGGAGACAATTGCAGATAACCTGGAGCATGAAAGGAAAGTAATGGCTGAACAGTTCCAGAGTGAGAAAAGTAAACTGCTTCATGATCTTGACATGCAAAAACAAGAACTAGAGGCAGAAATGCGAATAAAGCAAGCAGAGACCGAGAGTCGTTTGCGTGAGAGAGAAACCTCATTTGAGGAAGAAAGAGAGAAGGAACTTAACAACATCAACTTTTTGAGGGATGTGGCTGGGAGGGAGATGGAAGAGATGAAGCTGGAAAGAACTCGAATCGAGAAAGAGAAACTAGAAATCTCATTGAATAAGCAGCATGTGGAGGAACAGCAAAATGAGTTGAAAAAAGACATTGAGGAGCTGGTAAGCTTGAGCCAGAAATTGAAAGATCAGAGGGAACACTTCATCAAGGAAAGAGAAAGATTCATTGCATTTGCCGAAAACCAGAAAAGCTGTACAACTTGTGGGGATTCAATACGTGAGTTTATGCTGTCTGATCTCCATCCTTTAACTGAACTGAAAAGCCTTGAGGCACCTCCTCTGCCAATAGTGGCTGAGAATTATTTGAAGGAAGTTGGAGAAACGTCTGAGAGGGCTCATAATGAAACTTCCCTTGTTGGTACCATTGGAAAATCTCCCGATGGAGGTGGAACTATGTCTTGGCTCCGGAAATGTACCTCAAAGATATTAAAATTCTCACCTGGGAAGAAACTCGAACTTAATGATGCCCCAGATCATCCTACTCGGGCGTCAGCAGAAACACTACATGATCAAAGGGAGCTAGCCCAATCTATACAAGTTGCAAGTTATGCTTTAGGTATCCAAGATGGTTGCATTAGTGAGAATCAAGATGTTATAGCCCTATCAGGTGATCAAGATCAAACTACTGTTGCTGAGGATTCGTCAAATTCTGACTTGGGACCAACCAGAAGGGGCAAGCCTAGGAAAGGTCGAACTAGGCAAGGAAAGGCTGTGAATGCTGGTTCTGAACAGGAGAATAAAATCCAGTACAATAATGGTGATATGGAGAATCATGTCGATACAAACGAGGAAAGCTTAGCGGAATCTGATATACCCAAAACACGGAAAGCTAAGAGAAAGCGAACAAATGCAAATGAATCTATTGCGACTGCTTCTGACAATCTGACTGGAGACAATCATGATAGCAACATTGAAGTTCATCAACCAAAGAGAAGACAAAGACTGTTGCAGCCGAACAAACCTTTGTTCAGAAACGATACAACCTCAGGAACCACATTAAGTAAGGTTATTTTATTGGCTGATGTACCTCCAATTTACTTTCCCTTTTTCTATTTCCATTACATTTTAAATCCTTATGGGTTCATACAATTTTCTTCTCAGACCTGTTGGTCCCGTTGCAAATGGAACTAGAGGGAGGAAGGGCAAGGAGAAAGAAGCAGCTACACGCTCCAAAAAAGTAAGGGTGCAGAAGATGAGCCTTTAATAAGGACTGGCGATTTTTCTGCTGACAGTCCTGTGAGTACTCTCTCTCGCCCCCTCTCTCTCCCCTCAGACACTAGTATTTCGATATGATGCTGTGCATGAGCAATTTGGCGGTCTATCAGATTTGGGAGAATATTTTTTATTCCTTTCAAACTTTTTCTCAGCGAGTTCAAAATCTATAGCTAACAGACTTGTGTATCTTTTCTTCCATCATTACAGCTAAAAGATTCCACGGGTAATGTGGATTTGAGTGAGGCGGGGAATGGAACACCACAAGATACCAGAGAAGGTGGTGAAGAATTCAATAGTGAGGCCCTTGGTGAAGATGATGATGTAGAGGAGGTTGAACATCCTGGTGAAGTTTCCATTGGAAAGAAGCTTTGGACCTTTCTGACAACATGAGAAGAAAGTATCCCTAACTCTGTGTTGAAGCCCCCAATTCTTATGTTCTTTTTTGTTGGTATGGTAATGGACTTCTTGTTTGATCTTGTTTCGATTCGTCGTGTTGTGTGTATCACTAGTTTATAATTTGCAAGATTACAAACGTTAGACGAAGATTTCTCAAGGTGGGGGAGTTGAATGCCAGTCTTCTCTGCCTATTCTGCTAGGTTCGTTGAGTGTTTAGTGTATTTTTCCACTCTTTGAAGAAGCTACTTGTATTTCGATTCCAATTTATTATCATTGTATTGCATAATTATTTTCTTACCGGAGTAATCTCATCTCAACAAGTCCTACAACTTGAGCACTGCCCATTTGCCCTAAAACCAAGTCGATCCACACATAAGCGCAAGAACTTCACGGTCTAACGGAATATGTCAAAACTATAGAGCATTCAAGCATGCTCACCATAAACATGAAATGGTTATTACATTACAGTGAACTTCGATTCATCATAAAATTCCTTACCTCGGAGAAGAACATAGTGCTACATGAATCACCATGTCTTACGCTCTGACCACCATGATCTGCCATATCTAGGGCTCCGTAACATCGCTGCGCTGTCTCGTCGTGGACTGAAACTCGAGTCAGAAGGCGAATCATCGAGCCGCTGTCTACTCACTGGCCAAGAGCTTCCATAAGTAGGGCTCGAAGAGCTGTAATGTGGACTAAAACCTGAGTCAGTCCCACCGCGATGCCTACGAAAATGATTAGCCAGAGAAGGGCTGGTTCCAGGTTCACAGCCAGGTGGGCCATCGTCATCTTCAGAGTCTATTTCCCATCGTTTTTCGCTCCGATTTCCTCGTTCAGATGAGATATCGTACCTAATACGATCAGAGCCATGTTTTGCATGGTCATCTCTATAGTCTGAGGACCACCTACGATTGTCATATTCCCCTCTGTTATGATTTTCGGATGTTTGGCTAAATCTCCGATCCCTTGATATGTCGAGACTCGAAGGTGGTGGTGCCCATAGTTTTTCATCTGCATTTTCTGGAACTGGAGCATTTATTCCTGGAAATTCCACCGTCATCTGCCGAGGTGGCTCGATCTCATTGGAATCGAGGATTTCCCCTTCTTCACCATCTATACTGTTTTTCTCCTCCCCAAAAATCGTAATCCCTGAAGGTTGATCTTCTATTTCTGAGGAAATAAAAAGTGAATAATCGTATTTCAGAGAAGTTTAGTCACAACCAGCTCACATTTGAAAAAAGGGCACATCGTAAGTTCAAGCTAATATATGCTATCATATTGGATAACATCAAAACCCCAACGGAGTTGGGATGCTCCCTTAAGGTTAGGTCGCATAAGCTCACTACGACAATATCAGAACTTGTTTTACCTAAATATCCAGGTGGATATCCTATTTCTCGCATTCTGTTAAGCCATGGAGGTGGGTCGAGCTCCTATAAAGGATGAAGAAAAGAGTGAACAAATTTATTATAGTTCCGAAAGACAATTAAAATGCCAGACCCAAAATTGTTTGACAACTTGCAAATTAGACAGACAATCTAATGGCTGAAGGCTATACATTATTGACCATATATATCTTTACGAGAATAGTCTCACTCACTCGAAGGCCCAAAAGTCGTTGCGTTTCAGCATGAAGGACGCCTGGAGTCAAACCATCATATTTTCCCTTGGGAGTACTTTGATAGTACCGAACGGTATTACGTGAGAGAGCATTTTGGCCTTTTTTAGATTTGTGCTCTTTTCTAGATTTATTTACTGCAGCATTGTCACGTGGCTTAGGACAATCTTTCAGAGCATGGCTGTAGGAACCACAGTTGAAACAACGAGAGGCATTTACTTCAGCTTCGCTGCATGTTAAAAATGAAAAGATATTAGATTTGCGGGCACTAAAACGTTTATCGTAGAATCAGTAGAAACATTAGCGTCAGAGTTCTGGCGAATATATCATAAAAACTGCCTTTAAGATAGCAAGAAATATTGAACATCGTACCCATTTAAATTACCATCACTGGTCAATGCTGAAGAGTAACCACGATCATAATGAGGAACATCAGCGCCATCCAACTCCATATCTGACTGCTTGTTTGCATAGTTATCGAACCAAAATGTCTGCATATTAAAATCATGGATAGTACTACGAACTACGATACATGCTATACGTTTCCAATCCGGAGAAGCAAGTCAATAGAAGGCACAAGTAATACAGAACGAGGTTTCATACTACTGCAGAGGGTTTATTTAAGCCAACACTGAGAGCTGGAAAATATGTCTCTTCCCCTGTGAACTGCTCCACGTCCAAACCCTGGGATGAGTTGAAAGCCGATAAGTTTAATACAAAGAAATGCAACTCTATTAGAAACAAGCCGGCAAAGCAATATTGGTGTCTAGAGAGAAGCAGCCATACATTCGATGAAGAGCAGTTTTTAGCATGCCAGTGCGACCACTGTTGTAATAACTCCTCAAGCTTTTGCTTACTTTCTCTAAAAAATGAAACTTAATTATAAATCTATTTTCACCCCATATTTGACTATTTGAAGAAACATACCTGGTCAAAGAACGATAGACGACATGAACTGAAGGTAGCTGATCATCAACAGCTACCCGCGATCTCTTTCGTCTAGGACTCGCTGGAAGATCATGTTATGGATCATATAACACCAGAAAGTTTGTTGATATGATGAAGAAAAAAAATGAGATTACTTCTACGGAAACCAATGGAGTGTGCGTTGTCAGGTTTGCGCTAAATCCTGTACAACAGCTTGAAAAGGATACAAGTGGCATGTGTACCCTCTTCGCTAATAAGGGTTTTGTCTGGTTCATGGTCACTGAAATTGCCCTCATTTTGATCAGCTAAAAATCCAGTTTCAGCATCTTCCATGCTGACAGAATTTAAACTTTTTACTACAGAAAGAGACTCTGATAATTCAAATCCAACTGGCACGGAAGACTTGGGTTCACCATTTTGTTTGGCATCCATAAACTTTGGTTTCACGATAGTTTCAAGATCTTCGTTATCAGTCTTCACAGTGATTTCGTCCTTCACCTCTAAGTTCAGAGACAAAGTCTCAGCGACATTGGCTTCAAGTCCTGGTTCACACACATCATCATCTGCACTATCTTGCTCTGAATTACTCAAAGCTGATAGTTTAATGATATCCTCAGCTTCCATATTTGAGAGTGTCTGTTCCGACCACACAACAACCTACACGACACAATTGCCCCACCATAAAAAACGACATCCCTATATTTACTTAACCACAAATAACAAACTTGATGCATAAAGCTCCAGAAATACATCAGCACTACGTAGGATCCCAAAATTGATCAGACTCCGGCAAATTTGAGCCAAAAATATTGACTTGCAATAAGATATTTTTTCCACCCCGAAGAAAGTTAACTAGAAACAGGTAACACTGCCACCAGGAAATGGATGAATAACAACTACTTAGACGCCCAAACCGTGAAACGGCCCGCAACTAATAAAAATCAATCAACTCCCAATGGAATAAAAAGAGATACTTTCCAGCAAATTCGACCTCAAATTACAAGAAAACTAATTTGGAAAGGAAGAAAAACAATAATTAGGGCAGGCTCTTAATATCTGTACCTAAAACCCAGGGTCGGTTTACCCCACCGAATTGACAGTCTGAAACCTGCCGCAGCTAGCAAGCAGCTGAACAAAGAAGCCCGCGGTAGCAAAAACTTTATCCAGCGGCGAGAGAGAGGGAGCAATCTTAGATAAAGCAGCGTCTGCGGTCGGCGATCTAGCTACACTGATTTTGCCTTTTCTTTTCCCTTTTTTTTCTTTGGGATATTTTGGCTGGTCAAGTCGCCAACAACGCCGACGACTTTTGAATTATTTACATTTTTAGAAATTGATAATTATCTTCTGAAAATAGATTCATTTTTGAAAATCGGTTTGGGAATATCAAATCAACAGATGTAATAAACAAATCGGGCAAATGCGAACCACTTCGATTGACGAAGGATTTTAATTTAAAAAGAAAGTGTTATCGTATAACATAACATTACGAACAGATTAGATGACATATGTATAACATTTTTTAAATACTCATCATCTTCATCGCCTATATATAGTTATTCTCTCTCCTCAACAGTTCTTGCAACATATCGTTCCAAGCATCAATCGGACCAGGCAAGCACCAGTGAACGCAGTCATTGGGCATGACCCGACTATCCTCGGGCCAATGCCCGAACCGACTCGGATGCCCATCGGGTCGCATCGCCATAGCCTTCGTCGCATCGAAAAGCTTCACCTTCTTCTTCTTCTTCTTCCCCCCGACAACAACTGATCCCTCCCTCGCAATCCTCAGCTCCTCCAACTGTATCGTGTACATATCCGTGAGCACGCCGGCGTCCTCTCCCCTCTTCAGCGGCGCCGTCCTCCTGCAATCTCCGCCGCTGTCCCAGCCGCCGCCCTCGAAGTGCGACGGCGCGAAGGTCCTCAGAAAGGCGGCGCCCTTGAAGCCCTGGGCTTCGTTTATTGCAGCCAAGGCCGTCCTAAATGCTCGGCGGTAGCTGAAGGAAGGAGGCAAGTGCGTCACGTTCTGCTCGGGGCAGTAGAGGCAGCCCACGAGGGTTTCGTTAAGGAAGAAGTAAGTGGGTCGGAAAAACCAGTGGCCCGCCGAGATTAGGACGTAGTCGGAGTTTTGGATCTGGGTCGTCCAGTTCGGGTCGGGTCGGTCCAGGTAGAGGCTGAATGGGACTGTGGTGAGGGAGTGGTGGAGCTGACCCGACTTGACTAGGTACGGCGACCAGAAAATGGAGATGTTGAAGTTGAAGTCTTTGTAGGTGTACTGCTTGCTGTCGGCTTGCGGGTCGGATAGATCCACGGGTTGGGCCACCTGTAATATAAGAAATATTGGCTCATTGAATGTCAATTAATTAGTTACAACTATAGTTAGTTTCCACCGCATTTACCTTCCGACAAGTGGTAAGAGAAACGTGCAAATCAAAGACGAATGTAGAGTTTTGTGCGGCCGATATTAAATAATAATAAACCACTCCATTTTTCGAAGCGGACCACTACTATGACATAATATCCCATGTGATACCGAAGAAAAATAAATAATGACGAGCCGACAATAAATAATTGAATCCACGGCCTAATTAATTAACTGTAATTACTCATAATACTGCGGATTAAGTCCTCTTAAACTCTACACGTACATGTCTGATAATCATGCAATCTAACTCCTAACAAGACGGTCTTCTTACATTATGGAAGCCCATCACTTTCCCACGACACACACACACAGAAACGTCCAATAACGAGCAAAAAAGCAAATCAATTAGCACCACTAATTAGTGATTAACGAAGTATGTACTTACCCTAGATAAGAGGCACATCAGAGATTGCATGTGGTTTCGAGCCACAGAATCGCCGACGAAGGCCAGAGATTTACCCTTCATCATCACCAAGAACTCGTAAGCGTCGAGCAAAGGCAGCTCGCAATCGTCGGGCTTCCACCTCCATTTCAAGTAATCGGAGTCGGGCCGCCCGAATCTCATGCAATTTTGGTGCTCTTGAATCCAAAAGCACGTTTCGTTGGTGTAGTAAGGCCCGTCTGAGTTTCGAACCCATTCTCCTGTGAATAAGTCGCACTCTCTTCTTCTGTCGACTCCTCCGACAAGGTATTGAGGTTAGCAGATCCGCCGTGGGATGATGTAATAATAGATCCCAGCAATGACGACGATTCCTCGTTGTTGTTCTTGGACGGTGGCGGCGAGGGGCCTCTGAAGAAAGGGTAGTTGTTGTACAAAGGAATTAGTGTAATGAGTACGGTTAGGGCTATGATGAGAGGTAGAAGTACTTTTGAGGTCTTCTTTCGTGGGATCTGAGGTCTCACTAAGGGAATCTGTTCGGAGGATTGAGGTTTCATAGTTAGGTTTGCTGTGTTGAGGAAGATGATGGTGTGAAATGGTGGAGGGAGGAGAAAAGGGTTAATGGTGGTGGGGTTTTTTTGTAATGAAGAAAAATGTATGGATAGTATTGGGTTCATGTATGTATCTGTGGCCAGCTGGTATTTTCTTTTTATCACTCGGATTTTAAATAATTTTACGTAATTAAACTAATTTTGACAATGCAAAGTGGGAAAAGAGCGGGTGATATTTGCGCTAAATTCGCGGGATAAATACCGATTAACGCTGATGGAGATGGTGAAAGAAGCTATCACTTGAGGGTCAAAATTGTAATTAGGGCAGCCCAATTGTGCTCTTCTCTTTCACCTTTCGTTTGAATTTGGGTAGTTATAACAGGCTAGGCCCAAGTTTTCTGCAGGCCCAACTTTCTAGGCCCAATTTATAGACTAAGAAGACTACAAGTCAATTATATTACAAATATATTAATTTTGGATAGATTACCATCGTCGTGTTCATGACTCAGCGGAAAAGAATGAACATGGACCAGCTCACAATGTTTTATTGATGAAATTCTTATCTTCCACGATTATAACAGAATTTATAGTTTCCACGGCAAGGCTGCTTTAAGTTTGCTTCCTATGTCCTTTTCAATTTATTTATTTATATTTCCCTAAACGCACTTGGACTCATTTTTCTTAGTTTATGACACAACGGACTAGTTGAGTTTGGATGATATGCTCTTCCTCACGTTATTATTGCATTAAACTAGTACAAACAATATTTCATAATTTTATTTTAAAATTAGAAGAAAAATAAGTTCACATGCTCTCATCTCACCACACGACACCTATGAATCCCAAAACATGGATTCTGGTAGAAGCAAGACATGCATGACAATAATCAAATAAGCAAATCATATTTATTTTTATTAGAAATCGAGGGTCCTTCCTAAAATCAATCGATGATAGGAGGAGAAAGCATCTTATATATATAGCGGCTCTTAGAGCTTCAATTAATCGATGTGGGACGAAACCCTCTTTTTTTTTATAATCTCAACATGCCCCCTCACGTGTGGCATGACTGGCCTAACACGTATACATATGAATCGGGTGGCGGCGAGCCGAAGAATTGCTCTGATACCATATTAGAAATCGAGGGGTCATTCCTAAAACCAATTGGTGATACGAGGAGAAAACCTCTTATATATATAGCAGCTCATACAGCTTGAATTAATCTATGTGGACGAAATCCACTTTTTTTTAATAATCTCAACAATTTTGGGATGCGTGATGAGTTTTCTTGGATACACCTTTCGCCATGGCGTGGCCACACGTTTTTCGGACAATAATTTCAAAAGAACATAAATATATATTCAAAGAAATATATGTGTATCTTTTTCTAAAAAACCAGGAAATACGCTAATATTCCCAACCACACGACGCGATTTGGTTGAGAAAAGCTTAGTTGCCAAATTGAGATAAAGATTTTCTATGGGACCGTTTACGAATAATAAAGTAAATGCCTGTACAATTTATTAATGTATAGGGGGACCAGTGGCTCATATATTAAGGGCAGCCATGTGCAAAAGCTAGGACGAAAGAGACAAAAAATTACAGCTGCATTACACCTTCATTTTATTTAATATTAACTGGTAAAAGTATTATATTCCATTTCCACTTATATAATTACGTATAAAATATTGCCAATTCAAACCAATAAGTATTGGATTCCAGAGAATAATCGAACTGTCGAGTGTCAACCACAAGCAACGTGTCCATATAAATTTTACTTGCTCCACTCAATCATAGGATTTAAATTTTATACTTAGGGGGTGTTTGTTTTGGGTGATGTCCAAAACATCACCGTGATCCTCTCGTTTACCCCTTATCACTGTGTTTGTTTAGTTTAGGTGATGAGTCATCACCGGAATGATGGATCACCTAGGTGATGAAAATGAGGTGATATTTCATATTTCAGATCACCCCAAAAAACCTAGGTGATCCAACATCACGGAGATGATGTGATCTATCTAAATTTTTAATGGACGAAAACTTGATATTTTACACATTATTACTTTATATGCCATTATCAATATAATTACATGATTAACATAATTAAATCTTAAAAATATTCCAGTTATTTAGAAATATTAACTTATATTAAAAAAGTATAAATACAAATAATGCTTAAATGTATATTTTATTAATGATTATCACATAAAATATCACCTTAATAAATTTAACATATTATTTAAATCATATGTATGGGTCAAAATATGACATTTATATAACGTCACCCTACACATCACAGTGATTAAACAAACAAATAACTTCAATATCACGTTGATCTACAAACTAAAATATCACTTAAAACAAACACACTGATGACATATCACATTGTCACATTCCGGTGATACGCACATCAACCGTAATGTTGGATCACACGAAACAAACACCCGCTTAAAGTTATTTGGTCGCGTGTATGTGGAATGATCACCCATATATAAAGTCAGTAATAATTAAAAATCACGCTAATGATATTCGATTCTATTATCAGCCAATAAAAGGGAGCTAAATGTTTAGCGGCCTAGAATGGCCGAGGGCATATGAGTCATTTCCAAAAAAAAAACGTACCTCGGAGCGCTTCCTCACAATCCTCCCCTATTTAAAGGGGCCCGAAGTCTGCGTTCCACCACACCACACATATCGATATCAAAGAAAGCGTCGTCGTTTGCTCTATATATTTGCGTTTGATACGCCTTTTCTTTCGTCGAGATCTCTCGTAAATTTATTTCAGGCATTTTCGCGCTTGCTTTCTTTTCGATCCAATCCTATTATATTTGTATTCGATCTGTAAGTATTGATTCGGAATTGTTGATATCGTAATTTTTGCGTTGCTGTAATTTCTCATTTGGTTTTGGATTCGGAATTGTTGATATCGTGTTTTGCGTTGCGTGAATCTATTTTTTGGTTTCGATTTGCAGGCGTTTGTTGCTGAGTCTTGTAGACAATTTCTTGTATCGTCGATCGTTGTAGACCATCTGTGATCATTATAAAGGTAAACGAGATTAGTTATCTTACGTATGTTGTTCTAAATTTATCGATGCTGGTGTTTATTGTTTTCGTGCGTTGACATGAAGTCTCTGTAAAGATGTTATTATTGGAGGCTGTCGTGACAAGTTTCTGGTGTTTCGTTTTTTGATAATTACCCCAAGTTACTACTTACTAGTTACTTGTACCATACTTTCTCTGTTACTCGTTTCATTTTTTGAGCCATTAAACCTAACACAACTGCTGCTGTCTCATTCTAACCGTGACTGCTCATTGTTTCAGATTAAGTTGAATGATCTAATGGAGTCAAAAGGTGGTAAAAAGAAGTCTAGCAGTAGTAAATCCTTAGCATACGAAGCTCCCCTCGGATACAGCATTGAAGACGTACGACCACACGGAGGAATCAAGAAATTCAGATCTGCTGCTTACTCCAACGTATTGCTTTGTTATTCTAATTCAGTCTATTACCTAGTCCATTTTCTAATTCATTGTACGTTTTGATGCTAACCTTGACGTTGTTGCTTGATGCAGTGCGTTCGAAAGCCATCCTGAGTACCGCCAAGCTTTTTAGATACTAGAAGTCCCCAGTCAATCAGTAGAATAGTTTCATATTTCCGATTCTTATCTTTATACCTCTTTCATCTTCCTCATCCCTGATTTCTTGCTTCAAAATTAAGCTCACTGTATTCCCAAAGTTGCAATGGCCTTACCAACCTCAGCCATTGGATTCGAAGGCTACGAAAAGAGGCTCGAGATTTCCTTTTACGATCACGGAGGGCTTGGCCTCCGTGCTCTGTCCAAAGCCCAGCTGGATGAAATACTAGAACCAGCCCAGTGCACAATCGTCTCCTCTCTGAAGAACGACGACGTCGACTCTTATGTCCTGTCAGAGTCGAGCCTCTTTGTCTACCCGTACAAGATAATCATAAAGACGTGCGGGACTACCAAACTGCTGCTTTCTATCCCCCCTGTCCTTAAGTTGGCTGGCATGCTCGGTCTGAGCGTTTCCTCCGTTCGATACACCCGTGGAAGCTTCATATTTCCCGGTGCTCAGCCATTCCCACACCGAAGCTTCTCTGAGGAAGTAGCTGTCCTAGACGATCACTTCCACAAGCTTGGTCTGAGCAGCATGGCCTACGTACTGGGCAGTGACAGTGAGTACGAGAAATGGCACGTTTACTCTGCTTGTGCCGAACCAACAAAGGAGTCGAGCCCTCCTCCCACCACTACTTATACCCTGGAGATGTGCATGACCAACTTGGACCATAGAAAGGCCTCTGTGTTCTTCAAGAACCAATCCGAGTCAGCTGCTGTGATGACCGAAGTTTCTGGCATCAGAAAAATTCTCCCAGGGTCTGAGATCTGCGACTTCGACTTTGACCCTTGCGGCTACTCCATGAATGCTATTGAAGGAGGTGCAATCTCCACCATCCACATAACCCCTGAAGATGGGTTCAGCTACGCCAGCTTCGAAGCGGTGGGTTATGACTTTAAAGAAGTGGACTTGACTCTTCTCCTTGAGAGAGTATTGGCTTGCTTTAAGCCCGCAAAGTTCTCTGTGGCTTTGCATGCTGTTGGTCTGAATGAGTTGGGCTCGGAGGAGGCTGCGCTTGATGTGAAGGGCTATGCATGTGTTGAGAGGTGCTTTGAAGAGCTTGGGAATGATGGATCGATCGTGTACAAGAGCTTTGTTAGCGCTGGTGGCTGTGGATCTCCCAAGTCTATCCTCAGCTGTTGTTGGAGTGAGAACGAGGATGAGGAAGTTAAGTAAAATGACCATATATTAGTATCTTCGTCGCGGCAGCTTTGATTTATTATGGCTTTCTGTTTTGTCTTTTGTTTGTTGGATTAGTACCATTGAATAAAAATTGCTCTATTGTGCTTTCAAGGTTTGGTTGGGGTCTTGCTAGTTCGTTGTTGGCAATATGAAATAAAATAAATGCTTTTGTGGTTATTGCATTGCACTGCCTTGCATGATGGGATTGTTAGTTTGCGATTTGATGATCTTCAAATTTTTGAGTCGTCATCAAAACTCTGCACTAAAATCGAATAGCAATTGAATGATCGGAACTCAACTCAAATGTAAAGATACAATGATGACAAGCTATATAATATAATTTAGGAAAGCTAATATGTAAGATTATGATCAGAAAGAAGCTTCATAGACTACATAAATTTTAAGCTAGCAAAGACCGTCGATGTTCTTTTATCCACTTCTATTCCACCCCGAGGGCAGTTTAGGTATTTCAGAATTATTGACTAAACCCTAATGAAATCGCCAAATCCCCAAGTCTTTTGTTGTGTCTCCTCCAATCTCCGCCATCACCTGAAAGAAACAGATCGACTCGAATAATCCCCTAACCAAGAATATGAGAAATCAGTTGCTGCGGTTGATTCGTATCGGGCGAAACTGTCAATCCCAATCGTCCATTGTCCTGACGACGAAGCAACGGTACTCTCGCTCAGTCGCTTCCGCTCGTGCACTTCGCGTGACACCGCGACCATTCTTTTGTGTTCGTCTTTTCAATTCGTCCACTGAGCTGCCCAAGCCTAAAAATGGCTCCTTCGGTGGACATTCTCAACTTATCAGCATTTTTTCTGATCTCGGGAAGCCAGATGATCAAATCAAGCTTGAGTTGGAGTCGAATGGCGTGGTTATTGCGGAAGATTGGGTTTTGAATGTGTTGAAAGATCGCGATATTACCCCTCATGTGGCTAGGAGGGTTTTCGATTGGGTATCGAAGAATGAGAGCGAGAAATTGAGCTCAAGGTCGTATAATTGGATGCTCGGGATTTTGTGTGGTAATGGGTTTGTGAGTGAGTTTTGGGATATGGTTGACACTATGAACGAGAAAGGCTACCGCGTTTATAACAGTACGTGTAACAGGGTTTTTGAGAGATTCGAGAAAGATGGTTTAGTCGCTGATGTGGAGAGATTAAAGGTTGTTAGGCTTGGGTCCGTCAATGGACTTGCTCCACTGATTAACATATTTTCTGATTCCGGGAAGTCAGACGAGGAAATCAAGCTCGATTTAGAATCTAATGACGTGGTCATTACCATGATTTACTTTTGAATGTGTTGGAAAATCGACAAATTGCCCCAGGTGTGGTCAGGAGGATTTTCAACTGGGTATCGGAGAATCAGAGTGAGAAGTTGAACTCAAATTCTTATAATTGGATGCTCAGGAGTTTGGGTAGCAACGGTTTTGTGAGTGAGTTTTGGGATATGGTCGAGATTATGAGAAAGAATGGCTTCAGCATTTCAAAGGTTGCCTATAATAGGGCTCTTGAGAGATTCAAGAAGGATGGTTTGGGTGCTGATGTGGAAAGACTGAAGGGTTTGTATGATATCGTATCAACCGAACATAAGAATAATGATGAGAGTGATGTTGAGAAGTTTGTAACGATAGTGATGTTGAGAAAGGTTTGTAATGTTGTCAAGGGAGAAGTATGGGGAGCTGATGTGGAGAAACAGTTGCTAGAGTTAAATGTCGATTTTTCAAGTGATGTAGTTGAAGATGTGCTTAGTAGACTTGCAATGGAGCCAAACAAAGCATTAATTTCTTTCGGTGGGTTGAGGAGAGTGATCTGTTCAAGCATGATGAGAAATCGTTCAGTGCGTTGGCTAGAGTTTTGAGTAAGGAGGATCACAGCGAAAAGTTTTGGAGGGTTGTTCGTGAGATGAGAAATAGAGAGTTTGAGTTGGAGAAGGATGCATATATCGATATATTGCAGAGGTTTGTAAAGAGGGGGATGATTATGGATGCTGTGGAGTTGTATGAATTTGCTATGGCTGGACAAAATAAGCCTTCGATGGGAGACTGTGTCTTCCTTCTAAAGAAATAGTAACTAGTAAGGAGGAAATAGATGCGATTTTGTTCACGAAAGTTGTGGAGGCGTTTACACAGAGTGGGAATGCTTTGACAGACGCCCACTTGGATTCAGTTCTCAAGTCTTTGATCAGCGTCGGAAGAATCGCCGAGTGCAACAGAATTTTGGAGTTGATGAAGAGTGCTGGCTATGTTCCGAGCACCTCTGCGCTGTCTAAGGTTGCATATAAGCTTGCCAACGGCGGGAAAAGCGCTGAAGCTGAAGAATTCTTCGACAAAATGGAGGCATCTGCGACTAATTCGAATGTATGGATATCACTAGTTAGAGGGTATATCGAATCTGGCAATCTTGTAGAAGCAACGAACAGTCTCCGAGAAATGGTTGACAAGAACGGGACAAATCACGCTGGATATGCTCTGAACATGCTAGTCGAAACTTATTGCCGTAAGCACACCCCTATTCATGCATATAATATTGTCTCTGAGATGGTCAATGAGAAAGAAGTCAGCCCTTGGAATTCCACCTTCAGAACTCTCACGAAGAAGCTTTTGGAGAGAAATCGTTTTGAGGAAGCCGTCGATGTTATGAGCATGATGAAGAATCAAGGTCTCCCGCCCGAGTTGGATTCCTTCGTCGATTATCTCTCCGAGAAAGGCAGTGCAGAAGAAACCATTGTGTTCTTAGATTCGATGACTTCGAAGATATTCCCACCAACGTCCGTATTTCTTCGTTTGTTCGAAGCGTACTTGAACGTTGGAAGGAAGAACGAAGCTCAGGATTTCCTTTCCAAGTGCCCCAAATACATAAAGAATAACGCAGATGTTTTGGATCTATTTCTTTCTGGAGAATCTAGCAAGGATGTTTCTCACACTGAAGCTGTCCCAGTCTAGTTGGATTGGAGATGCTTGATTAATCGCTTTTTATCCAAGGATCTTTTTTACGCTGTTTTTTTTTTCCGTCCTGGAGCATGCTCGAGTTCTGATAAGTCGGTTGAATTCTTTGTCTTGAAATATTTTAAAAATATACGAACTCATGAAGCACTTCGACATGCAAGCGTATGGTATTTCGAACACGTGTCGACCCGTCTTGTTTTCGGTTTGAGCTTCAAACTCTTTACTTTCAGTGGCATGTTTGCGTCCAAGCTTTTACATAGTATATCTAGAAAATAATGGCTGGAAGAACAACTCATAAATATACCTAAGTTATCACCTTCTTAATTTCGCAAAAACTAACGTTTCCACGATAAGTAACCAACTGTCTCGCTTCATTTCATTTCAATCCACGCCGCACGTAACAAATCGTGGTCGGGCCCTTACATGCCGAAGTTACACATCTGCAAAAATTCCATGTCACTGTCGACGTATTTGGTCCATAAATGCTTGTAGTGGTTCATGGCTATATCCAGCCAAGGCTTTCATATCTCCGTTGAAATGGATCACAGCAGCCTTTTCGATTTCCTCCATGCTTATACTTGGATTGAACAGTACCAGTGCCATGGAGTCCGTAGCAAATGGATTGTGGAAGATGAATGAAATGGCCTGAAATAGAACCATTGGGCAAACGGACTATCGATGCAACACCCTCCATCACTTTCGTCGTGTTTTCTCACCTGAAACATAGCATAGCAAATCACCGTTACGTGATGAAATACATTGGCAAGTTTCGTCGATCCAAAAAAAACCAATAGCTCCCTTCTCGAGCTCACGAAAAGTTTCGTAGTATTATGATGCGAAATCACCCACCCATGTTGGAATTCTCTTCAATTTGTTCCACTTTCCAGTTTGTTGAAGACGATCAAATTTAACTAGGGTTTTAGTTCTGAAAAATAGTACAAATTTCATTTCATATTCCCTAACGTGAACGACGTCGTTACAGTCTCTTCTACAGGGGCTATTTTAAAAAAAGAGGATTACTTTTGATTTCTTTTAAAAAAAAGAGGAAGCAACTCAAATCAATTTAAAAAAGAGGAACCGTTCTAATTACCTTAATTAACTAAACCCTAATACCTAAATAATTAAAAAAAAGAGAAATATATATATAAAATAACGCACCCACCATTAACGCACCCCAAGCAAACCAACCGAGATTTTGACGGAAAACAAGCTGAAGCATCCGACGAATTGAAACCCCAAGCTCGAAGACTCCCAATTTCGTTCTTGAACGCATATACAGTAAGTTTCGTTCATGTTAACGGCGGTTTTTTTAGTATACATTATCGGGACATTGTAATTCCGTTCATGTTGATGACATTTACATTTCGAGCATCGGATATTAGATTTTCGAGGTTTTGGGTAGTTATGGGTAGCATTTTAAACTTAGATCTGTGCGAATTTGCAGAAAATTTTCGTTTTGCGGTTATTCGAGTATGTTATTCGAGTTTATTTAGACTCGTAAACGTCACTCGAATAAATTATTCCATATCATAATACTCGAAACATTATTCGACTTAAGCGTAAACTCGAATAATACTCGAATGCCTTACTCGAATAATTATTGTTTCCGAATATTTTATTTATTCGAATAACTCGTTTGCAATAAAAGTTGATTTGTTCCTTTATTTCTTCGATAACAACTTATCGAGTGTCTTCAAAATCTTAATACTCGAAGTCCTTATTCGAGTTCTTTTACTACTCGAATTACATACTCGATTAATTTTTTGTTATTCGAATTGCAATTATTCGAATAATGTTATTGCAAGTAAATTTTATTAACAATGATTTGTTTCATATGCAGGTTATGCCGACCAGCATCATGATTGATTACGATGGAGAATGGATAATTGGGAATGATAATAAATGGACATGGGTTCCAAGGATGGGAACAAATATGAAGCCCATTGGGTTCGATGTCGTTGTTGTTTGCTGGACGATCTGCAGAACGAAATATACGAGACTATTGGCGTAAGCGGGAGGCCGGCGTTAAAGCTAAGTTATCAGCCATCTATGAGAGGTATGGAAGGGTGTGCTCCGTTGTATATAAAGAATGATCGAGAGTTGAAGGGTTATATATACTTAGGGGGTCCAATGGATAGACCGATTCTCCGTGTGGAGATTGGACTCCCTACGACCCTCCACCGTCAAACTCTCGCGAATGATGAAGTTGGTCCCGTTCCAATTGAGGTTCGTAGCGATGGAGGTGGTTACATCGATGATTACTTTGACCGTATCATCGACTTTGGCGGATGCGAAGATGTGAATTATGGGGGTGAAGGTCACAATGAGGCGAACGACCGTGATGAGAATGTTGCATCACGGCAGAACGTGCACGTCAATTTGATGGCGTAGGCGGACAAATGCGGACGGGAATGATGAGGAGGAGGAGGAAGAGGAAAATGCAACTATTCCTAGCGATCGGTATTCTTTTACCGACGGTTCCACCATGAAGGTCGGTGATGAATTCGAGGATAAGAAGGCCGTCAAGAATAGGATCCAAAAGTTGCTATAGAGGCATGCTTCGAGGTCAAGATTATAAAATCTCCCGATCGTACTATGGCGTGAGATGCAAAGAGGATGGATGTACTTGGAGGATATGGACGGCGAAGATTAAGGATACATCCGTATTCTCGATTCGTACGTATTGCAACACACATACGTGCGACCTTGCAAATCGGAACGCAAGACTCACTCAAGCATCGTCAACCTCCGTGAGTGATATGCTGCTTGAATCTTTTCAGGGTTCAACAAGTACACCGGCCCCTAAACTCATTCAAACAATGATGAGAAATCGTGGGATCGAAGTTTCGTACTTCAAAGCATGGAAAGGAGGCATTTTAGCACAAAATGCAATGAAGGGTGACCCCGATGAGAGTTACAAGCTGTTGCCGTCGTACCTGTCGACGTTGAGAAGAGTGAATCCGGGAACCATAGCAAGTGTATATCTGGACGACGAGCGGAGATTTAAGCACGCATTCCTATCCCTTGGTGCTTGTATTGCGGGATACCGTCACATGAGGAAGGTTGTTTGCATAGACGGTACTTGGTTGAAAGGAAAGTATGGGGGTACGTTGCTCATTGCATCAGCGGAGGATGGCGACCGCCATCAGTTTCCTTTAGCTTGGGGCATAATCGACAATAACGAGTGCATAGAAGCTTGGTCGTGGTTCTGAACGAGCTCTTGCAAGTCGTGCCAACGAGGACAAACGAGGACGATCTTGTCATCGTATCCGACAGATCTCCTTCTATCAAAGCCGCCGTTGCAGCCGTCTACGGTCGTGCGCACCACGGTCATTGTATTTGGCACCTGTCACAAAATATGAAAAGCAGGTGTAAGAAGCAGGGTGCGACCGAGACGTTCATACACATGCTAAAATATACAAGCAATGCGACTTTGATTCACAATATGGTGATTTTGAGACTAGGTTTCCCACCGCATACGCGTATTTGCAACAGACTGATACTAAGGAACGATGGAGTCGAGCCTATTCTCCGACGTCTCGCTATAAACATCATGACTACGAACGGGGTGGAATCGATTAATGCAAGACTCGCGAAGAAAGAAAGCTACCGATCATTGCGCTTCTGGAATCGATACAGAGGCTGACGGCGGATTGGTTTGCTAGATACAGACAGCAATCTGGACAAGCAACCACGCGGTTTACCCGACGGTGGAAATGAAGCTCCGTGAGAGGTATGAGCTAAGTCAAGGGTATGAAGTACATGAAATCGATGCGCATGAGTACGATGTCCGATCTCCGGGGGGTCGTGCCATTGTTAACTTGCGGTCGAAGACTTGTACGTGCCGCCAATTCGACATCGACAGGATTCCTTGTCCACATGCAATCGCGGCGAGTCTACGAGCGAACATGAGTTTCTACCCGTTGTGTTCGGAATATTTTCTGTCCTAACGTGGCAGCCTGCTTATCACGGACGAGTTTCGCCGGTTCCGGATCAAGCCGAGTGGATACCTCGGATCAATTGGTGTTGCCGCCTCCGTTCGTAGCAAGGCGTGGTCGGAGAAAAGAAAAGAGGTTTCCGTCCGTCGGTGAGTTTGGTCGTAGACATTAAGTAAATCTTGATGTATGAGTTGTATGAGTTTGATGTATGAGGTTGTATGAATTTGATGTATGAGGTTGTATGGGATTGATGGATCATTGTGAGTTTGGCTTGATAGTAGCTATTTTCTGTTATTCGAGTAAACTGCATAACTCGAATATTATTAGAATAGGTCACTCGAATAACGAAACAATAAAAAGTCGAAAACGAAAACCTGAAATTATTCGAGTACCCGAATAACTCGAATAATTTACAAAACACTCGAATACCGCACTCGAATAATATCTTGTGATTCGAGTTTAATTTTTGAATTTTAATTATCTCGACACATAGATGTATAAATATTAATATTTCGATGTTTTAGGGCCTTCATGATGTTAATAAGTCGCTTTATGATGATTAACAATGTTTAATAAAAGTCGTTGCATGACATACAATGAAATACATTGGTAGATAGGACTTTAGTATATACATTCCCATCAACAATATATATAACATGTATAGAAATATCAACTTTATTTCCTTTTTTTTTTCAAGAATCTCTATAATATATTATTACTTAGACAGGAAATGTAATTTAACATGAAATGATATTTAACATGAAATGTTAAATTATGTTATTTAACATTTCATGCTCATGATATAAAAACAATAGTTTCGATTTTTAAATTATTCGAGTTATGTATTGTACTCGAATAAACTCGAATAGGGAACTCGATAAAAGTAGCATTATTCTAACAAACTCTTTAACTCGGATAACAGTGAAGTTCGACGGAAACAACTTATCCAGTGAAGTTTATTCGAGTGCTGTAATATACTCGGATTAAGCTCGAATGTCTTACTCGTTTAATTCTCGTTATTCGAACAAGCTATTTTACTCGAAAAACAGTGAAGTTCGGTAAAATCAACTGATCCAGTGAGGCTTATTCGAGTGCTATGAGGTACTCGGATAAGGCTCGAATACGTTACTCGATTAAATTATCGTTATTCGAACGAGCTCTTTTACTCGAATAACAGTGAATTTTGAAAGAAACAACACTGAACCTTGAACACTCTGAACAACCTCAACAGCAACTCAACCAACCATAACACAGAACAATTCCAAATCAAAAAATCTATACAAATATATCTAAAACGGTTCATACAATATCCCAATTGTTAAAATACATACATATAGTCAAAAACTTTCTAAACGACAAAACTTTAGAATCGTCCAAAGCGTAGAGATCATCTCTGTTACCGATCAACAGAGACATCGCGGCCCTAAGCATGTACATACCGCACTCTCCGCTGTTCGAGAAATCGAACAATTTCAGGTTTAAGAAAATAAGAAAATAAGAAAGTGAGAAAATAAGAAAATTACCTGAGGACTTGTTGAGGGAAATTGGGGCACCGCACCCAAGCAAACTTCTCCACGGAATCTTGCTCCACGCCGACGTGTTGAAGCATCAGCGGTATCACTTCGGCCAAAGGATCGAGGAACGGCTTCATGAACCTCAAGTCCGAATCGCTTGAGCGGTCGGAATCCAAAACGAGGATGTTCCTCTCCTTGAACCGAGCGACGAGGAGCACCCAATGCGCGTTAAATGCCAATGGGGATGACGGCCACATCCGCCTGGCTCCAGTTAAGTGACGGCTTGCCGCCGTATATCGCATTG
Organism: Craterostigma plantagineum; assembly: GCA_027422505.1. Lineage (NCBI taxonomy): Eukaryota > Viridiplantae > Streptophyta > Magnoliopsida > Lamiales > Linderniaceae > Craterostigma > Craterostigma plantagineum. The sequence continues at coordinate 52,922 of JAPQWV010000654.1, forward strand.
AACTCTCCCGTGGCGAATAGCTCGAACGAGGACGCGTTCCACGGTCGCGGTTTGGCAGACTCCATCTTGACTGCTTGTGCGAAGTTGGTGTTCACGTACGCAATTCGCTCCGCATGCACGCAGTTTTCTTGCATCGTCGTGAACCCGCAGAATGCCTCGTTGACGTGCTGCAATAATAGCATATAATGTTATTAAACGAAATAATTAGAACATATTTAGCAAAAAACACACATACCTCATCCGAAAGCCACACTTTCGCTGTGGACAGGTCGGCAAAGAATTTCTTGTTGTACGCTTGGAGCATTCCTTGCCGCTCCTCATTTGCGCCCATTCTTGCCACCTCCGCCGCGACGGCATCCCAACTCTTCACCCTCTCGCCGATGATCTGCTCTATGTTCGCGCGGCGTTGTATTGCAACGCGAGGGGTCGAATCGGGCGTCGGCGTATACGGACTCGAAACCAACTTCGACTTCTTCTTCGCACGTTCCGTCCGTGGCCGCCTCTCCGCCGCTTCCGCCGCCTTCTGTGCCTTCGCCGCCGCCGCGGCCCTCTGCGCCTCCGCCCACGCCGCCTTCTTTGCCTTCGCCGCGGCCCTCTTCTCCGCCGCCCTCTCCGCCGCCCTCTCCGCCGCCGCCGCCTTCTCCGCCGCGGCCGCCTCCGCCGCCCTCTCCGCCGCGGCCGCCTCCGCCGCCGCCGTCTCCGCCGCGGCCCTATCCGCCGCGGCCCTCTCCGCCGCCGCCCTCTCCGCCGCCGCCCTCTCCGCCGCCGCCCTCTCCGCCGCCCTCTCCGCCGCGGCCGCCTCCGCCGCGGGCCGTCTCCGCCGCGGCCGTCTCCGCCGCCGCCCTATCCGCCGCCGCCCTCTCCGCCGCGGCCGCCTCCGCCGCCGCCCTCTCCGCCGCCGCCCTATCCGCCGCGGCCTCTCCGCCGCGGCCGCCTCCGCCGCCGCCCTCTCCGCCGCCGCCCTCTCCGCCGCCTCGGCCGCGGCCCTCTCCGCCGCCCGCGCCGCGGCCTCCATCTCGGCCTCCATCTCCACATTCTCGCCCCCATGCCCTCACTCCCCGTCGGCGGCGAAGGAGGCGGCATGTCCTGATCGTAGCTTCTCGCAATATCCCGCACCGTTCTCGCCGTCAGGCTCTCAAGGGCTACAAAATTATAGTATTACGTTAGATTTACGTAATATCAATATAATCTTATAAAATAAACATTAAGTAAGACATACCTTGGACAACGATCGAGCGCAGCTCCCTAATCTCCGTCCGCAAATCCCGTACATCGCCTTCCAGCCTGTCCATTCTTCTATCGAAATGGGCGATGATTGAGCCGGAAGGAGGAGGAGACGGCCTCGGAGGAGAAGACCTCGGAGGAGACGGCCTCGGAGGAGGAGACGGCCGAGGAGGAGACGACCGAGGAGGAGACGCTGCAAGCCGATGGTCGGTGCAGTAGACCGGCAGCCCATTCAGAAGATGCTCCACTATCCTCTGGGCCACGGCATCATTCCGGCTGCCACAAAATCCGGCGACCGTGCGGAAGTGCCTTGAATCGGCTTCAGCATCGGTCGGTGTAAGGAAACACCGCACGTCCTGTGTATTTGTACAATTTAGAAAACGCAATCTAAATAAATCCATATTATAAATAAATAAATATACTTACATCCATCGCCACGGCACCGAATGCACGCTCGACCGCTTGCCATCCCGGAGCAGAGCTCTTGCCGTAAAATGTCGTCTTCCAATGGCACATACGGGTAGCGGGAGCCCTTCGCCGGCTCTTCTCACAGTGAATTCTTGCCCGACGGTCGGCCAGCACTCGTATGCCAGAACCTGATAAAATAGAGTAGAAGTAAGTTAAAATAAATATAATATGTCTTAAATAATAATACAAAACTAATTTAATTACCTGAAGCGGCATTACGAAGCCGCTGATATCGAAGGTTGTTATGGTTTTTCCATTCGATGCCATCTCCATCGCCCTCCCCACGAGGTCTCTGTCAGACCATAAATGACCTCCTCGAACGATATCCTTCCCAAGGATATTCGTTGAAGCGGTCGAAGTCCTCCACCAGGCGGAGCCACTCCTCCTTTACCTTCAAATCCTTCTTTACCCTCCGCTCCCCTAGCACCCCGACGGCAAAATAAAGGGCCGCCATCTTCAATTTCTCGGGATGAACGCCCGAGGCTCCACTGGCGTCACGGGTCATATCCGTGATTGTCCCCTCCAAATCGTGTAAATATATAACGGGCTTGCCTGCGAGCCATAAACAAACGTTAGTTTTTGAAATCGAAGTAAAAAAACGAATCAAAAGATAAAAAAATAGAATTAATACCAGGCCAATGCCTCGTCGCAAACTCGTTCGAGGACGGTATCTCCGGCTCGTTAGCGCTGCAGTCGAGGCCGTGAGTAGGCAATACTCGACCAATGAAATCGTAATGGTCGCCCACGAACGACCATCCAGAACTCCTTCGAGTCCGGCATGTACTCCACCTGCCGGCTCATCAAATACCACATGATCATGTTCGAGTTGTAGTGGTTTCGGGCCACCTTTATCAGGTTCCCGAACTGAGTCCGTCTAACCATCTCCTCCAATTCCTCCTCGTTCAAAAGCGTACGGATGCGTTCGCATACCGACATGTACTGCGCGTTCAGAGTGAGGGTGGCATGGTATAAATTGTCCGCCGGCAACTTCGTCGGAAATAGACCTGAAAACGCAAAAACACACAAAAAATTCTCTGTTATTCGAGTAATTATTCGAGTCAAACACCACTCGAATAGGTTAAGCAATTATTCGAACCCTAATTACTCGAATAGTTACACGAAAAGGCGATGAAAACAATTTTTAAAAAAATCCGACCGAATACGACGTTACGCAACGATTTAACATCAAAATCGATCGATTTAACGCTAATAACAACACATCTAACCAAGAAATTCGTTCAACCAATTCGATTTAACAAAAACCCAAAATGCGACCGAAAACTCACCGTGGCTCTACCGCCATCGATTTGCTCATCCACCCGTTACGAACAGGCGCGGAAGGCTCGATGATCTCGTCTTTCTTTTCCCCATTGATGATTATGCTTGGGCTTGTGTACGATTTTTCGAGTAGTGACTTGGTTTCGAAAGAGAGCGCGAGGGATTTAAGGTTTTCGAGTGATTTCTGTCTAATTTTCTTTCCGAGCTTTTTAAAAACACAGCTTATTCGAGTATTTTATTCGAGTTTCGTATTCGAGTTTTGACTCGAGAAGAGCACTCGATAAGATACTCGAATAACGTAGCTTACTCGTTTAAATTTTCTAAACATTATTCGAGTCACCTTATCTCTTCGATTTATTATTAGAGTAAGTCATTCGGGTCTTGCTTTTACTCGAATAAACCCGAATAAAGTTTTCCTTTTAATAAGTCAAAATGCATTTATTCGAGTCGTTTATTCGAGTGTTATGGCACTCGAATAAAACTCGAATAACTTTTTCCTGTTAAAGAAGCGGATTAGCCTCCTTAACCAGTTTTTTAGTAAGGGTATTTCAGTCATTTGAGAACCCGTTCCTCTTTTTTAAAAACGAAATAGAATCGTTCCTCTTTTTTAAAAATCTCCGAGGTACAAGCCGTCGGTAAGAACGACGATGTCAGCTGATTTTTCTGGAAGTAGAAAAAGAAAATTATCTTCGGATTATCGATCGATGTCTGTCTGTCTCTCCAGGGATAAAGCTTTTCGTTCTGGGAATATTTGAATCAATTCAAGAACCCCATTTCAGTCTTTATATTTTAGTCGGATTCCATCTGTTTACGGACTTGGGTTTTCACCTGAGGTATTGGGTTCTCACAAATTCAATTGCTTCCAAAACCATGAGTGTAATAGCGTGCTTGTGTAATACTTCTGCTGCTTGAAGCCCAATAAAATCACTGCTACTATCACGATGGAGGTGCTGAATGGTACACAAGCGTGCTCTGTTTCCTTGTGTAGGAATAGCCATTTCTGTCCCCTTTCAAGAGTGCATTATTGTAGAGTCCACTTTCGATGTCTTAATTGTTGTTCATCATATATCGACTTGAGACTGAGATTGAGCATAACCTGTTCCGAAAAGCCGATTTGTTGGCTTGCGAGAAGGAGAAAGGGATTCTACACAGTCTTGGCAGTTTTAATAAGCATACGAAGGTTAGTAGGAGCCTTGGGATTCAATCACCTTGTGAAGAAGAAAAAGCCCAACTTCTTGATTCGATTGAAGATGATTATGAGGGGAAGAAGTTGTTACCACCTTGGGGTAGTTTGTCAGATCAAGATTCGGAAACTCAAAGCCCTCCATCTGATAGTTCCATTATATCCGAGAAAAATACTAATGCGAACGAGCATGAGGTATACTATTTGGAAGAAAATAATGTAGAAGCATTGTCAAATAGGCTGTTGAAGCTCAGCAGATCGAATAAAGTCAGAAGCGCTTTATCGTTGTACAGGTCGATGAATCTTTCCAGCTTAGTACCCAATGCACATGCTTGTAATTCACTTCTTTCATGTATGTTGCGGAATGGCCGAGTTGACGATGCCTTAACTGTATTCAACTCCATGCGATTGAGCGAAAACATTACGGGGCACACCTACAGCTTGATTCTAAAAGCAGTAGCCAAGTTTCGAAGTTGTGATGCAGCATTGACAGTGTTTAAGGAAGCTGAGAAAGAAGACGAAAGCAATAAACACATGGATGCAATCGTTTACAACACTATGATAGCCATATTTGGGAAAGCGGACAACTGGGCTCAGGCCGAGAGACTGTGGAGGAGTATGCAAGCCAATGGTCATAGAGGGACAGTCGTTACATATCGCCTTTTAATCTGCATTTTCGTTCGTTGCGGTCAGAACGAGCTAGCTCTCGACGCTTACCATGAGATGGTTGAAAATGGGATAAGTCCTGGGAATGATGCTTTGGAAGCCATCATCGGTGCATGCTCGAAAGAAGGTAAATGGGAACTGGCCTTAAACGTCCTGCAAAGTACGTTGGACGGTGGTATGAAACCGAGCCTCGTAGCTTGCAATGCTTTAACCAACTCGCTTGCGAAAGCATCCAAGGTTCGTCTTGCGTTTAAGGTCTACGATCTCATGAAGTCGTTAGGCCACGAACCCGATTCTTACACTTGGAATTCGCTGCTCGTCGCACTGAACAGGGCAAATCGACACGCAGATGCCCTTCGACTCTTTGAGAGTGTGAGAGGAGATCACGGGGCCCACTTGAATCTCCATGTCTACAATACTTGTTTGATGTCTTGTCAGAAACTCGCGTTATGGGACAGGGCAGTGCAGATGTTACATGAGATGGAAGGTTCTGGAATTTCTGTTTCGGTTACCTCTTACAACCTTGTGATTGGGGCTTGTGAGGCTGCTAGGAAACCTCAAGTTGCGTGGCAAGTTTACAAACACATGGTTGAGATGAAATGTTCTGCAGACGTGTTCACCCTTCTGACCCTGACGAGGTGTTGCATATGGGGTTCGCTTTGGAATGAAGTTGAGGAGATTTTAAGCGTGAGTTTTCGAAAAACGTACTTCGTCGTTACTTATCTTGTGTCTTCTCTTCGCTTTTCTTTATTGCTTAACTAACGATCGTGACGTTGTGATGGTGCAGATATCACCAAATGGATCTCTGTATAATACGGCTATTCAAGGTATGTGTTTAAGGAACGAGGCTGACCTGGCTAGAAAACTCTACAAGAAAATGCGAGAGATTGGACTGAAACCCGACGGCAAAACTCGATCTTTGATGTTGCAAAACTTACCAAAATGAATTTTTCGATGAGGGTTTGGTGGGCTCAAACATTTTCTTGTAAGTAGAAATTAAGCACATCATAACTGTATGTTGCAAGAGTGCTCTGCTTTCAAAACTTGTTTCCAAGATGCTGTATGTGTTCCTTGAAAAACGAAGTATATATTCGATGGATGATAATTGATCATCCACACCAGAATAGTTGATACATCACATATCTTCACATTTTCATACAAATCATACAAAAGGTCATGATAATGTATACATAAACTGTATCTTTTCCCTATCTTAATCACGTCTTGTGGGCATCTCCACAGCCCACAGACTGGAAGACTAATAATTTGCAGAAGGGAAAGAAGTGGGGAAATGAAATCTACAATAAATTTGGAAAGACAATATAATTTCTTGGGCCAGAAAGTGGTAGCCTAGCTTTGTCCTTTGATCACCATTATAGATGTGATATTGGATGCCAGTAAATATACATTTCCATCAGACACGAAAAATAGAACAATAATGCTACTTTATATCTGTAGAAAGTAATCTATATGCTTCAGGAGGCAGCAGAAACTAGTATTGATTTCATGTCCAAACACCGCGAACCAAGTTCAGAGATTCTCTCTTTTTCTCAGTTGCTTGTTGGATTAGTGCTATAGTATACATTTTTTCTTGCAAAGAGCATACCTGCAAGTCTTGGTTCAAATATGTTGATTAGTCCACCCTACTCCAAGATATGGCAATTCCTTACAAAATCATTGGAGTAGTTAACATATTTGGTCCAAAATGGACGGAGATGCTCAAATCCAATCTCCAACCAAGGTTTTGACTGTCCGTTGTAGTGTATAACTGCAGCTTTTTTAACGTTTTCAACGTTGGTTTTATTCTGGTAGCCTAAACCAAGCATGTGCCAGGTAGGTTCGATCGGGTGGATGTGTCCCTTAAATGCAATAAGAGCAGGCGGGAGAGTACCGAGTTTCCATAATGTCAGGTTTGATCGAAGATTCTGCAAAAAAATTCAGTGATAAATCATACGAGGTTTTGAGGCATGGAATAAGATTACATTCTGCTGATTTATAATGTGAGAGAGGAACATAATCCAATGTTAACTGAACTGGACATAAATATAGTACCTCCTTAATCCACGCATGGTACGTGTCTCTGATATTTGTCTTTCTCCAAGCACTTAAGTCAAAAATATTCATCCCATACGCCCATGCACATTCATCGGGATTCAGATTCTTTGCTATGAGAGGATGTGAAAAGTTGAAGTAGTTCCTGAACCGTTTCGACATAACCCACTCATCGTCACCTTTACAAGTTTCAACAGCTCCATTAACTTTACCGTCCAGGTCAATGTTCCAGAGAGGGGATAAATCACGCTGAATCACGACGTCGTCATCTAGGAAGACTACTTTGTCGAGGTTTGGAAATAACTGCAATAGTAAAAAAAAAAAAAAATCATTTTCAGCCTCTAAAGAAGGAAATCCAAACAGAAAGGGACATGCTTTGATGACAGACAAAACAATCATGAATTTTTAAGCAAGGGCAGTATCCAAGTAAGCACATTTTCAATTTCAGCTGATTACCTCTGGGAGATATATACGAAGATGGTTTAGCAATGAAATATATTTTGGACTTCTGGCCTGTAGCTTAGAGGCAAATGATCGTGGCGTTGTATCACTAAGATTGGGTCCTGTGATATGGCTACCATGATAATAATTACGAATTCCATAGTGACTCTCTATAGCTTCGAGAACTGGGACATTATCTCTTGTCAACCATTCAAATTGATGGACGCCTTTCACTTCAATAATAGCAGGAGCCATGGAGTTTAGGGCAAACCATGAATGCATGCCTGGGTACGTTTTCTTGTCAGTTATGACATGGAAGACAATCTGTCCGGGATCTCGAGATGACTGAACAGCAGATGCGACAACAACAGAAGCAGCTAGAATGTTGTCTGTCGATAACACGAAATGACAATAAGAGTTGTCAGAAAGCAAAGGTAGCAACTCTGGAGAAGGTAATTGTCTGCGTGCATGAGCATTAGAAGAATATTCATCAGTCAGCCTCAATGCAAGGCAGTGAATGCTTTTGGGGACGGCACTGGCGGCAAAGTGTTTGTTCAGTAACTCTGCAAACTTGGACTCCTTAATCTCCCTTTCAGATTTCTCCATCTGTAAGGAAAAATGACACGCTTAATAATCTAATATTAACTGATATGGGCTATCGATATTAATAATGATTTTCCACTACTAGCAGATGCCATTCCTGGAAACATACCATTCCTCTCAAAATCAAAGCAAACTCTTTTGAACTGTATTTGCTGTTCTTAAGCTCGGAAACAAGTTGACTAAAAGATTCTGGTAGCTTTAAACCAACAGGGACTTTCTCTGAGTTAACTTGATTAAGGACTTTAACAAATTCCTTGACCATCCTCTGTCATAATAGCAACCACGAAACAAATTTCATTATTGTTGCTTCATTTGAATTAACAGTGAAAACAAGTTATCGTAACAACATCGCTACAAATTGATAAAGCGGCATACTTTACCCCGGAATCATCAGTTCTACCAAGAAACTTTGGCCCCAAACGTCGTCCTAAACAGTCTGAAAAACCATGCAGCAGATTTAATACAACATAATCCAATATATAGCTCAAAAACCGGATGCAACGTAACATATGATGGTATATTGCAGAAAACAACACGACAAAACTCAAACCACTCAGCAGACAATTGCAAGTAATAAGCTAGATCAGTGCATTAGCCAATAATGAGTCGCGGGTCCCATTACAAGTTGAGTTCCTTGCCAATAAGCTTCAGCATGAAATTCATACAACAATAAAAGCAGCAGCGAAGTAACTTCTTATGTGTTAAAATCATCAAAACATCTCAAGGGAGAAAATCCCTAAACCTATAAGCAGGATTACAAGTACAAGAAACAAATATATGATCGGCCAGCACATGAGAAGAATGCAATGCAAATCATTTTCAGTAATTTGACCTTCCTTTCGGCAGCAAGTTTCCATAAAACATTTGCAAATCAGACATCAACACCACAAGAACCATAATGAAGAACGCAAACTAATCTAGATAAGTAATCAAATCGATCAAAACTAACATCACCACGAAGAACCTACCTATTGACGAGCACTTATTGACACCTTCCAATGTGACGATGGCTGTGAGAATGAACACAAAAGGCAACAAAAAAGCAAGAATCAAAATCGTGTGAAACAATGTGCGATACGAAATGTCCCGAGCTGCAACTTTGATCTTCATCAAATCTCCATTACAGTTGCCTCCTCCATTAACATTTCCACCACTTGACGATACCGTTATACTTCTCATGCTAGGTGAGAAGTGCAGCTGCATCGTACCACTTCTTGCCCTCTATAATCCAGTATAGGACCACGCACCCTACCACCAACGCTGGTATAGCTGCCGACAATGTTATGGCGACAAATGCCAACACAAAAACGGTATCTATATTCCCAGAACGAAATTTTAACCATCAGATCCGATCAACGGAACTCAACAGTCGGAATTTTAGGCCTGTGATGAATGCCGCCATATCGGAGGAACAAACAAAACTAGTTTTTTTTTCCCGCTAACTTCTTCTCAGATTTATCCAATGTCTTTTTGCCAGCAAATCGGTGATCAGCTGACCAATCAATTAAAGAAGGACCGAGTCGGCCGATTAATCAATGAGAAAACGACAATATGCTACCCTTCCGACGAGATTTTTACAGCTGTATTCATAAAGCAATCGGCGGCGATTGAACTGAATCTTATCTCTCCCTCGATCGGAGACGACAGATATGGAAATGCGAATAGAAAGAAACGAACGATATTAGATTAGTAGTATTTTGTCGGTATATCTTTTTTTCCCTATGAATAATAGCAGTGCTACAATTAAAGAAACCGCGTTGTTTGTTCTATTCTATGCCACGTGTGAAATTAAAAATATTATTTATATGAATATATTGAATTAACTGCACAATTAGATTTTAATCTTTACTATGATCCGTCATAACATGATAAGTAGGCAATGGTAATAGACGGGGAGAATTTCTTGGTGCCTTGTCTACACCTGTCTTACTCTCAGTCTCAATTCTAATCCCTTCACTTATGAAATAAAAGTCAAAGAAAGCTATAGAGAAAATGTAATAATGCAAGGAAGAAGACAATATCTTATTGAAATATCATAATCAGAATCCAACTTGCATGGAGAAAAAAGTGATCAAGAAATAGTAGTCATGGTCTAGTTCACCTTTGCCTATCAATTCATTAATAATAATAACCCATGTATTATATTTATTAAAAATGTTGTTGACAAATGACAATATTGATTGTTGATTATTACAGCCACCCACCGACACCACATGTGCCTCCTCAGCCTAACCACACTATCGCTGCATATTTGTTTTTCAAAATGAATGAAGGCAGAGTTAGTTTGCGAAGGTTAAGAGCCCAATTGAATAGGCTGCTTTTGTTCATATCAACAATATCCCTTCCATCGAAAAACAAAGAGCCCAATATTTTATTGGGTTGGGTCAGTGGCATTAATTACTTGTCAACGTTAGTGTCGCTTCGCTTCCCTTGCTTAAAACGCCATTGTTTTGTTGCACAATCCCATAACGCCATTATTTATTCCTTTTATTATCGAACACCGCCGTTACAAATTACAATGGGTTCAAAGCCAATAACCTCCGTACTGCCCTCCGCCGGAAGAAGGTCGCCGGAGAAACAGTCGAAGCCATGCAATCGCCGCAGGCCCACTCGTCGTCTCACCGGCGGCGCGTCGGTTTATGAGAAGATGGAGGCGCTTAAAAACCTCATACCTTCGGCGCAGAAGGAGGACTCGGAGGAGATAAAGCCAGACAAGCTCTTTAAGGATACAGCTGAGTACATAGCGCTTTTGAAGGCTCAAGTTATTGTTTTGCAGAAGCTGATTGAGTATTATGGATCATCATCGTCTTCTTCTTCTTCTTCGTCTCATAATCATGATCAGAATAATGTTAATCAAGGTTCAGATGCTGATGTACATTGATGAAACGCTTGTCGAGCGATTATGTGGGCTTTCAAAGGCGAGAATCCGACCAACTTTTGGTGTTGTTTTATTTCTTTTTTTTTTCTTTTGTTGATTTGCTTTTCTCTTTTAGGTTTGTAAGTATAGTTTTGATTTCATTTGTTTCAAGGACAGAGTCCAATCTTCCTATTTCTTTTTTCTGCAGTTTTACTACGTGTCAACCTCTTTGTTCTATCCATTATGTGATAATCATATGAATTTTGTATAATAAATTAAATATCATAATATAATAAAACACGAATTTTTAATTGCCTCCCATGTATCATCGTTTCGAACACTGGGTTGTTTTTATGGTTGAATGAGCACACGGAGGTCTTATAAGGGACTATTGTCTCCGTTTGTGCTGGCAATAACAATCACTTTCTTTCTCAGTTCTGTGAGGGCATAATTTATATGCATGCATCTGCCACGACATGAGAGGTTACTATTATTTCAACGCCACCATCAATATTATAAATTTAACTCGCCAAAATTCGAAGGAAATAACACCGATATTTTTTTTTTTGTAAATGCATTATTGAGTGAGTGTGTGGATTTAAGCTGTTGTAGTTTTCTTTCACATGATATCTGAATGAAACAGACATATCTGTCCCCGCGTGTAATATATAATGGCGTTCACATGCCATGTTATCGCATGCCAGCAACAACTAGTTGCATTTTTTTGCTACTTCTTTTAATATTTAAATTATTGACAAAAATAAAGAAAATTAAACTACACGACAAAACTAGTAAATTCTTTCGTCTCTTCTTTCTTGGGACTCGGTCTTGTTACTTTATATTGCTACAACTATCTTGTAAGATTTTGTAATAATAGAAAATAGCCATGCATATTTTGATATGATATATAATACGTACCTCACGGATACTTCTATTTCAATAATGCTATTAAAATAAGTGGTCGAATTCGAAAATTAGTAAATGTGTCGGTCACATGGGAATTAAAAGCTCATAGGCATATATATGGTTTGTAACGTACCATCCCTCTAGCGTTATAATGGGAGAAAATGGAGAGCTATGTAACAACGAGGGTGACCACAAAAAATCAATATGTTAAAATATATACAAAGGTCTAAAACATATGCGTGACCACCCTAATATTTTCCAGCTCAAAACATTTCGAAATTTTGGCATATGTTTGTGACATTCGAGGTGGTAGGGCGGATAAAATTAATGTGTTCACGTTATAATGTTTTCCGTTTCACGTACGATAGATATCAATGTGACTTGGAAATTGCCTTTTAAGTTTATACCTTTTTGCAAAAAATGTCCATTTATCACATTACACTTAGCATTTGCCGTAAGCAATTATTGAATTATCTTATCAGAACATGAAGTAATATTGTTGGATATGCTAATCTTTAATTAAAGTTATGTATATGTGGACGAGTATTAAAAAGAAAAAAAAAATCGCCATTAAAGGATATAATGCCTATGCAGATTTTAGTTGAGTTCAATCCAGCCAAGTTATGTTGCCGCTGTGTTCGTAAACGGTAGTTTCAGTAAAAAAAACAAAGTTTTAAGATTCCAACTTCCAAGTGATCTAATATTCTCGTTTGAAAAAAAAAAAAAGTGATCTAATATTCAATCATTTCAAGATAAAAAGCTGTAATCATAAACCGAAAAAGAAAAACACTAACAAATTGAATGGGTTTTCTATGGGCCATCAGCCCAATTTCCTTTCATGTTTCATTTTTGTTTTTTTTTTTTTGGTATTTTCAGCAGCTTATTGTCTATACTCGAGACATAAATTTACATACATGGAGGGAGGGCCGTCTTTTTCACCAAGTATTTTGGGGCCCACAAAAACAATATGGGAACAACCTCGTACATGGAGGAAAAAAAATTAATTACCCTTTGAGAGGGTCCTTTCAATCTAAAACGAGAGCTTCATACTAGACATAATCAGCTAGAGCATCTCCAATCGAAACCCAAAACCTCAAAATTTGGGTAAATTTACTCCAACTGAATACCAAAACAAAACCCAAAATGCATTAGATGTATTCTCTCTCTTCGTTTGGACGCATGTATGCGTCTGGAATAGTTATGATGTCTGGAATAGTTATGATGCGATGTATCTTTTTTATTTGCATCGAATTACTTAATTTTACTTCTCTTATATCTATCTTTGTGTTGCGTCAGAAAAAGAGACTGAAGGCTGATAAAAAATAGACAAGGCAATCTATGAATATTGAATAGTACATATTCAGTATTACATATATATCTTCATTTTATCTTCTATCAAGAATCTCAATAGTTCTTTTTTCCAACCAAGAAGCATAGTGATGAAGTGTTTGACAATGTAAAACTTGGGCTTTTAATAAACATTTTTTATGCTTTCTATATGTATAAATATATCGTATTTGTCGTTTTTTAATAAATATTAATAGACGCTTTTTATATGCATGAATATATTTTAACATTAACTTTATTAATTTTTTGTGATTAAATCTAAAATAATATTTGTAGCCTAATTTGTAAAGGTGTAAAATAGGTGAGTAATATTGAAATTTATAAAAATTGGTGTGGAAGTGCATATTACAACATATTGAGTTTGAGAATGAGTTGATCAGTTGAAGAGAAATTACTGCATTTTGAGTTTGAGAATGCGTTTTTCGATTGAAGATGGTAAGATATTACATCGTGCTTACTTCCTCTCTCTAAGAGTTTGATTGCAAAGAGACGGGATAATGAAGTCAAATAACTAAAGAAAAGTATTTTCATAAATTGCTTTTCCAGGTTCGGAATCGAGCCTCAGCTTACGGATCAGGTTCTGAATGCATCGGTTGGACGCATGGAGAGGAGAAGAGTCAGAGACTGAATGTTATTTCAACGCGCCTCGCTGTGTAGTAGGATCACGCGCTAAAATTATTTTTGGGCCCTGAGCTTATTACTCTTTTGGCCCAATCAGAGTCCATATTAATTGGCTGGCCCAGTCACGGTACGAGGCGAGAAATCGTTGTTTTTTCGGGACAATATCGGTTTTCTTCTCTTCAATTTTCCTTTGGTTTTCTATCATCGCGAGTCTCCGTTTACGACTTGTGGAACAATTGAAATAGAACGAGAGATAAAATAGTAAAAGGAAGCATAGGAAAGATCAAATTGGCGGATAATAGCCAATTTCTTTTAGGAAGCAATCAGCAAGTATCGATGACCGAGGACAGTTGCAATAGGGTTTCTTCATCCGAATCCGACTCATTTACGACCAAACAAAGGTATTATTTTCTTCGTTGTTGGTGTCTTCTTTAGCAATTGTGTGGAAATTTTAGTTTTTGCTGCTGTCTTCGAGTGATGCTTGTTATGTTTTTTGATTTAGGAGGCACAATGGGGTTCAGCTGTTAAGCCTTTGTGATGGGATATTGTTAGTGTAGAAGAAGACAAATTATGATAATGAGCTCGCAGTTGAAGTTTGTTTATTGATTCATAGTTCTGCTTTGCTTTAATATATCTTTTTATGAGTACCCATCTACATATATTGGCCGTTCACAATGTGGAAAACAGCTAGTTAGATTTACAATTGAGGAATTTTTGTAGGAAAAAGAGAAAGTGGGATCAGCCAGACGAGGCGTTGGTTTCTGCTGTACCAGGGACCATTCCACTGGTAAACATGGGGCCCTTGACAGCAGTACATTTGCCTACAATCTCTTCAATCGCTGGTGTTCCTCATCATATGGTTCCTCTTTCTATTGCCAATGCCGCACCCCAGATAGTTGTACCAGTGCATTTACAGCAACATGCTGCAGCTGTTGTCCAAAAGCTAGTTCAGGTAAGGCTCTATGTTTGAGTTTGTGTATTAAGTAACTTTAAATCCTCAGTAATGTTGTGTTAAGGTGTGGTTTTGATTCAATCTGTTTTTATATCTTGTTTATTACAGCCTAAAATCCATGATGAATTAATAATAGCTAGAGAGATTGTCATAAATGACGCAGACTCTGCTATTCGCTATAAGCTCACTAAGCGTCAAACACAGGAAGAGGTAAAATTATTGTTCTTGGGTTCACGTGACCCAATAGCATAAGGTTGATGCTACTTCAGTTTAGGTCTTTAGCATATCTCTGTGCTAGTTATAAAAGATTGATATGGTCTTCTACATCGTTCAGATACAGAGCAACACAGGAGCTGTGGTAATTACCAGGTAATTGGGGATTCTTTTGGTATCATTGCCATCAAATTTGATTTGCTTTTCATTCATTTTGCAGGGGTAAATACCGGCCTCCTAATGCATCTCATGATGGTGAACGTCCATTATATCTTCATATATCTGCTGCAGCACATGTTAGTTATGATTCTTATTTACGTGTCACTTGGCCTTATTAGCTTTATAGTTTGCATCTATATTGATATTCCTGATGTTTTATAATGCTGAAGAGTTTCTTATATTCTCTACTTGATTATGGATCAGTTATCAACATGTATACTTACTAAATTGTCTTGCTTTCAGCTGGAAACAACAGCTGAGCGAATTAAAGCAGTTGATCTTGCGGCGGCTATGGTGGAAGAAATGCTGAAACAAGGACCAGTGGGCAGTGGAACAAAGGTCATTTCCTGGCATATGTAATAAAAAGGCTGCACATTAGTTAAACTTTTCTGACAGAACTATTCTTCTCTCAGGCTGATCACTTAGTAAGTACTTGCGTCTATTTGGGATTTGAAGCAGAACCATCTTTGAACATTGCTTCTCGTGTCCGTGGACCAAATGTGAGATAATTTGCTAATCTCTTTCTTGCCATTTCAGCTTTGTTAGTTATAGGTCATTATGTCGTCATCGTTTCTGTTATGCGAGTGTGTGCGCACGTCCTAATGCATTAGAGTTGCCGTAAGACATGGAAGTGAATTCTTAAGTTGCTGCAGTATGCTACTATGTATGCTTTGGACTTATTGGCAACCAATTAATATTTGCTATTATTCAATAAACATTTTCTTCGTTCCCTTTGACCTATGGGAAAACATATAAACTTTGCTAATTGCAATTAACATTTTTGTCGTTTCCTTGGATCATTTTTCCTGTATGATATGTTATATTAAGTATTCCTCTGATAAATCCTGAAAGATTCTAATATCTAAAGCTTCTGACATCTCCATGCAATCTGGGGAGATTCTTCTTTGTTTCTCTGGTTGGGTTTTATGAATGCAGGACCAATTTATAAACCACATTATGAAAGAAACAGGTGCTAATGTGTTACTTAGAGGACGCGGGTCTGGTCATTTAGAAAATGGGGAGACCGAAGGTTTGTGTTCTTTGTATATGAATGTTAGCTGCTATATCATCATATACCCGTTATGATTGATAATCTTCTTTTACCTCTTCCATGGCTTACAGAAGCACAACAGCCATTTCATCTGTTGTTGTCGTGCAATGATGCAAAGGGCCTTGAAAAAGCAAAGCTCTTGGCAGAAAATCTTTTGGACACTATTTGTTCTGAGTGTGGTGCTTCTAGGTAATTGACTTTTGACTATTTTTCATCCAGGATGGAATTAGCCATCATTTATTTTCGATTTACTTGCCGGAGTTTTGATTGGTATGTTTGGGCATGTTTTATTTTCACAGGTTATCGTCCAATAGGGTATATGGTGCTGTTCCACCTCCACCAACAGTTGATGGGACAATTGTTCCTACTGAGACAAGCAAACATGTTACTATCCCAGTTCCAATCGCACAATCTATCGGATTCGCTAACCCCATACCACAACCGCCGACCACTGGTTTCTATTCTCCTACTCTGACAAGTGGAACGAGTTACATTGGTTATGATGGAATATATCCACAAGCCACACCTTTGCAACAAGTAGCACAAGTCCTTAGGCAGTCTGCATCTCCAGTCACCTCTGCAGTTGACTCAACTATCGCATCGACTAGCTTGAATTCACCACTGAAAGAGAGCGCCCCATCATCAAAGGATAAGCGTCCACAAAAACGGAAATTTCAAGAATTGCCTGCTGGTGCAAACAGGCCCGAAAACAGAAATCAGGTGTGCACTAAATTTAGCACCGTGGAATGAAGTACTGTCCTTATGGAACTATAGATGGCATTATAACCTATAATCTGTTTTTGTAATTTTTACTGCACATATGTTTGTATCCATATACATCTCTCCTGATTCTTGTTACTTTGTCCAGGTATTTTCACTGACCTTCTATGAAGCTTACAGGCTGATACTGGACCTCTGTGTTGGATGTCTATATTTGTAATGTGTTTACTTTACCTCGGTGATATGCAGGTGGCAAGCTATAGCTGTCTGCAATTTCATCAATACTATCTTTTTTCTCATGCTAACCTTTTCTCTCGCAATTTGTTTGCCTGTTATAATAGCATTCATTTTCGTCGAATATCCATACACACTATATTAATTACACATTATCCCTCAGAAGATTTTGTAATATTATGAGCTATAGCACCACGTTTCTTCTAATTTGAAGGATGTTCTTAGAATTTACAGGGATCGGAATTTTCGATGCCAGTCAAACTAACGTCAAATGTAGGTGCAAAAGATGTTTCAGATGTTGTTCGGGATTCAGAGAAGCCTACGTTTAAGCCACCACGTGAGGTAATGCCCCCGCCACCACCTCGGCGTTTGTCGCCACCCTTTCCTCCGCCGAAGCTGAATCCAACACCAAAGCTGCATGTCGAGGACATTGTGATACAGAAACCAAAAGCTGAACATGTCCCTGGTAACTAACTTGTCTGTTCTTGACTGCCTCGATTGTTCAGTAACTCCTATCTTTTTCATTTTCTCCGTGTTTAACATCTCCTGTATTTTAAATACATCTTCGCTAGATACATTGACTAAGCTAATGGAATATGGAGATGATGAAGACGACGAAGATGATGAACAATCCCAGAGAACTGTCAACGTGTTACCGAGAAACCATTCAAGTCTTGCTGCTAAAACAAAACCTTTTTGGGCTGTTTGAAGTGTGCGATCTCACTGTTATACTTTGGCAACTGTGAAACACAGATGTCATCTGCTTGTTTAAGGATATGTTATGTGGTCTTGAAAATGCTGGTTAAGCTTAAAGTTAGTAAGAAAGCCTTAGGCGTTATGCGTCTGTGATCATTATAATGGAATGTATCGGACAATATCTCGACTTGTTTTGATACATATTCTTTTAGTCGAACAAAACTCGAGAACTTCCATATTCTACGAAAGCTCACACCTTTCGTTAATTCCGTCAACAATAAGGGAGATCGATCATCGAACAATTGCATATAATTCAAACTTTCCGTTAAGTCGATATTAACAATAACAGTCTTACATCATCACAAACCTTCGCAGAAGAATAAGCTCTCCTTACAAAGGCCCACTGCAGTAAATGAAAAAGGATGGAAAACAAAAACAAATGGAAATTGCAGAAAACGCTCAAATTCATCAAAATCCGAGCTTGGTGCGACGCCAGTGACGACGCTTGGCGTTGTAGCGGATGGTGTTGTCCGTACGCATGCGGATCCAATAAGGTATGGGCCTGTTCTGCCTCTGCTTCTTCGCGAGCTTCTTCTTGATCATAAATGTCTTGTGCGACGGCTGGTAATAGAAACACATAAGAAGAAGAAGGGATAGATTTCAAATCGATTCTCAAAATACAGAGGGAAAAGTAAACTCACCATGGCTGCTGTTTCCCTAGCTGACGATGTCGAGGCGAAGAAGCCGATGTCAAAATGATAACTAACCCTAGACGAGGTTTACTTATATACCTGTATAATCTGGGCCTAACTACTGGGCTTAGAAGCAGATGAATAATCTTTTTGGGCCCATACGTGGGTATATTTCGGGCTTGGGCCCATGAATGAGGACAAAGATCCTTAGCTTAGTACTCTAATATAATTATAGTATCAAATCAACCATGATGATTGTAACGAAATTTCTTTTAACATATTGCATACAATATTTGTTGACCAATACAATTCAATTAAGAGCGGTTGCGTAACAGCACAAAAGGCAATATCTTGGTCAATTTCAATCAATAAATTCGGATTATGAATATTTGGAAAGTATACATCACATTAACTATGGTTCCTATAATACCATATTTACATTGCTCTTTTCACAATTAAAACTTAATATTACGAAAAAAAACAGAACAACATTACTTGCTTTCAACTAATTTTATCTTTTCAAAAAAGACCATTATTTTGTGTTTTACCTAGATTGCCTCTACATCACATCATCCCCTCGGTTCCTCAGAAGAGAACTGTCCTAAATGAATGCCCTTTTTAAATTTAGCAGACCATTGTGAATTTCCTTCACACCACTCATATTTCGACACTACGCATCATCGCCAAAATCTTTTCAAGAAATTGCGATGGTTGTAGTGAAGAAAGTGTTTCTTGGTGTGATGACGCTTCTTCTTCTTTCAAGCTTTGGCGCCTGCGCGGTACCCTTTATTATGCTTCTTCCTTAGTTTCATGTTATATATTAGTGCGTGTGTAATGATCCTTCCATCGATGATATTGCTTAGGTAGGAGATCAGTGTTCGAAGGATTCAGATTGTGGGGCGGGACAGTACTGTTCTTCTTGCATAGCTGCGCTTGAAGGCTCAAAGTGTGTTCGGTCAACAGCCACAAACCAGTTCACCTTAGTCGTATCATCTCTCTCTCTCTCTCTCTCTCTCTCTCTCTCTCTCTCTCTCTCTCTCTCTCTCTCTCTCTCTCTCTCTCTCTCTCTCTCTCTCTCTCTCCCCTCAAATCTTATAGTAGTGATTGTTTTGTTTGTCTCAGAATGATTCTCTGCCGTTCAACAAATACGCATTCTTGACTGCCCATAATGCCTTTGCAATTGACGACGGCCGCCCGAGGCTAACCTTGCCAAATCAAGAAGACAACATCGCCCAACAACTCAACGTTAGTACATATATATAAATGCTTTTATAATTAGATTAATAGTTTTTCTCAATTATTTATTTGTAGTACTCTAGCTTAGCTACAATTCACTTTTTCTTTCTCAACTTTTTATCATGCATATATGTATGTATATTAATAGAATGGAGTTCGTGCCCTAATGCTGGACACATACGACTTCCAAGGAGACATTTGGTTATGCCATTCCTACGGAGGCCAATGCTATGACTTCACCAAATTCGTAAGTAGATATAAACATGCATATAAATAATTCACATTATTATCATTACATGCAAAAGCACAGAATATATAATATACTTCAGCTCATGCAAATCTATATAAAAACAACCTAGGAATTAGCCGTCGACGCATTGAGACAAGTGGAATCGTTCCTATCATCAAATCCAAGCGAGATTGTGACGATAATACTGGAAGACTACGTAGAAACACCGAATGGATTGAGTAGGGTTTTCGAAACCTCGGGTTTGACGAAGTATTGGTTTCCTCTTGCAAAAATGCCTAAAGATGGCCAAGAATGGCCCCTCGTTAGAGACATGATCTCTAGCAATCAAAGGCTTTTGGTTTTCACTTCCAAGAAGTCAAAGGAAAGCAGCGAAGGGATTGCTTATCAATGGAATTACATGGTCGAAAATCAATGTAACGCCTCATCTCTCATCTGCCTATTTATATCTACCTTATCATGGTAGTAAAAATATAGAAATAATTATAATATTCGTAATTTTTGTTAGATGGTGATGATGGTATGAAGGCTGGGAACTGCGTCAACAGGGCCGAGTCGTCGCCTCTAGACGATAAGAGCAAATCGTTGGTTTTGGTTAATTATTTTAGGTCGATTCCTATTAAAGAATTGGCATGCCTTCAAAACTCTGGCGATCTTCTAAGCATGATTCAGACATGCTACCAAGCCGCTGGTAATAGATGGGCAAACTACGTTGCTGTTGACTTCTACAAGGTATAATGTCAGCTAAAGATCACAAGCAATTATTTATAAGTTTTTTCTTTTGGGTTCATCATTTAATTTGATTTGTTTTATTGGAATTTTTTTGTAGAGAAGCGAGGGAGGAGGCACATTTCAAGCAACTGACGAATTAAATGGGGAGCTATTGTGTGGATGCAACGACATACATTCATGTATTGTAAGTTCATTTTTCTTTTTCTATTCATGTAAGGCTTTTGCCTCAGTTAAGCCCAATTATAATAATAATAATAATAATAATTTAATTGATTAATTGTAGGCTGGTTCGACCTGTAGTAGAAGAAGGTGATGAAGATAAGCTTCTTCTGATAAGATATATTGTGGGCGTGGACAATGTTGGAATTCACATGTTGACTTACAATTATCTATAATTTATTAATTATAAGGATAACAATTTTTTTTTTAACTTTTATTTCTATAACTATCCATATCCTATCTGACTGAAAATAAATGAGACATAATGTTTTAAAAATAAAAATGTATACGTGTATATTGTGACACTTGTGGAGTCCACCATTTATACGGGTGACGATTCCATGAATTAAATTTAAAAAAAAAAAAGGTGTTAACGAATAGCTGCGAAGAAGATGATGAGAGTGTCCAATGACAACTAACAAATAATGTACATACCAACCATTTTTTTATATTTTTATTCAATACCATTCAGTTTATTGACACCTATCTCACTATTTATATATAAAATTAAATTCTTGACTTAGCCGGCCCTATAGGTTTTCTCGAGCCCAATCATTTGAGGATGTATTATATTTAATTCGAT
Organism: Craterostigma plantagineum; assembly: GCA_027422505.1. Lineage (NCBI taxonomy): Eukaryota > Viridiplantae > Streptophyta > Magnoliopsida > Lamiales > Linderniaceae > Craterostigma > Craterostigma plantagineum. The sequence goes on from JAPQWV010000654.1 coordinate 74,362, forward strand.
TTTAGTAGAAAGATTCCGATCCGCCAATCAAACAGTAAATTCTAAATAATCATATTTGTATGTGGTTTAACTTCCTTTTATATTCTTTTATCGCCTAAAAGTCCATGAGATCTATCAAAAGTGGTTGAAAAACTTCCAAGAAGATTATGAGGAAAATGTTAATTAATATTGTCATTGTATCATATATCTAATTATAGGTGGAAAGCATGTGATTTGGTGGATTCTGTGGCATCTTAATACACATGCTACCGACTCTATGATATGTTAAAAAAGATTAAGAAATAATTATTACCATCCCGCATCATACGTTGAAACAAAACAACAAATCAGGTATTTCTTTTGTTAACATGTTATTTTATTATATGTTAGTACAACGGCGGCATGTAGTGGCAAATTAATTAAGTTATTACAACGTTTTCGATCCCAAGGCCAATGCAATGAGGTTCATGTTATTGGTAAACATGTGGAATTAGGGCAAAATATGCAATAATTCGCACACACTCACACGATTTTGTTCTTTAGTCTTCAATGAAATAAAATGAAAATCAACTCTTGAAAATCTCATGAATGGCCTTTCGAGTGATCGAATAATTCACAACTACAAAATATATAATCAACACTACGAAACACTCATCCATAAATGGATGCGCATACACATATATATGGTATGAAGCTAAATTCACATATATATGATATATGTGCGAATACAATTTAAAGCTATTAAGGTCCCCTACTTTATCGGACTCCACGAAATTTTGTAGATTTGTCAGAGATGATTAAGAGATAAGACAAATAAATGAGCTTGTAAGTTGTATGGTGTTTTCATGCATGCGACTTCTATAGATCTATGTATAGATGCTACACTACCATTTAAATACTCTACTTTCAAAGTCTTGGCGAGCTTGCCTACATATATGTATATATATGTGAATATAGTATATAATTTTTACGTATTTATATATAAAACAATATCTTAATAAAGATGAATCGTGTTAGAAAACAATGGCAAGAACAAAGTCCGAATGAGAAGAAGCCAATAAACCAAACGAGGGGACCTTAAAAACACATGGGTGGGGGTTGGGGTGACTATAATGGAACCAACTTTAAAAAGCTATTAGATTCTTTTTGTAATATCACGTTGATGATTGCAATATTCCTTTTGTTTCTGTTATATATATTAGCTTTTCTTTTTCTGTATTTATTTTTTATTTCAGTAGCCATCATGGCATTTGAATGTGTTCTCAAATGAAGGTTTTGTTAATACGATTGATTAGAAACCCTTTAGATATAGGCAACCGTGTCAATACAAATATCTTGTTGTATATTCACAATGTCAGATAATACGAGTATTATCTTACAGATCATTTCTCCACGCACGCACCCACAGTCACACACGTACATTATATAATATATATGGGTGGTGATTATTATGAACTAATATTATTTACAAAAACGAAGTACACCATGTACAATTTCCGTGTACCTGCCGAAAACACGTTGCAATCCTCTTTTTCTGGTGAAAATATGCCATATGTATAATTAATCAACCAACTTAAGGAGTGATTTTAAAAACGAAACAAACCCTTTATTGTTATGCAACATAACTCCTTTAAATTCAATATTCAATTCCGTTTTTTATTTTTTATTTTCGTATTTCATTAGTTGTTTTTTTTTTGGTAAGCGTGCCAGCTTGCAGATGCGCCTCGATGTTCTGTTCCTAATATTAAAAAGTATGGCGAAATGAGACATAAAGCTCATCTTACTACTTATTATCCATTTTTCTTATTATTAGATAAGATAATGTATATATCTATAAAGTACCGCTTTTTGATTTAATTCGTGGGGCATTTAATGTCTTAAGTGATAGCTCTGCTGGTTTATCTTGGAACACACTTCTGATAAACCTTATCGTTATCAACATTACTGAGAACTTTAATGACAGTAAGTAGTAAAAAGAACAGACGACTATTTAAGACGTTGGAGTGATTACTAAATGGAAATAGCAGATATATATCTACAACAGTTGTAGTAAATTGAATTAATCAAAGGGACCATGCGAACGAATGAGTCGGTCTGCTGCTTATTTCAATCTACTGCACTGCATGGGCCATTTAATTTTAATTTCAACTTGCCCCATGAATTTATAAATATATTCCAATAATAAGTGTATATATAATGGCACCCATCATTGATTGAATACAAACGAGTGCACGGGGACACACACATATAATATCGATGTCTCTATCATATACCATTCAATTCTCACCCCACACGTGTGGTCAATCATCGGAGGCCCACATATATATATATATATATACATACACATACAATACACACAGTAAGAGTGCATGTCCCCTTCAGAAACCACACGTACGTTACCATCTTACCAATCACTTATTTTTTTCGGTAATAAAAGCTATACATGCATACATATATATATATATATATATATATATATATATACATGACCCACCAAGAAGGTAGCAGACGTCGGCTCTTAACATTAACTAAAGAGACAGCCAAAATAAATCCCAAAGATTGAGAACATCATTTTACCTTACACGAGATTCAAGGTTGAATTTAATGTGTTTAAATCCAATGTGCGTTCATGCCATATCTATCTTAATTCACTTAGTTTCTGGAGGTATGCAAAGAATCAATCTTTTCCTCATTGTCAACCCGTGCTTTAGTAATAAATGTATGATCACAATAATGTATTAGTGCAATAATTCAGATGGCGAAATAATGGTGTGGTGGGATGGGAATGGGTACCATCTTTTGTTTTTCTTATTTTTTTTTTCCGGAAAAGAAGAAAAAAACAAAATGGAGACCCTCGTGCAACTCTGTACTTTCGAATTTATTATCACACATCCCTTTTAAGCTCTAATAATGTGTTCGTGTGGGTGGGCAGTTGGGCACACAAGTAAATTAAATAATGAGTTAATTACCTGTGCAATACAAGTGTTATATAATTATTTATATTAATAAGTAACTATTTATAATTGCTAGTATGATAGTGGGTAGTTTTTTATGTTTATTATATATATATATATATTAATTTATTATAATTAATATATGCACGTACATGAGAACACCTACATGTGCCTAATTATACTAGTTTATTATCCATGCATTGCACGGGTTAAAACTATCTATACTTATTTTATATTAATAAATAACTATTTAAAGTGGATAGTGTTATAGTGAGTAATTTTTCATGTTTAATTATATTTTTCTATTGTAATTAATTATTATGGATACGTGTCAGCATATGAGGACACCTACATTTCTGTAGTAATACAGGAGACAAGATTTCGTCCAAAATTTCCAATTTTTGAAATAAAATTACATTAAAATTTATAATTTTTTTGTCCCAAATTACAAATATTTGCAAAAAATCCCAAATAGTGAGCTCTTGCCGGCAGCCATTTAGTCCAATATTAATTAGACAGCGGTCATAAATAAGCTAACATCCAAACAACCCTAATCATGATTTAATTTTATGATTGATGGTTTGATAGGTTGCTCGTGTTTGATTAATGTTACAATTATTCAATAGTAAGACAAGTGCAAAATATGATTATTTCCTATCATAGCTATCAATATTAGTCCATTAACTCAATTTCAAGAAACAAATATATTCACTGATTATAATGTGATTAATGTAACAAATTAGACAAGCGTCATTCGTGTCAAATCCCTTTCGAAGGATCTCCACGAGGATCCTCACTTTCCTTACAAGTCATTTTCTAAGCCTAACCCTTTACGCCACATTATGACATACGGACACCCCATCACTGTCTAATTAATTAAGCCCCAAAGTCAATCAACAAAAAATAAAAAGAGAGGAAGAATAACACCTAATATTCAACACAGAAAGGCGTGTTATATTTCAAATCCACAAACCAAAATTGTTTACATATGGAAATGAATCATAGCGCATGCATGAATGTTGGCGTTTATTATGTATAGTAGTCAGTCAAATCAGTCAACGGAAGTATTTATAATGCAAAATAAAATATTAGTTACCGCAAATTGCCAGGAAACACAGACATGAAAATTAGTGAATGAACGAAACGTCTGCAATCAGTCTCTTCATCACGTGGCGCGTAAGAAGTCGAATGAGAATGTCCGTTTGAGTCAAATGGAGAAACATCATATCACACAATATTAAAGACAAACAATATATATATATATATATATATATATATTTTATTCACTAGAATAATCCAAACATTCTGCGGATTTCCCATTGAAAGTGCTCATTGATTTCTCTTGTTTTTTCGGTATAGGCTACACTATAGCTGTTGCTGCGCACAAGGCTCCAAAAAGGGTTAATGTGATGAGATGAGATTTGAACAACAGTTTTTATAATAATATGATGGAAAAGGTTAAAGTGTAATAACAGTCCAGAGAAGTCAAACTTCACGAGAAAGTGTTAATAGGAGAGGAGCTACGATTCAACCTATGCTATATATGTCTTCGAGGTTCAAAGCTAGATTTATACATATTATAGGATACAGTCTATAATTTAAGGTGGAATCAGAGGGCAGACACTTTAATTTTATGACACAAATTGTTGACCTTTGCATAGGTATTCAAGTCTCTTTGTGCTGATCATAGTTACACATGTGAAGGTGTGAACAACTAAGTAGCTTGGGTTTTGCTTCGAATGTTGGTGGTGTCCATGTGCTCTCAATATGTCATCTATTGCCTTCTTATTCCTAATATCAATGATATAATAACATTTTCTTTCCACGTAAAAGGATCAATTAATAATTAAAGAATGATTAAGTTTGACAGATAGATCAAGATTTTGCAACTGAGGCTGATATTTTTCAATTTTTTCATTCATTTTCAGGACTATCCCCATCATATCTGCCCCAGCAAGTGTGCAAGGTTTTGGCGCATAAGGCTTGCAACATCTCTCTCTCTCTCTCTCTCTCTCTCTATATATATATATATATATATAAATAGTTATTGATTATTCCAATGGGTCGATCTATCTTCTATATAAGCACCCCCACGAACACATTATTACCAGACAGCTGAAGACTAAGAGATCAGTTCCCATCCCTCTCGCAAACTCCTTCCTTATCTTCCTCTCTTTTTATTCCCTCTCTATCTTGATTCTTGAGTCAGTTCGAGTTAAAGAAAAAACAAACAAACACAGAAGAAAAAAAGGAAAAGAAAGAAAATGTCTGCCTTAACTGTACTTTCTTGCATATTCTTGTTTCTGTGCATCTTCTTCACTGCTCTGCTACGATGGAATGAGGTGAGGTACATGAAGAGAAGACTTCCACCTGGCACCATGGGTTGGCCTGTCTTCGGAGAGACACCTGAGTTTCTCAAACTAGGTCCATCCTTTATGAAAAACAAGAGATCAAGGTATTCATTATTATGCACATATATACATTACATATGTAAAAAAACTTAATCTGAAGTATAAAAAATTGCAGGTATGGGAGTTTCTTCAAATCCCACATACTAGGTTGTCCTACCATAGTCTCGCTGGATACAGAGCTCAACAGGTACATCCTAGTCAATGAATCGAAAGGCCTCGTCCCAGGTTATCCACAGTCTATGATAGACATATTGGGAAAATGCAACATCGCCGCCGTGCACGGCCAGGCACATAAGCACATGAGAGGCGCATTGCTTGGCCTCATAAGCCCTGCCATGATTAAAGATCAGCTTCTGCCCAAGATCGATGTTTTCATGAGATCCCACCTGAGGAATTGGGATGATCAGATCGTAGACATTCAAGAGAAAACAAAAGAGGTGCGCGTGTACGCGTAAAGATGGCATTTTACTTGATGATTGTTCCCCTGTTTCTGACATGCAAGGCTCTGCTTTTTCTTTACTGCACAGATGGCGTTTTTGTCGTCTTTGAGACAAATAGCGAGCAGTGAAGCTGCCTCGATATCTCAGGCTTTCATGCCCGAATTCTTCAAGCTAGTGCTTGGAACTCTTTCGCTTCCCATCAACCTGCCACACACGAACTATCGCAGGGGATTTCAGGTAAGGATGTTTTGGTACAAAAGTGAACCCAAACTGTGATAATCTGAGGATGAACTAGCTAACGAAATGAATCTTGTACAGGCGAGGCAGAACATTACGGGCGTGTTGAGCAAGTTGGTTGCAGATAGAAGGAGTTCTTCTAAAGGGAAAGGTCACGGAGACATGCTTGGTCACCTTCTAAGTGAAGAGAACAAATACAAACTGAATGACGAGGAGATGATCGACCTTATCATCACGATCTTGTATTCTGGATATGAAACTGTGTCAACGACCTCGATGATGGCTGTTAAGTATCTTCACGATCATCCTAAAGTTCTTGAAGAATTAAGGGTGAGCGTTTATTTCCTTAAAAAGAGGAAGAAATGGTTATGCTATGCCCAGTTTAGCTGAGAAACATCTAATGACCAAAGTTGCTAACTTCTGCGCAGAAAGAACATGTGGCAATAAGAGAGAGGAAAGGACCAGAGGATCCTATTGATTATAATGACTACAAATCTATGAGCTTCACCCGTGCGGTAAGTCAAGAGGGTTGTAATTATCTTTCGAACATAGTTAGTACAAAGCTCAATGAAGAAAGCTAATGAGAAATGATTATGACAGGTAATCTACGAGACATCAAGATTGGCTACGATAGTGAATGGAGTCCTGAGGAAAACAACTAGAGATATGGAAATAAACGGTGAGCTGCTTAACTCTTTGATTACTACAGAGAGGGTAGGAAAATCAGGAATCAATATGCATATCTATGAGTGACATAATAAGAGATCATCATCATCATCATCATCATCATCATCATCATCATCCCTATACATGGACCCTACCCTATCGAGACATCCACATGGAGAACCTACTATTCAAACCCACGACATTCTAGCGATGACCCATCTCTCTTGTCCTGATAAATAATTCTGTCCGCGGTTTCAGATAAGAGAGATTCAAAACTAACCAACACATGTTGTAATATAATCAAGATTTTCGTAGATGGTATTATCCCTAATGCAGGACTAAGCTCTTACTAAGCAAAAAGGTTGCGACTTGCAGTAGTAAAATTGCTTACCTCATTGATGCAAATGCTTCTTTTCAGGGTATGTTATTCCAAAGGGTTGGAGAATATACGTTTACACGAGGGAGGTCAACTACGACCCGAAGCTTTACCCCGACCCGTTAACCTTCAACCCATGGAGATGGATGGTTAGTCATCGCTAGAACCCAAGATTTATTACACTTCACAATACACACACTAATGTCTGTATTTCACTCACTAACCTGTTGAATTGATTTGCAGGGAGAAGGCCTGGAGAACCAAAACCAGTTCTTGATCTTCGGTGGAGGGACGAGGCAATGCCCAGGAAAAGAACTGGGCTTAGCTGAAATTTCTTTGTTTCTTCACTATTTTGTGACGAGGTACAAATGGGAAGAAGTTGAAGGCAACAAGCTTATAAAGTTTCCGAGAGTTGAAGCACCCAATGGGCTTCGAATTAGGGTCTCAACACATTGATAGAAGAGAAATGTACATAGGAGAAGAGAAGAGCAGAGCAGAGCAGATTAACGTAGTATAATCATAGCCAACCCAACTCCCCCTTCAAAAATTTTCAGCTAATTTGATGACGTTGTAATCAATTTCTAATCAATTTGAGTGACAAAACTTGAGCGAGTATATCGACACTATCGATCATGATTAATTACGAGCTTAACGGACCAGTGAAACGACATTAATCGGATCTTTGTATGTTAACAAATTGTCGATAATCTGCATGGGTCCAGCAACTACACTCTTCTTCAACTCATAGATAGTCAAGAATCTGCATGCGTGAGGATCCAACGCAGCTCATCAAGCATGAAAAATTAATATATAAAAATGTGATTTTTATGCTAAGATCATAATGCCCAGATCATTCTCTGGTTTCTAATTCACTGACAATACCAAAGGTTGCGCCTTTATCAGAATCAGAACCCACCCACTTTATTACTGTATCCGTAGAGCTTAGTCCCAAATAGAACTAGTTTCAGAAAACTATTTAGTAAGCGACGACAGTCGAAAATCGCGATCTGTATGAACTAATCTAACACATAAACAAGCCAAGAGGTAGAGTAACCTTATTGCAAGCATAATCGAAGTATATCCGTAAATAACAAAATCAAGGAGCGACACTTTTGTTTATTCTTTCTGACGATTTTTCCCTGGCAGGTGGAAAACCTGGAAAACCTGGCAATGGAACGAAGGGCAGCGGTGGTAAGGGGATCGGAAAGGCCGGCGGCGGCGGTGGAAGCAGTCCAGGAACTGGCGGCAATGGTATTATCGGCGGAATAATCGAAGGTGGAGGCGAAGGAAATATCGGTGGTATTATCGAAGGCGGCGGTGGTTGAAATGGATTAGGCGGGAAAGGGAAAGAAATGGGTCGGTTGGAAATGACCTTTTCGTCCTTTGGCCGTGGAGTATTTTGCGGGTCGGCCTTCGGTGGAAAAAGTGGTATATTTGGGAGCAAGGGTAGCCTTGGGAGTTTCGGCAATGGAGGCAAGTAACGTCCTAAGGCAGGCAAGTCGTTATAGTCAGAAGGTGGGTCTCTGATCGGCGGAGAGAAAGTGGGATCGTTTGGATTATTGATTGGCGAAGACTCTTTTTCGAAGAGGAAGTTAGGCGATTCCTTCTTTGGACTCTGTTTTCGATTGCACAGGTCTTGGGGTAAGTTCGAGGGTCTGAAGGAGAAAAGACCAGCGGAGAAAATATGGACGCCTTTTTTGATTGATTTCAGGTGAAGCGCCGAGGATTGGGAAGATGAAGAAGCTGTCGAACAGATTTTTTGGTTGCTTTTGACGAGTTTGACGGAGCAGTTGTTGATTTTTCTGACATGTTTGCCGACGGAGAAGGGAAGGCTGACTTTGAATCGTCCGATGTTGTCTGTTTTTACTTGCTGACGGAAACTTTGGAAGGTTGAGCCCTCGGTGTCTTTACAAACCAACTCGACCGTCGCCCCTGAGAAAAAGCGAGTAGCAAATAAGTGTTATGGTGACGCATGCAATTATTAAACGATGCTGAAGAAGATGATGTGAAGAACCTGGTATGATGTGTCTGCTGCTAGCCTTGGGAAGATCTTGCCTGAAGAAACACGTGTCACAATACACAGCTCCCACCACAGCAGCAGGTGAAAGCTGCTGCTTCTTAGCTTCTGATAAGTTGCAATAGTTGCTACTAAATGTGAAGCAGAGGAAGATTAGCAATTGCCAAAACCAAGACATTCTTTTCAACAGAGATTACTATCCTGTATGTGTTTGGTTGTGTTTTAATAGATCTCTTTATATAGAAAGGGAAGAGCTGTGCTCTGCTATCTCTAATGTCAGTCATGCGCAAGCAAGTGAAGTGCAAACTAGTAAGCAGTTATATTCTCTTGCATGGATGTAAAGCTTCTTTTGGGTTGTAGTTAGTTTTAGAATTCTTGATTAGCAATTTTGTTGGTTGAAAGTTGGCTGCTGTGATGTGATGTGCCACAATTGCGTTCACGAGTGCCTTCATAGCTACCACACGTTAAGTACAACGCTTTGTGGGAGTGTCTTTTACTTTTACACCTGAAATTATTAATGGAAGAAACGTTTGCTCCTTTGCATGGGTTTTCGTTTTGACATGCAATTCTTGCCCGCGATTTCCTTCAACTTTAAATTCCGAAACAGAACAAAGGAAGTTGTACAGTTGTAATAGAACACTAAAGGTGTAGGAAACAACAGAGATGTACGACAGTGATCAGATTCTGAATCTTTTCTGCGGATGCTCATAATTCTCCATCATGTCAGCAGCGTTGGCCATATCGCCGTCCTGAAAGTTTGATGATCACAATAAATATGAAGTTTAAGAAAAGACACCATGCGTTTGCAACCCTATAACATGGACATATATATTCCCCATAGTTGGGATAAAATGGCTAAGCTAACAATTGTTAAGGTGGGACTAACAGGCATTGAACACAATTGAAGTGGTTCTTACGTTTGTTCGTTTCCTGACATCAAGTTGCATTGAGATGTTGGTCTGTGACATATCCACGCCAGATGATTGCAGTGCATTCGTTAGATTCTTCAGCAGCCTGCTCAAAGCAACAGAGTTTACAAATTATTTAAAACAAAAGCAACTAAAAATCAGTGAGATTCAATTAGTAATGCAATCAATGGCAGACTCAAACGGCTGAAAATCCTAAAGATGCGGAATCATGTAATTACTAATGAATACCCATTTTGAAACCAGACCCTAAGTTTCAATATCATCCTTTGCATGGTTAGTGTTGGCCTATAATTATCATTGTTGCCAAAGTCAACCACCTACCCATGTGAGTAGATTCTTGAAATACTGGGCTGATCTCCTTCATCCCTCAATTGTTCGTCCTCTGTAGTGTAATTAGGAATAGAACCATTGCTTGCACATGATCTGCCCTGCCAAAACTGCGATGGCGACTGTTCTGCAAATTGTTCAGCATCATGTAGGGATCCGTGAGGGTGTTGGCTGATCAAACCATCAAACATGGGTGGTTCGAGCAGCATGCTTGTAGGGACGCCTTGACTGGTCAACATGGATGTGGTGTCTATGCTCTTACATAAGGCAACAGCAGTCAAGTCCATAGATTCCTGAGCATTACAAGGCAATGATGGGTTGGGAACGATTTCATTTTCTGAAGCAGATATTAACCTTTCAAGATGCAATCGATCTCCAAAACTTTCAGTCAGTCCGGAATTATTGCGCTGTCAACAAAAGGAGAAGTCAGCTCATTGCACAAAACACGGGCATTCATCCTAAGACAACAATCCCACATGAAACATATCTCTGACGTATTACAAGAATTTCGGTACAATAAGGAAAAACACAAAAACTAAACTATTTGGCTTCTAACTGAGTAAGAGCCTTACATCATTGCTTGAGGTGGAAAATATAAGAGAGCTGTGTAACAGAGATCTATAGTCAGCTGACAACTAACACATGATTCAGGATAAAAAAAAAAAAAAAAAAAAAAGAAAAGAAAGAAAGGAAAAAAAAAAAAAAAAGAGAAAAGGAAAGGTATATTTACAGCATACCCATGGAGTCGACTTTGTGGGCTCGCCACTCCAACCCTGACCTAGCCCTTCGTACATCTGCAATTTCTCCTGGAGATACTGGATGTACTGAATAACCTGCATCATAACCAATTTATAATTGGCTGTTTTCATGAGAACTGCGTTATGCAAAAATATAAAAGATTATGGATCCCTGAAAGAAATAGTATACCTCTAACAGAAATGAAGCTTTATCACGTTTCTGATCATTTTCTGGTATGAGATCCCTTAAAATCTGAAACCTGCAAAACAGAACTTTTACAGTCCGATCAACACCAGTGAAGCTTTCGATGCAGAAACGACATCCACAATCCACATTCATTATAACCTCACATTCAAAAACGTAAAATTGGTTTGTCCCAAATAAAACATTTCTATAGTTTGTCGGCACAAAAAAAGAAAATACAACCCTCCAATCACATATCAGCTGCGTCGCTGCCCAGTGCCCTGAACCTAAAAAGTAACTAGTGACGTCGAAGTTCAACGAGAACCTAAAACAACCAACAACAGACACGAAACGAACGCAAACGTAACAGCACACAACAACACAAGTAAGCTCGAAAAGAGAGGAGCATAAAACTAACGATAACAAGCAAATCAACACCAACCTCTCGTTGATCTTACTTCTTCTACGTTGCTCAGTTTCCGAATGCTTCGACCGCGGAGCTCTTTTACTCTCTGCTCAAACACACACAACGCTTCTTTAAAACCCAAAACACAAAAAGAAAAGGAAACCGACAAAACAAGATACATAAGCTCGCCCGAAACTATTAAACTACGCCCACTAAAAATACAAAATACGTCGATCATAAACAAAACCTCCAGGCGAAGAGCTATCGAAATTCTCTTCATTCTCCACGTGGTTCGCAGTTCGCGCCACTTGCGCTTCAGCAGAACCCCCAACTCTGGGTGCCGTATGCATCGACACGAGCTTATTTTGGGCTTGAAAAATAATGGGTTAGAACTCAGAAACACAATTTTGAATCAAATTAGGTATTTGCAGGTTTTGGTTGGGTGATGGGAGACGGAGAGTTACTGTACTGCTGACAGAACAGCAAATTGCTGGGTAATAGCGTCTGTTCAGCTTTGGAATTGTCTAATATGGGGCCTCACATTGGGCCTCAATTTGGGCCTTCCTTTTGGGCCAGCTGTTAGAAAGAAAGCGGATCTTATTCCAAGTTAACATCATGATTGATCAATGTGCCGCAAGCCAGCACGTGCGTTACACGCGTACTCGCTTTAATCGATCGACTCATCTTTTGGGATTTTCTTTTTTCTTTTTCTTTCCTGATAGATATTAATCGAGGTAAAATGAAAAGGACAGTTCTTCAATGATCTAGCAACCCTTCATCGACGCCACCAGCAAGGTACGTTCTCCATTAATATTTCTCCGTATGTGAAACAATCCGATAGATAGATGTTTAGCATATGTATGTGTATTGTATTCTGGAACCTGGGCTCTCTCGTCAATTGTTAGCTTCACACTTACGAAATAATGCTCTCTTTTTGCTTGTAATATCGATTATTCTATTCTCAGATATGATGGTGTTGTTGAGATTCGTATGAGCTTCCAGTAAATAGGAAAATCTGCTCCGTGCTAATGATTAGTTCATTTCATTTCAATTTATTTTGTCAACTTTCTCATGTTTACAACTTCATTTTAATTCAAATACTCAAAGCAAAAGCCTGCTAGTCTCACGAAGTTGTTCTGATGAGTGAGGAAATTTTTATATTGACAAATCATCTTCATTTTTTTCTTCATTATATGAGAACGAGGTAGAGCTGCTGCTATCTGCTTGTTCTTTGTTGGGAGGGTATGGATGCAAATTAATCATAGGAAAAACTCTGTTTCTTCAGATATAAATTTTAGCTCACTGGATAGCTTGCGATATGGGATCTGACAATTTCCAAGGTGGGCCCGATTCCATTGGAAATGCGAGCTCTGTTGGAGTGGAGGGAGAATTTAATGATGTTGACTCGCTTGAAGTCCAATCATCAGATTCGATTGCTACTCGCGACCTGCGAAGTGCAGCTGAAGTATTAACAAGACTCGAACTGGACTTAGCATGTTTATCTGAGAAATTAGTGAACTTGGACATACTGGTAATGCACGTAGCTTCAAGGGAAGGGGATTTTGAGGCTTTTTCTTTAGCTGAAGAGCCTTCGTTTGATGTTGTTGAGAAAGCATTAGAATTTGATCTCCTATATGGATTTCTGGATTGTGAGGTCAAAGAAGTTGAGGTTTTTCTGTCTGTTCTTCAGTGTGAGATTGGTAACGCGAGGGGTGTTCTATCGTTGTCCAATCAGGAAGGTGATGCTCCGAAGGAAGTGGACAAGTTGCAAGATTGTGATAAAACTTTGAAGCAGTTGTTCGACCAGTTATCAGACATTAAGGCACAATCTATCATCTTCCATAGGATCCTTCTGTCGTCATCTGGAGATGAAAATTGTGGGTTACGATTCTCTCTCTTTCTCCCTCCCCCTTTATCTCTCTCACGAAACTTGCATCTACAAGGTTCAAATTGTATTAAATAGTAACTTTGAAACTAACAGGGAAAAATGACAAAGAGCTTGCTGGACCCGAGGATGGTCAACTTTCAGGTATGAATGCAAAAATCAAGATGCAGACCACAGAACAACAGAGGAGCATCTTGAGAATGCTGGAGAAGTCTTTGGCTCGTGAATTGGATCTTGAGAAGAGACTTAACGAGTCGAGGCAAACCGAAGAAGACTTAAAGCTTCAGGTGCAACAAGAAGTCTTCTTTATGGAAGAAGCAGAAGATATGTGGGGAAGACTGTTTGAGGCAGAAAATAGTTCAGAGATACTGTTGAGCCTTTCACGAGAACTGTACCAGCAGTTTCAAGTGGCACAGTTTCATTTGAAAGGATCGGTACAGAGAGAAGCAGAATTAACCTCTAAAATGCAAGATCTTAACGAGCAGTTGAAAGGAAAAGAAGCTGCTGTGCAATATTCAGAAAGTTCCCAGGCTGAACTCGAAAAGAAGGTTTGTTCACTTGAGCAGAAACTCAGAGACTTTGAGTCTCTAAGTCAATCAGTGGAGAAAAACGAGGAATTGAAGACAAAAGTTGCTGAAACTGAAGAAAGGGCTACGAATGCTGAGACTGAGTGTGAACGACTTAGAGAATCTAATGAAAACCTTAACGATAATTTGAGACAATCGAAGAGTCATCTTGCTGATGCAACCGAGAGGGTCGAAAAACTGGAGAAGCAGCTGGAGGAATCCGAAGGTAAGAGGATTCAGGCCGAAGCCTCTGTTGACGCTGGTCGAGAGAGGGAAGACATGTTGCGTTGCATGGTCAATGACATGGAAAACTTGATAAAAGATCTGAAAGCAAAGCTTGCTAATTTTGAAAATCAGATAGATAGCGCTGAAGAGAAGTGCATTGTATTGTCTGAAGCCAATGCAGAACTCAACGAGGAGATATATTTTCTGAGGGGTAAAGTGGAACATCTGGAGAAGTCCTTACTTCAAGCCAACGAAGCAAAGAAGGAAACTGCTAGAGATATTAGAGTTCGATCAAAATTCATTGCAGATCTAGTAATGCAGTTGACTCTTGAGAGGGAACAGCTTCATAAGCAGGTTAGGCATTTATTGATACTTTGCATTCTTTCTGCCCATAGAGGAGTTTCTTATCGATCTTCGTTCTTAATATTTTTGCCAGATGTCTTCATTAATGAGGGAGAAGAAAGCTGGGACGAAGCATGCTTCAAAGAATGCAAATCATGATGCTGAAGCAAAAGAGCATGCCCTCTCTGACAATCAGAAAGAAAATGGTGAGGAGATTTTGGCGTCATCAACCACAAGCAGCAAGGTTGTTAGTTTTCTCTATTCCCAATTCACAACTGTCTCGTTCTACGTTCATCAACTAACACACTTCCTTTCAGGTTGAAAATGCGAGCGACGACTCATCCCAAACTGTTACAGATACGGAACATGAGAACTCCATGCCCGATTCTAGCATGGTGAGGAACATAGATGCCGATCAACTCAAGTTCAAACATGCATTTCTGGTACTTGTCTTCGTATTGTCTATTCCCGCATTCGCAGCCTTTCTGTTTCGTAGCTGAAGGAGATTCCCAATGGTAACAACACAATATAACTTCATCCTTCGACTGATAAGTTCGATTTTCTACCACGCGTCTAACTACAAATAAAAAAAGGATCGATTACGTGGGGAAGACGAGACGAAACTGCTTTCTCTGATTCTGAATTAGGTTGCTGAACGAACTATGATTTCCCTTCCTTTTTTGTTCTGTACATTTACTATAATGAATTCACGTCTTTCTCTATCAGGCTGATGACATAACCAATGAACGATTGCTAAGGAGTTTACTTTCTTTTATTACTGTAAAATCTGTAATGGACAAAACGGTTAGGACCAGAATCTCGGGGGGGGCAATACAACGATCAATTCTAAAGAGAACAGTGCTTAAAAGATGATCAATGTTAATTTATTGACTGCCCAATCACATCCTCATGATAATAATCTTGGTTATTAATTGTATAGGCTTAAAAACATATACAATACTTTATTACAAGCCCTTAACTAAGATATTTTTATTAAATAGCGAGGTTGGGTCCATGCCATGGGGACTCGATATTACTGCCCCAATTATAGAGGTATTGAATATCCTCCTCCTCTAATTTATCTTCTTTTCAAAGCAATATAATATGACGCTGTGATCATTCGTCGCGTGATCAAATAATAATGTGCAGTAAAGTAAAATAAAACAAGACAAGGCACCACCATATGAACGATGTCTACTATAAAGGGTGCACATCAACTTTGCTTCTGTAGCCTAAGAAATTTAGTATCTGTAGACTTTTATTCTCGATCTTTGCTTGTCTTTTCCTTTCCCCCCCATCGTACCATATAACGTAATCCATGATTTATATTCATCAAATTTTTGACTGTTGTGAGAAAACTTTGACTAGAGATCAAATTTAACTAAAAGTATATTTGGAATCTGCAAATTAAAATGTTAATGGGCTTTAATATATTAGTTTTGGTGCCACTCAATATCGTAATTCGTATGTAGTTCTTTGTTTGTGAATCTTTCAACTTTCTCT
This sequence comes from Craterostigma plantagineum, assembly GCA_027422505.1. Taxonomy (NCBI): domain Eukaryota; kingdom Viridiplantae; phylum Streptophyta; class Magnoliopsida; order Lamiales; family Linderniaceae; genus Craterostigma; species Craterostigma plantagineum. The sequence goes on from JAPQWV010000654.1 coordinate 90,546, forward strand.
TTAACGAGAGAGAGAGAGAGAGAGAGAGAGAGAGAGAGAGAGAGAGAGAGAGGGAGAGATTTAGGACATGTTTTAAGGTTCATCCCTCCACATATCGACACGCATTGAGAATCAACAGTTGAATATTTCTAATAAGAGGATAAAGAAAAGCAAACATCAAAGTGTATCACCAAAATGTGTTTGGAAGCACCAAATGGAGCGAATAAAGGCAGCTACGCATTTTCTTCAAGTAGCTAAACAATTCTTTATCTCCCAATCTGCACATTTGTAGTAGCCAATACAGACTTGCTTGCAACGACTACGCAATCACACACACTCCCATAATTTATAAACAAGTGTCCGAAATGTGTAGTCGTAGGTAGTAGTAATGACATGTACGTAGCAACAAAATATTAATGCATGGTATTTAATACAATATTCATTATTGCACCAATATGGAAATGCTTTTGAAAATAATACTGCCTTTTGCATTACTTACGAATAAAATATGTTTGTGTGTGTGTTGATTGATAGGTAGATTGCTACTTTAATACTAATTTTACTATAGTGAATAAGTGGGGCGGAATTCGTGGAGGATAATTCGAGAAGGTTAAGTAGAATTAATCGAACTTATCTTGTCTTAACAAAAACCCGTAAGCTCATTCAAAAACTTTGCCACGTATCGACAAGGATCATAATAATGCTAACCATACGAAAGAGTACATCCTTCATCTCGAAATTGACTATTCAGAAATCAAAGATTGTCCGTCAATTGTTGATAAAACGTTCGACGAAATAAAACATATAAAAGTGAAAGGTGAAAATGGAATAAAAAGAGTCCAAAACCCATCTACCACCTCAACTGAAAGTTGGGACAAAAGCTTGATTTGGCTCATCAACACATGATTGTTGTGAGAAGAAAGAATCATCTTTCATCGACAAGGTTGAACATGAGTAGTAGTGGGGTGCACGAATGGTGGTAAAACAAACGACAACTATACCACAAATTTTACTTTACTACATCTGAAAACCCTATTTTCAACTATTAATAAATACTAAACTAGTTGGAGAAAAACCAAGAATCGCATGCACTTAAAGATTAGATCCTTGAACTCAATAATCCTTAGAAATCATCCCATGAAGCAATCAATAGTAATAGTTATATTATAATTGTGTTCAATAGCTAGACGAAATGTGCACGTCGTCATCATTTACTAGTATTTTAGTTCAGGAAATCATGTCATGGCACATAGGACTCGTAGTTGGCACGTGTGGTCGACACACGTGTGTTGTGAAGTGATGTATGGCCAACACGAGCGAGTTGGTGAGCCGTCACTCACGGGAGCTTGGTTGTTAGCCTCGGCACGCACGACAATGGAGGAGATCTATCGTGCATGCCCACTATTATCTATATCTTACAATTCTTGATTAACATGAGAATATAAGAGGGAGATATATATATATATAGAGAGAGAGAGAGAGAGAGAGTAGTTTTATTTGATTTTATTTTTGGTTGCTATCATGCTATAAAGAGGGGGGAAGAAAGAAAAGCAAATGCTAAAGTATCCACACCACCGTGCAGACCCCCTGACCGTTAGTTCAGGGACACTGTCCCTAATTTATTGGATACCGTATTGCGATTTTTAGTGATATCTTTATTGAATTTTTATGAGGCGACGAAATATATAATACAATACGAGTTTGGCAAAGATAAGATCGTGAATCCTCAATGCTCAAGGGGGTGTTTGTGTACGTATTTAATCATTTCTTTCACATCAAGAGGTCATTTTTTCCATACAACTCGGTAATCTTTTTCTTTTTCTAAGAACCTTTTAATTTTTGTCATTAAGTTGAGTTGAGGCGATAGGAATGAGAGAAAGTAATCTTACGTCCCCAAATCTCCTCATTATATTAATCAGCCACAATATATTATACTTAGTGCTGCTAGGTCATACAAGAAAAAAGGAGGTCCTGATTAAATTACTGAAAGAAACGCTCGGCAGGCAATAATAGATTTCAGTTGTATGCTTATTGCTATTCAAGATGATGCTTAAGCTAGAAAAAACTAGCTAGGAAAAAGGAATGAAATGACGTCCTCATATTAAAGGATGGATAGTCTATCAAGAAATAGATTTCGTCACCTGGTCAAAAAAACATAAAAATATTGAACCTTTAGCAAAAGGGTGATGAGATTTGTGTGTGCTTTACATTTGAAGGTGAATTCATGAAAGCAACGAAACTTAGTAAAGAATGTCCACATGTAAGAAATCAAATTGCCCAAGACACGTCCAAATGAAATAAAATTATATGAGTGATACATCTCTGAAGCAGTCGATGCAAATGTGTCACCAAATCAGTAAATCTAACGAAACATTTCACATTTGCTTTGAAGAGAAATGGAAAATACTGATTTTCTTTCATTCAAATACAGTGGACAAAAGAGGCGTGTTTTTGTATGTATTCAACCATATCAATCATACTGGGTCTCACATACACCAATAGGGGAATGCTAAGGAAAAGAACTACAGACGAGATATACATATAGCAAAATCAACGAAAGATACAAAAAAATGTTTGTTGAGACAAGAAAAGGTTTGAGTCAACATTTGTTTAATTTTATTGTTGGACTAATAACATTCATGTCACTCAAAACAACATGTGAAAAGCAATTACCATTTACCTCCCTCCATGAGCGAGTACTACTTCCTTTTTGTAGTGGACGAATGCTTTGAAAGTACATCCATATATTTCATCACTTGTTCGTCCCCACCACCAACCGTACATGATTTCTCAAACTGCGTTAAAACTTCGATACATTGTGTGGTTAAAATGAAATCTCATCATAATTAACAAAAAATGTGACACAGGCATAAACTTTCTTTTCAGAGATCACTAGTATCAATTTACACACTAAAGGAAATCATCTGCTGCAATTAGGTTGATCATTAGAACTGCATGTTATCCTGTCTTTGTATAATATCCTCAAGCTTTGAAAAACAATCGACACGACTAACAAACTTCAACTTCGGTATAGTTGTCTCATTACAAATGGCCGCTAAATCTTTTATTAATTTCATCGTTGTAAAGTCAACTCCTATATTTAACAGTCTCACAAGTCACCGCTTGGAAATGCAATCCACCGGGACAGTAAAGCAATAAAAGAAAAGTTACGTCTAAGCATCTGAATCTGCCAAAATTTTACTAATACCTAATAGTTAGTTGGACAGAGACGACATTAAAAATTTTAAATAAGATCAAAACGAAATAAATCATGTGTAATCTAAAAAAAAAAGTAAAGTTACCAAGAGACCAATTTGTTTAGTGCAAGTATTCAATCCCACTTTAATGAAAAAGGTGGCAGCCATGCCCCATCCTCCTACGTGGTTTCCCCTGCTCCTTTACGTTGTTTAACATCGTTGGCCAAAAATAGCGTAAACCATCTTACTTTGGCTGAAGACTAAGACCATTTAATTAGATTGACTCCTTGATTTTCCTTCTTAGAATTCCTCTAAATCAGTAATTATATCCCCATTAAGACTCTCTCTCCTACCACTGATGTCTTTTCATAGAAGATTATCCGAACAAGAAATATCTTATTGATCCCTGTAGATTATCTTATATTATAATTATGTGACATGCAAAAACATTCTATTCATGTACTCAGTTAGATTTCTGCCTATGTTGTTTTTCCTAATGCACATACTTCCTAAGAACCATGTAACGTATGCATGCACATACACAACAGAGCTGTCGTCGTCGCCTTATCTTTTTTTTTTTTTTATGAGGAATTCTGTTTACTCTCATGTTATAATATGGGGCCACGGCAACTTTTTGCGTCTATAAATTCAATCCATCCCATTAGTTCCCTTAGCCTTCAAACCATTAATCGATTTCCCTCAAAACCTCTCCTGTAAAACTAAGAGCCACAATCAATATTCTACCCAAAAGTAATCAAACCATGCAACCTAGTGAAGCTACAGATTACCTATTCCCTTCTTCAAACACTATGCAGTTCCCTGTCCACTTTGCCTTAAACGACAACCTTTCACCAACATACCAATTTAATCACTTTTGCAACCCTTCTTACCCCTTACACATCATTCCCCAGGTACAAGAATTTAACCCCAATCCAACATGTTTCAGCAGTAATTCAACATCTGATGAGGCAGATGAGCAGCAGTTAAGCATAATAAATGAGAGAAAGCAGAGAAGAAAGATTTCTAACCGGGAATCCGCAAGAAGGTCGCGAATGCGCAAACAAAAGCACTTGGACGAGCTTTGGTCGCAGGTCGTGTGGCTCAGGAACGAGAACCATCAACTCATGGACAAACTTAACGACGTTACGGAGCGCCATGAGCAAGTTCTTCAAGAGAACGCTCAGCTCAAAGAAGAAGCTTTAGAGCTTCGTCAAATAGTTACCGATATGCAGCTCAATAGCCCTTTTCCTAGATTGAGAGAGTTTGACGGCGACCCCTGCAATGATTTGGCTTAAAAAAAACTAATCATCCATGTATCTAAGTCCTTTGATTTCCTCATGTGGAGACGGAGAGATTTGATTCTGTCCTCTTCATCTGTTTAGTCATTATCGAGTCAGGTCCAATGAGAAAAGGTTTACTGTTGTTATCCATGAGAGGAAAAAGTAGTAATCATAAAATCTCATCGCACCATTAAAATTAAATGAAACTCCATAAGCTTTGTTCGTCCGTAGTACTGTAGTCCCATATACTGACGATGGCATACAATGAACAAGACCTAGTGCCCTGTTGAATATATGTCAAAGACTTGAGGAGTTGAAAAGCATGCACAGAAGTTACAGAGAACAAACACTACAAACAGATGGAAAAAAGCAGTGTCTACTACAACTCCGTATCACACCTATCCAAAACTAGAAAACAGCATTTTTTGATCTTCCAGGATAATCATGGGGTAAAAAGATCGGCTTCCACAGAGGTTATAACGACAAAAGGGGAAAAAAAAACTCAAGACAAGTCCTGGACTGACTTAGAAAATTTTTCTGTGAGCGCGTTAACCTATTAGAGCTATTAATGTTTACCGAATTGATGGAAGAAAGCACAGCCACTTAGCATTGAACAGGGAGCACATGACTAGGAAATGAACTCAACTGTTTCCATTAAGACTGTCTCTCGTCTTCCATCAAGTATAGGAAAAACAGAGGCAGGTGATAGGTGATACCAGGAACGCAAGCAATGGAAAGCGATTAAAGACTCAAATTTCACACTATACTGCGGAAGGTGATATCAATGTGATCAAATCTACCTCAAATCGGCGTCGCGTACTGCTTATTCTTCTTGACTCAACCTGCCAAACCCCGAAAATACGCAATAATGCCTCTCTCGAATAGTCAGCTGCACCTAATTAGTTAAACTGAGACTCTCGTCCGTCGGCATTCTACCATGTGCTCTTCAATGGAATCGTCTCTTTCGTCGTCGCGCTCACGTCATTACTTCTCACGACGGATGATGACGGTCAAAGTAGTACAAAAGCCACGTGCACATTCGGCGAAGTTCAACGAGTTTGGGCTTACTCTCCTAAGAACTGTTGGGCTTCTCCGTTTGTTTGGCCCAAACTAAAATAATATTTAGATATTTTAGTAATTAAAATCGCCGAATTTGGAGAACAGCACCAAACCAAATGTAATAATACACCGACGACAAAAACGGGTCGGATCTTACAGTCCGTCCTTAGCTTCCCCATTCCCCACTCAGATCTCATCTTCTTCCTCTCTAATCATTCATAATATCATTAATGGTAAGCTAACCTCAGCAAAGAACAAAAAATCCACACTGCAAATGCAACCGTGTGATTATCTGAGTGATCGTGCGAAGATCATAGTTCGCTGTTCCCTTTCACGAGCATTTACCTGGTATTGATCGAGTGAAATATATAGATTCTGACATCCTTGGGGGGCGATCGGCCATGGCAGTCCGCGGCGGCCGGTTCGGATCGGGCAGAGGATCCTCATTCCGGAGCTTCTTCAGCTACCGGATCTTCGTCTCCGCAATGTTTACGCTGTTGTTTCTCGCTACTCTATCCGTGCTCTACTCGTCTCATCCATCGCATGACGACTCTGTGAGCGTTCATTGTTGTTTAACTATCATTACATTTTTTTTTTTTTTTTTATGATCAGTAATTTCGAATAGTCGAGGTATTGAATCCGACATTATATAGTGCGAGGCTGTAGATAGCTCTTGAAGATGAGCGTCTTGTCAATGAAAATTGATGGCATGGATGAAACATCGATGAATGAATGTTAATGATTATTCTAATGTTTTCTGTGCAATCTCTTCTTCTGTTATTTTTAGATTAAGTTATTTCTAGCTCTACGTACCAGATCGCAAGTGAATGCCGTCCGTCATAAATATTTGGCAAAAGAAAAGGAAAAAGTAGATTTAGTAGTGATTGGTTTGGAATTCAGTGTCACATTTTGTTCTGAAACACCGGGCAAACCATCGCTGCAAGTACATATACTGGTACAATAAGCACTGTTTTGCTGGATCCATTATTAGTAATATTATTCCAGTTAAAAGAGGATAATTTTATGAAACAGGTGATGGAAACCACTGGAAATGCCTATGTGCAGAGAACTTTTTTGGCTTTGCAGTCGGATCCGTTGAAGACAAGGTTAGATCTGATAAATAATCAGGCAAATAACCATATTGCCTTGGTGAATGCTTACGCAGCTTATGCAAGGAAGCTAAAGCTCGATATATCCAAGCAGCTCAAATTGTTTGACGATTTAGCCAAGAATTTCTCAGATATCCAATTGAAACAGACATATCGTAGTGCATTGTTTGAATCCGATGGGCCGGTGGATGAGGATGTGCTGAGGCAGTTCGAGAAGGAGGTTAAGGATAAAGTTAAGGTTGTGAGGTTAATGATCGCTGATTCGAAGGAGTCATACGATAACCAATTGAAGATTCAAAAGCTGAAAGATACCATCTTTGCTGTCAACGAGTTGCTTACCAAGGCAAAAAAGAATGGGGCTTTTGCTAGCTCTATTGCGGCAAAGTCAACGCCCAAGAGCTTGCACTGTCTTGCCATGCGGCTTTTGGAGGAGAGAATTGCACATCCTGAGAAGTACGAGAACGATGAGGCCAAGCCCGAGTTCGAGGACCCGAGTCTTTATCATTATGCTATTCTTTCAGACAATGTGATCGCAATCTCGGTGGTGGTAAACTCAGTTGTAAAGAACGCTGAGGAGCCGTGGAAACATGTTTTTCATGTTGTGACAGATAGGATGAATTTTGCTGCAACAAAGGTTTGGTTCAAGATGAGGCCAATACAAGGGGGAGCACATATTGAGATCAAACCCATGGATGATTTCGACTTTTTAAAGCCCTCATACGTACCTGTGCTCAGACAACTTCAGTCTTCGAATCTACGGAAGTTTTACTTTGATACCAGAGGAGAGAACGCCACCCTTGACGTGAACAACATGAAATACAGAAACCCCAAATACCTATCGATGATCAATCACCTGAGATTCTACTTGCCCGAAATGTTCCCTAAGCTGCGCAAGATTCTCTTTCTCGACGACGACGTTGTTGTGCAGAAGGATCTGACCCCTTTGTGGAAAATCGACATGGACGACAAAGTAAACGCTGCCGTCGACACTTGCTTCGGTTCCTTCCGACGACTTTCTGAATACTTGAACTTTTCCCACCCTCTTATAAAGGAGAAATTCAGTCCTAGGGCTTGCGCTTGGGCATTTGGTATGAACATTTTCGACCTCGACGCTTGGCGTCGAGAAAAATCTACCGAAGAATACCACTACTGGCAGAATTTGGTAAGTCCATCTACTACTCAACACCTACCATACAATGCATTTAGTTCTAAAACTCTGAAATGCTAATTCAAATTCGAATTTTAACGAATGATCAGAATGAGGACCATGCACTATGGAAACAGGGAACATTACCCGCTGGGCTCGTTACATTTTACTCGATGACGAAATCGCTGGACAAATCATGGCACGTTCTTGGGCTTGGGATCAATCCAAGTATAAGCATGGAGGAAATAGAAAAGGCTGCAGTGATCCATTTCAACGGAGATATGAAGCCTTGGCTGGATATAGCCATGAACCACTACAAGCATTTATGGACCAAATACGTCGACAGTGACATGGAATTTTTGCAGATGTGTAACTTCGGCATGTAAGGGCCCCGACCACGATTCTGTTACGTGCGGCGTGGATTGAAATGAAATGAAGCCGAGACAGTTGGTTACTTATTCGTGGAAACGTTAGTCTTTTGCGAAATTAAGAAGGTGATAACTTGGGTATATTTATGAGTTGTTCTTCCAGCCATTATTTTCTAGATATACTACGTAAAAGCTTGGACGCAAACATGCCACTGAAAGTAAAGAGTTTGAAGCTCAAACCGAAAACAAGACGGGTCGACACGTGTCGAAATACCATACGCTTGCATGTCGAAGTGCTTCATGAGTTCGTATATTTTTAAAATATTTCAAGACAAAGAATTCAACCGACTTATCAGAACTCGAGCATGCTCCAGGACGGAAAAAAAAACAGCGTAAAAAAAGATCCTTGGATAAAAAGCGATTAATCAAGCATCTCCAATCCAACTAGACTGGGACAGCTTCAGTGTGAGAAACATCCTTGCTAGATTCTCCAGAAAGAAATAGATCCAAAACATCTGCGTTATTCTTTATGTATTTGGGGCACTTGGAAAGGAAATCCTGAGCTTCGTTCTTCCTTCCAACGTTCAAGTACGCTTCGAACAAACGAAGAAATACGGACGTTGGTGGGAATATCTTCGAAGTCATCGAATCTAAGAGCACAATGGTTTCTTCTGCACTGCCTTTCTTGGAGAGATAATCGACGAAGGAATCCAACTCGGGCGGGAGACCTTGATTCTTCATCATGCTCATAACATCGATGGCTTCCTCAAAACGATTTCTCTCCAAAAGCTTCTTCGTGAGAGTTCTGAAGGTGGAATTCCATGGGCTGACTTCTTTCTCATTGACCATCTCAGAGACAATATTATATGCATGAATAGGGGTGTGCTTACGGCAATAAGTTTCGACTAGCATGTTCAGAGCATATCCAGCGTGATTTGTCCCGTTCTTGTCAACCATTTCTCGGAGACTGTTCGTTGCTTCTACAAGATTGCCAGATTCGACATACCCTCTAACTAGTGATATCCATACATTCGAATTAGTCGCAGATGCCTCCATTTTGTCGAAGAATTCTTCAGCTTCAGCGCTTTTCCCGCCGTTGGCAAGCTTATATGCAACCTTAGACAGCGCAGAGGTGCTCGGAACATAGCCAGCACTCTTCATCAACTCCAAAATTCTGTTGCACTCGGCGATTCTTCCGACGCTGATCAAAGACTTGAGAACTGAATCCAAGTGGGCGTCTGTCAAAGCATTCCCACTCTGTGTAAACGCCTCCACAACTTTCGTGAACAAAATCGCATCTATTTCCTCCTTACTAGTTACTATTTTCTTTAGAAGGAAGACACAGTCTCCCATCGAAGGCTTATTTTGTCCAGCCATAGCAAATTCATACAACTCCACAGCATCCACAATCATCCCCCTCTTTACAAACCTCTGCAATATATCGATATATGCATCCTTCTCCAACTCAAACTCTCTATTTCTCATCTCACGGACAACCCTCCAAAACTTTTCGCTGTGATCCTCCTTACTCAAAACTCTAGCCAACGCACTGAACGATTTCTCATCATGCTTGAACAGATCACTCTCCTCAACCCACCGGAAGAAAATTAATGCTTTGTTTGGCTCCATTGCAAGTCTACTAAGCACATCTTCAACTACATCACTTGAAAAATCGACATTTAACTCTAGCAACTGTTTCTCCACATCAGCTCCCCATACTTCTCCCTTGACAACATTACAAACCTTCTCAACATCACTATCGTTACAAACCTTCTCAACATCACTCTCATCATTATTCTTATGTTCGGTTGATACGATATCATACAAACCCTTCAGTCTTTCCACATCAGCACCCAAACCATCCTTCTTGAATCTCTCAAGAGCCCTATTGTAGGCAACCTTTGAAATGCTGAAGCCATTCTTTCTCATAATCTCGACCATATCCCAAAACTCACTCACAAAACCGTTGCTACCCAAACTCCTGAGCATCCAATTATAAGAATTTGAGTTCAACTTCTCACTCTGATTCTCCGATACCCAGTTGAAAATCCTCCTGACCACACCTGGGGCAATTTGTCTATTTTCCAACACATTCAAAAGTAACCCATGGGTAATGACCACGCCATTAGATTCTAAATCGAGCTTGATTTCCTCGTCTGACTTCCCGGAATCAGAAAATATGTTAATCAGTGGAGCAAGTCCATGGACGGACCCAAGCCTAACAACCTTTAATCTCTCCACATCAGCGACTAAACCATCTTTCTCGAATCTCTCAAAAACCCTGTTACACGTACTGTTATAAACGCGGTAGCCTTTCTCGTTCATAGTCTCAACCATATCCCAAAACTCACTCACAAACCCATTACCACACAAAATCCCGAGCATCCAATTATACGACCTTGAGCTCAATTTCTCGCTCTCATTCTTCGATACCCAATCGAAAACCCTCCTAGCCACATCAGGGGAAATATCGCGATCTTTCAACACATTCAAAACCCAATCTTCCGCAATACCCACGCCATTCGATTCCAACTCAAGCTTGATTTGATCATCTGGCTTCCCGAGATCAGAAAAAATGCTGATAAGTTGAGAATGTCCACCGAAGGAGCCATTTTTAGGCTTGGGCAGCTCAGTGGACGAATTGAAAAGACGAACACAAAAGAATGGTCGCGGTGTCACGCGAAGTGCACGAGCGGAAGTGACTGAGCGAGAGTACCGTTGCTTCGTCGTCAGGACAATGGACGATTGGGATTGACAGTTTCGCCCGATACGAATCAACCGCAGCAACTGATTTCTCATATTCTTGGTTAGGGGATTATTCGAGTCGATCTGTTTCTTTCAGGTGATGGCGGAGATTGGAGGAGACACAACAAAAGACTTGGGGATTTTGGCGATTTCATTAGGGTTTAGTCAATAATTCTGAAATACCTAAACTGCCCTCGGGGTGGAATAGAAGTGGATAAAAAGAACATCGACGGTCTTTGCTAGCTTAAAATTTATGTAGTCTATGAAGCTTCTCTGAGCATAATCTTACATATTAGCTTTCCTAAATTATATTATATAGCTTGTCATCATTTTATCTTTACATTTTAGTTGAGTTCCGATCATTCAATTGCTATTCGATTTTAGTGCAGAGTTTTGATGACGACTCAAAAATTTGAAGATCATCAAATCGCAAACTAACAATCCCATCATGTAAGGCAGTGCAATGCAATAACCACAAAAGCATTTATTTTATTTCATATTGCCAACAACGAACTAGAAAGACCCCAACCAAACCTTGAAAGCACAACAGAACAATTTTTATTCAATGGTACTAATCCAACAAACAAAACACGAAACAGAAAGCCATAATAAATCAGAGCTGCCGCGACGAAGATACTAATATATGGTCATTTTACTTAACTTCCTCATCCTCGTTCTCACTCCAACAACAGCTGAGGATAGACTTGGGAGATCCACAGCCACCAGCGCTAACAAAGCTCTTGTACACGATCGATCCATCATTCCCAAGCTCTTCAAAGCACCTCTCAACACATGCATAGCCCTTCACATCAAGCGCAGCCTCCTCCGAGCCCAACTCATTCAGACCAACAGCATGCAAAGCCACAGAGAACTTTGCGGGCTTAAAGCAAGCCAATACTCTCTCAAGGAGAAGAGTCAAGTCCACTTCTTTAAAGTCATAACCCACCGCTTCGAAGCTGGCGTAGCTGAACCCATCTTCAGGGGTTATGTGGATGGTGGAGATTGCACCTCCTTCAATAGCATTCATGGAGTAGCCGCAAGGGTCAAAGTCGAAGTCGCAGATCTCAGACCCTGGGAGAATTTTTCTGATGCCAGAAACTTCGGTCATCACAGCAGCTGACTCGGATTGGTTCTTGAAGAACACAGAGGCCTTTCTATGGTCCAAGTTGGTCATGCACATCTCCAGGGTATAAGTAGTGGTGGGAGGAGGGCTCGACTCCTTTGTTGGTTCGGCACAAGCAGAGTAAACGTGCCATTTCTCGTACTCACTGTCACTGCCCAGTACGTAGGCCATGCTGCTCAGACCAAGCTTGTGGAAGTGATCGTCTAGGACAGCTACTTCCTCAGAGAAGCTTCGGTGTGGGAATGGCTGAGCACCGGGAAATATGAAGCTTCCACGGGTGTATCGAACGGAGGAAACGCTCAGACCGAGCATGCCAGCCAACTTAAGGACAGGGGGGATAGAAAGCAGCAGTTTGGTAGTCCCGCACGTCTTTATGATTATCTTGTACGGGTAGACAAAGAGGCTCGACTCTGACAGGACATAAGAGTCGACGTCGTCGTTCTTCAGAGAGGAGACGATTGTGCACTGGGCAGGTTCTAGTATTTCATCCAGCTGGGCTTTGGACAGAGCACGGAGGCCAAGCCCTCCGTGATCGTAAAAGGAAATCTCGAGCCTCTTTTCGTAGCCTTCGAATCCAATGGCTGAGGTTGGTAAGGCCATTGCAACTTTGGGAATACAGTGAGCTTAATTTTGAAGCAAGAAATCAGGGATGAGGAAGATGAAAGAGGTATAAAGATAAGAATCGGAAATATGAAACTATTCTACTGATTGACTGGGGACTTCTATTATCTAAAAAGCTTGGCGGTACTCAGGATGGCTTTCGAACGCACTGCATCAAGCAACAACGTCAAGGTTAGCATCAAAACGTACAATGAATTAGAAAATGGACTAGGTAATAGACTGAATTAGAATAACAAAGCAATACGTTGGAGTAAGCAGCAGATCTGAATTTCTTGATTCCTCCGTGTGGTCGTACGTCTTCAATGCTGTATCCGAGGGGAGCTTCGTATGCTAAGGATTTACTACTGCTAGACTTCTTTTTACCACCTTTTGACTCCATTAGATCATTCAACTTAATCTGAAACAATGAGCAGTCACGGTTAGAATGAGACAGCAGCAGTTGTGTTAGGTTTAATGGCACAAAAAATGAAACGAGTAACAGAGAAAGTATGGTACAAGTAACTAGTAAGTAGTAACTTGGGGTAATTATCAAAAAACGAAACACCAGAAACTTGTCACGACAGCCTCCAATAATAACATCTTTACAGAGACTTCATGTCAACGCACAAAAACAATAAACACCAGCATCGATAAATTTAGAACAACATACGTAAGATAACTAATCTCGTTTACCTTTATAATGATCACAGATGGTCTACAACGATCGACGATACAAGAAATTGTCTACAAGACTCAGCAACAAACGCCTGCAAATCGAAACCAAAAAATAGATTCACGCAACGCAAAACACGATATCAACAATTCCGAATCCAAAACCAAATGAGAAATTACAGCAACGCAAAAATTACGATATCAACAATTCCGAATCAATACTTACAGATCGAATACAAATATAATAGGATTGGATCGAAAAGAAAGCAAGCGAAAATGCCTGAAATAAATTTACGAGAGATCTAGATCGAAAGAAAAGGCGTATCAAACGCAAATATATAGAGCAAACGACGACGCTTTCTTTGATATCGATATGTGTGGTGTGGTGGAACGCAGACTTCGGGCCCCTTTAAATAGGGGAGGATTGTGAGGAAGCGCTCCGAGGTACGCTTTTTTTGGAAATGACTCATATGCCCTCGGCCATTCTAGGCCGCTAAACATTTAGCTCCCTTTTATTGGTTGATAATAGAATCGAATATCATTAGCGTGATTTTTAATTATTACTGACTTTATATATGGGTGATCATTCCACATACACGCGACCAAATAACAGGGGTGTTTGTTTCGTGTGATCCAACATTACGGTTGATGTGCGTATCACCGGAATGTGGATCAATGTGATATGTCATCAGTGTGTTTGTTTTAAGGTGATATTTCAGTTTGCAGATCAACGTGATATTGAAGTATTATGTTTGTTTAATCACTGTGATGTGTAGGGTGACGTTATATAAATGTCATATTTGACCCATACATATGATTTAAATAATGTGTTAAATTTATTAAGGTGATATTTTATGTGATAATCATTAATAAAATACACATTTAATTATAAGCATTATTTGTATTTATACTTTTTTAAATATAAGTTAATATTTCTAAATAACTGGAATATTTTTAAGATTTAATTATGTTAATCATGTAATTATATTGATAATGGCATATAAAGTAATAATGTTAAAATATCAATTTTCGTCCATTAAAAGTTAGATAGATCACATCATCTCCGTGATGTTGGATCACCTAGGTTTTTTGGGGTGATCTGAAATATGAAACATCACCCCATTTATCACCTAGGTGATCCATCATTCCGGTGATGGCTCATCACCTAAACTAAACAAACACAGTGATAAGGGGTAAACGAGAGGATCACGGTGATGTTTTGGAACATCACCCCAAAACAAACACCCCGTAAGTATAAAATTTAAATCCTATGATTGAGTGGAGCAAGTAAAATTTATATGGACACGTTGCTTGTGGTTGACACTCGACAGTTCGATTATTCTCTGGAATCCAATACTTATTGGTTTGAATTGGCAATATTTTATACGTAATTATATAAGTGGAAATGGAATATAATACTTTTACCAGTTAATATTAAATAAAATGAAGGTGTAATGCAGCTGTAATTTTTTGTCTCTTTCGTCCTAGCTTTTGCACATGGCTGCCCTTAATATATGAGCCACTGGTCCCCCTATACATTAATAAATTGTACTGGCTTTTACTTTATTATTCGTAAACGGTCCCATAGAAAATCTTTATCTCAATTTGGCAACTAAGCTTTTCTCAACCAAATCGCGTCGTGTGGTTGGGAATATTAGCGTATTTCCTGGTTTTTTAGAAAAAGATACACATATATTTCTTTGAATATATATTTATGTTCTTTTGAAATTATTGACCGAACAACGTGTGGCCACGCCATGGCGAAAGGTGTATCCAAGAAAACTCATCACGCATCCCAAAATTGTTGAGATTATATAAAAAAAAGTGGATTTCGTCCAGATAGATTAATTTAAGCCTATATATATAAGAGGCTTTCTCCTCGTATCACCAATTGGTTTTAGGAAGGACCTCTCGATTTCTAATATGGTATCAGAGCAATTCTTCGGCTCGCCGCCACCCGATTCATATGTATACGTGTTAGGCCAGTCATGCCACACGTGAGGGGCGTGTTGAGATTATAAAAAAAAAGTGAGTTTCGTCCCACATCGATTAATTGAAGCTCTAAGAGTCGTTATATATAAGAGGCTTTCTCCTCCTATCATCAATTGATTTTAGGAAGGACCCCTCGATTTCTAATAAAAATAAATATGATTTGCTTATTTGATTATTGTCATGCATGTCTTGCTTCTACCAGAATCCATGTTTTGGGATTCATAGGTGTCGTGTGGTGAGATGAGAGCATGTGAACTTATTTTTCTTCTAATTTTAAAATAAAATTATGAAATATTGTTTGTACTAGTTTAATGCAATAATAACGTGAGGATGAGCATATCATCCAAACTCAACTAGTCCGTTGTGTCATAAACTAAGAAAAATGAGTCCAAGTGCGTTTAGGGAAATATAACTAAATAAATTGAAAAGGACATAGGAAGCAAACTTAAAGCAGCCTTGCCGTGGAAACTATAAATTCTGTTATAATCGTGGAAGATAAGAATTTCATGCAATAAAACATTGTGAGCTGGCTTCCATGTTCATTCTTTTCCGCTGAGTCATGAACACGACGATGGTAATCTATCCAAAATAATATATTTTGTAATATAATTGACTTGTAGTCTATGATTTATCAAAAAGAAAAAGAAAACAATCAACTTTCGAAACCAATTATTGCACAAAGAACCTCAGATATAACCCCGATGTAATGGACTTTTAAGTTGGGTTGGGCTTTTCACCAACTTAGACTAAAAATTGGGCCTACAGAAAACTTGGGCCTAGCCTGTTATAACTACCCAAATTCAAACGAAAGGTGAAAGAGAAGAGCACAATTGGGCTGGCCTAATTACAATTTTGACCCTCAAGTGATAGCTTTCTTTCACCATCTCCATCAGCGTTAATCGGTATTTATCCCGCGAATTTAGCGCAAATATCACCCGCTCTTTTCCCACTTGCATTGTCAAAATTAGTTTAATTACGTAAAATTATTTTAAAATCCGAGTGATAAAAAGAAAATACCAGCTGGCCACAGATACATACATGAACCCAATACTATCCATACATTTTTCTTCATTACAACAAAACCCCACCACCATTAACCCTTTTCTCCTCCCTCCACCATTTCACACCATCATCTTCCTCAACACAGCAAACCTAACTATGAAACCTCAATCCTCCGAACAGATTCCCTTAGTGAGACCTCAGATCCCACGAAAGAAGACCTCAAAAGTACTTCTACCTCTCATCATAGCCCTAACCGTACTCATTACACTAATTCCATTGTATAACAAATACCCTTTCTTCAGAGACCCCTCGCCGCCACCGCCGTCGAAGAACAAGAACGAAGAATCGTCGTCGTCATTGCTGGGATCTATTATTACATCATCCCACGGCGGATCTGCTAACCTCAATACCTTGTCGGAGGAGTCGACAGAAGAAGAAGAGTGCGACTTATTCACAGGAGAATGGGTTCGAAACTCAGACGGGCCTTACTACACCAACGAAACGTGCTTTTGGATTCAAGAGCACCAAAATTGCATGAGATTCGGGCGGCCCGACTCCGATTACTTGAAATGGAGGTGGAAGCCCGACGATTGCGAGCTGCCTTTGCTCGATGCTTACGAGTTCTTGGTGATGATGAAGGGCAAATCTCTGGCCTTCGTCGGCGATTCTGTGGCTCGAAACCACATGCAATCTCTGATGTGCCTCTTATCTAGGGTAAGTACATACTTCGTTAATCACTAATTAGTGGTGCTAATTGATTTGCTTTTTTGCTCGTTATTGGACGTTTCTGTGTTTGTGTGTCGTGGGAAAGTGATGGGCTTCCATAATGTAAGAAGACCGTCTTGTTAGGAGTTAGATTGCATGATTATCAGACATGTACGTGTAATGTTTAAGAGGACTTAATCCGCAGTATTATGAGTAATTACAGTTAATTAATTAGGCCGTGGATTCAATTATTTATTGTCGGCTCGTCATTATTTACTTTTTCTTCGGTATCACATGGGATTTTATGTCATAGTAGTGGTCCGCTTCGAAAAATGGAGTGGTTTTATTATTATTTAATATCGGCCGCACAAAACTCTACATTCGTCTTTGATTTGCACGTTTCTCTTACCACTTGTCTCTTACCACTTGTCGGAAGGTTAAATGCGGTGGAAACTAACTGTAGTTGTAACTAATTAATTGACATTCAATGAGCCAATATTTCTTATATTACAGGTGGCCCAACCCGTGGATCTATCCGACCCTCAGGCCGACAGCAAGCAGTACACCTACAAAGACTTCAACTTCAACATCTCCATTTCTGGTCGCCGTACCTAGTCAAGTCGGGTCAGCTCCACCACTCCCTCACCACAGTCCCATTCAGCCTCTACCTGGACCGACCCGACCCGAACTGGACGACCCAGATCCAAAACTCCGACTACGTCCTAATCTCGGCGGGCCACTGGTTTTTCCGACCCACTTACTTCTTCCTTAACGAAACCCTCGTGGGCTGCCTCTACTGCCCCGAGCAGAACGTGACGCACTTGCCTCCTTCCTTCAGCTACCGCCGAGCATTTAGGACGGCCTTGGCTGCAATAAACGAAGCCCAGGGCTTCAAGGGCGCCGCCTTTCTGAGGACCTTCGCGCCGTCGCACTTCGAGGGCGGCGGCTGGGACAGCGGCGGAGATTGCAGGAGGACGGCGCCGCTGAAGAGGGGAGAGGACGCCGGCGTGCTCACGGATATGTACACGATACAGTTGGAGGAGCTGAGGATTGCGAGGGAGGGATCAGTTGTTGTCGGGGGAAGAAGAAGAAGAAGAAGGTGAAGCTTTTCGATGCGACGAAGGCTATGGCGATGCGACCCGATGGGCATCCGAGTCGGTTCGGGCATTGGCCCGAGGATAGTCGGGTCATGCCCAATGACTGCGTTCACTGGTGCTTGCCTGGTCCGATTGATGCTTGGAACGATATGTTGCAAGAACTGTTGAGGAGAGAGAATAAGTATATATTATAGGCGATGAAGATGATGATCGATCCTTGTGTTAAAAAACTGGTTTACGTATGTCATCTAATCAGTCGTAATGTTATACGTTAACACTTTCTTTTTAAATTACAATCTTCGTCAATCGAAGTGGTTCGCATTTGCCCGATTTGTTTATTACATCTATTCATATTCCCAACCCATTTTTACTCGACCCAGATTTCATGTCCCAATTTTTTGTGCCACTTTTCAAAAATATCATTAAACGCGTGTTAAAACACTCGTAAATGACATTATATCATAAATACTATTGTATCAAATGTTAAAACACAAAAAATCAATATAATGTACATTTGTCTATCATACTTTTCAATATATCATATATTATTCTCTATCATAATTATAGGTGTTATACAATTACTTTTGTGTTTTAGCATTTGGTACAATAGTATTTATGATATAATGTCATTTACGGGTGTTTTAACACTAATTTACACAATGTTTAAGGATGTTTTTGAAAAGTAGCACAAAATTGGCACAAAAAAGTGGGAAAGGAAATCTGTCCATTTTTCCTAATGAATCTATTTTCTGAAGATAATTAATCAATTTCTGAAGATAAATAATTCAAAAGTCGTCGGCGTTGTTGGCGACTTGACCAGCCAAAATATCCCAAAGAAAAAAAAGGGAAAAGAAAAGGCAAAATCAGTGTAGCTAGATCGCCGACCGCAGACGCTGCTTTATCTAAGATTGCTCCCTCTCTCTCGCCGCTGGATAAAGTTTTTGCTACCGCGGGCTTCTTTGTTCAGCTGCTTGCTAGCTGCGGCAGGTTTCAGACTGTCAATTCGGTGGGGTAAACCGACCCTGGGTTTTAGGTACAGATATTAAGAGCCTGCCCTAATTATTGTTTTTCTTCCTTTCCAAATTAGTTTTCTTGTAATTTGAGGTCGAATTTGCTGGAAAGTATCTCTTTTTATTCCATTGGGAGTTGATTGATTTTTATTAGTTGCGGGCCGTTTCACGGTTTGGGCGTCTAAGTAGTTGTTATTCATCCATTTCCTGGTGGCAGTGTTACCTGTTTCTAGTTAACTTTCTTCGGGGTGGAAAAAATATCTTATTGCAAGTCAATATTTTTGGCTCAAATTTGCCGGAGTCTGATCAATTTTGGGATCGTACGTATTGCTGATGTATTTCTGGAGCTTTATGCATCAAGTTTGTTATTTGTGGTTAAGTAAATATAGGGATGTCGTTTTTTATGGTGGGGCAATTGTGTCGTGTAGGTTGTTGTGTGGTCGGAACAGACACTCTCAAATATGGAAGCTGAGGATATCATTAAACTATCAGCTTTGAGTAATTCAGAGCAAGATAGTGCAGATGATGATGTGTGTGAACCAGGACTTGAAGCCAATGTCGCTGAGACTTTGTCTCTGAACTTAGAGGTGAAGGACGAAATCACTGTGAAGACTGATAACGAAGATCTTGAAACTATCGTGAAACCAAAGTTTATGGATGCCAAACAAAATGGTGAACCCAAGTCTTCCGTGCCAGTTGGATTTGAATTATCAGAGTCTCTTTCTGTAGTAAAAAGTTTAAATTCTGTCAGCATGGAAGATGCTGAAACTGGATTTTTAGCTGATCAAAATGAGGGCAATTTCAGTGACCATGAACCAGACAAAACCCTTATTAGCGAAGAGGGTACACATGCCACTTGTATCCTTTTCAAGCTGTTGTACAGGATTTAGCGCAAACCTGACAACGCACACTCCATTGGTTTCCATAGAAGTAATCTCATTTTTTTTCTTCATCATATCAACAAACTTTCTGGTGTTATATGATCCATAACATGATCTTCCAGCGAGTCCTAGACGAAAGAGATCGCGGGTAGCTGTTGATGATCAGCTACCTTCAGTTCATGTCGTCTATCGTTCTTTGACCAGGTATGTTTCTTCAAATAGTCAAATATGGGGTGAAAATAGATTTATAATTAAGTTTCATTTTTTAGAGAAAGTAAGCAAAAGCTTGAGGAGTTATTACAACAGTGGTCGCACTGGCATGCTAAAAACTGCTCTTCATCGAATGTATGGCTGCTTCTCTCTAGACACCAATATTGCTTTGCCGGCTTGTTTCTAATAGAGTTGCATTTCTTTGTATTAAACTTATCGGCTTTCAACTCATCCCAGGGTTTGGACGTGGAGCAGTTCACAGGGGAAGAGACATATTTTCCAGCTCTCAGTGTTGGCTTAAATAAACCCTCTGCAGTAGTATGAAACCTCGTTCTGTATTACTTGTGCCTTCTATTGACTTGCTTCTCCGGATTGGAAACGTATAGCATGTATCGTAGTTCGTAGTACTATCCATGATTTTAATATGCAGACATTTTGGTTCGATAACTATGCAAACAAGCAGTCAGATATGGAGTTGGATGGCGCTGATGTTCCTCATTATGATCGTGGTTACTCTTCAGCATTGACCAGTGATGGTAATTTAAATGGGTACGATGTTCAATATTTCTTGCTATCTTAAAGGCAGTTTTTATGATATATTCGCCAGAACTCTGACGCTAATGTTTCTACTGATTCTACGATAAACGTTTTAGTGCCCGCAAATCTAATATCTTTTCATTTTTAACATGCAGCGAAGCTGAAGTAAATGCCTCTCGTTGTTTCAACTGTGGTTCCTACAGCCATGCTCTGAAAGATTGTCCTAAGCCACGTGACAATGCTGCAGTAAATAAATCTAGAAAAGAGCACAAATCTAAAAAAGGCCAAAATGCTCTCTCACGTAATACCGTTCGGTACTATCAAAGTACTCCCAAGGGAAAATATGATGGTTTGACTCCAGGCGTCCTTCATGCTGAAACGCAACGACTTTTGGGCCTTCGAGTGAGTGAGACTATTCTCGTAAAGATATATATGTTGGTCAATAATGTATAGCCTTCAGCCATTAGATTGTCTGTCTAATTTGCAAGTTGTCAAACAATTTTGGGTCTGGCATTTTAATTGTCTTTCGGAACTATAATAAATTTGTTCACTCTTTTCTTCATCCTTTATAGGAGCTCGACCCACCTCCATGGCTTAACAGAATGCGAGAAATAGGATATCCACCTGGATATTTAGGTAAAACAAGTTCTGATATTGTCGTAGTGAGCTTATGCGACCTAACCTTAAGGGAGCATCCCAACTCCGTTGGGGTTTTGATGTTATCCAATATGATAGCATATATTAGCTTGAACTTACGATGTGCCCTTTTTTCAAATGTGAGCTGGTTGTGACTAAACTTCTCTGAAATACGATTATTCACTTTTTATTTCCTCAGAAATAGAAGATCAACCTTCAGGGATTACGATTTTTGGGGAGGAGAAAAACAGTATAGATGGTGAAGAAGGGGAAATCCTCGATTCCAATGAGATCGAGCCACCTCGGCAGATGACGGTGGAATTTCCAGGAATAAATGCTCCAGTTCCAGAAAATGCAGATGAAAAACTATGGGCACCACCACCTTCGAGTCTCGACATATCAAGGGATCGGAGATTTAGCCAAACATCCGAAAATCATAACAGAGGGGAATATGACAATCGTAGGTGGTCCTCAGACTATAGAGATGACCATGCGAAACATGGCTCTGATCGTATTAGATGCGATAACTCATCTGGACGAGGAAATCGGAGCGAAAAACGATGGGAAATAGACTCTGAAGATGACGATGGCCCACCTGGCTGTGAACCTGGAACCAGCCCTTCTCTGGCTAATCATTTTCGTAGGCATCGCGGTGGGACTGACTCAGGTTTTAGTCCACATTACAGCTCTTCGAGCCCTACTTATGGAAGCTCTTGGCCAGTGAGTAGACAGCGGCTCGATGATTCGCCTTCTGACTCGAGTTTCAGTCCACGACGAGACAGCGCAGCGATGTTACGGAGCCCTAGATATGGCAGATCATCGTGGTCAGAGCGTAAGACATGGTGATTCATGTAGCCCTATGTTCTTCTCCGAGGTAAGGAATTTTATGATGAATCGAAGTTCACTGTAATGTAATAACCATTTCATGTTTATGGTGAGCATGCTTGAATGCTCTATAGTTTTGACATATTCCGTTAGACCGTGAAGTTCTTGCGCTTATGTGTGGATCGACTGGTTTTTAGGGCAAATGGGCAGTGCTCAAGTTGTAGGACTTGTTGAGATGAGATTACTCCGGTAAGAAAATAATTATGCAATACAATGATAATAAATTGGAATCGAAATACAAGTAGCTTCTTCAAAGAGTGGAAAAATACACTAAACACTCAACGAACCTAGCAGAATAGGCAGAGAAGACTGGCATTCAACTCCCCCACCTGGAGAAATCTTCGTCTAACGTTTGTAACTTTGCAAATTATAAACTAGTGATACACACAACAGTCAACACGACGAATCGAAACAAGATCAAACAAAAAGTCCATTACCATACCAACAAAAAAGAACATAAGAATTGGGGGCTCCAACACAGAGTTAGGGATACTTTCTTCTCATGTTGTCAGAAAGGTCCAAAGCTTCTTTCCAATGGAAACTTCACCAGGATGTTCAACCTCCTCCTCTACATCATCATCTTCACCAAGGGCCTCACTATTGAATTCTTCACCACCTTCTCTGGTATCTTGTGGTGTTCCATTCCCCGCCTCACTCAAATCCACATTACCCGTGGAATCTTTTAGCTGTAATGATGGAAGAAAAGATACACAAGTCTGTTAGTATAGATTTTGAACTCGTTGAGAAAAAGTTTGAAAGGAATAAAAAATATTCTCCCAAATCTGATAGACCGCCAAATTGCTCATGCACAGCATCATATCGAAATACTAGTGTCTGAGGGGAGAGAGAGGGGGCGAGAGAGAGTACTCACAGGACTGTCAGCAGAAAACTCGCCAGTCCTTATTAAAGGCTCATCTTCTGCACCCTTACTTTTTTTGGAGCGTGTAGCTGCTTCTTTCTCCTTGCCCTTCCTCCCTCTAGTTCCATTTACAACGGGACCAACAGGTCTGAGAAGAAAATTGTATGAACCCATAAGGATTTAAAATGTAATGGAAATAGAAAAAGGGAAAGTAAATTGGAGGTACATCAGCCAATAAAATAACCTTACTTAATGTGGTTCCTGAGGTTGTATCGTTTCTGAACAAAGGTTTGTTCGGCTGCAACAGTCTTTTGTCTTCTCTTTGGTTGATGAACTTCAATGTTGCTATCATGATTGTCTCCAGTCAGATTGTCAGAAGCAGTCGCAATAGATTCATTTGCATTTGTTCGCTTTCTCTTAGCTTTCCGTGTTTTGGGTATATCAGATTCGGCTAAGCTTTCCTCGTTTGTATCGACATGATTCTCCATATCACCATTATTGTACTGGATTTTATTCTCCTGTTCAGAACCAGCATTCACAGCCTTTCCTTGCCTAGTTCGACCTTTCCTAGGCTTGCCCCTTCTGGTTGGTCCCAAGTCAGAATTTGACGAATCCTCAGCAACAGTAGTTTGATCTTGATCACCTGATAGGGCTATAACATCTTGATTCTCACTAATGCAACCATCTTGGATACCTAAAGCATAACTTGCAACTTGTATAGATTGGGCTAGCTCCCTTTGATCATGTAGTGTTTCTGCTGACGCCCGAGTAGGATGATCTGGGGCATCATTAAGTTCGAGTTTCTTCCCAGGTGAGAATTTTAATATCTTTGAGGTACATTTCCGGAGCCAAGACATAGTTCCACCTCCATCGGGAGATTTTCCAATGGTACCAACAAGGGAAGTTTCATTATGAGCCCTCTCAGACGTTTCTCCAACTTCCTTCAAATAATTCTCAGCCACTATTGGCAGAGGAGGTGCCTCAAGGCTTTTCAGTTCAGTTAAAGGATGGAAATCAGACAGCATAAACTCACGTATTGAATCCCCACAAGTTGTACAGCTTTTCTGGTTTTCAGCAAATGCAATGAATCTTTCTCTTTCCTTGATGAAGTGTTCCCTCTGATCTTTCAATTTCTGGCTCAAGCTTACCAGCTCCTCAATGTCTTTTTTCAACTCATTTTGCTGTTCCTCCACATGCTGCTTATTCAATGAGATTTCTAGTTTCTCTTTCTCGATTCGAGTTCTTTCCAGCTTCATCTCTTCCATCTCCCTCCCAGCCACATCCCTCAAAAAGTTGATGTTGTTAAGTTCCTTCTCTCTTTCTTCCTCAAATGAGGTTTCTCTCTCACGCAAACGACTCTCGGTCTCTGCTTGCTTTATTCGCATTTCTGCCTCTAGTTCTTGTTTTTGCATGTCAAGATCATGAAGCAGTTTACTTTTCTCACTCTGGAACTGTTCAGCCATTACTTTCCTTTCATGCTCCAGGTTATCTGCAATTGTCTCCTTTTCCAATTTAAGAGCTTCTAATTCCCTCTGCACGTATTTCTGTGTTTCCTCCTTCTCGTTCTGTAATCTTTTATCTTCGTACTGCATTTGTTTTTCAACAAGTTTTTTCTGTTCTAAAATATCTTCTAGTTCTTTCTTCAGTCCGGCTCTTTTATCATCGAGCTCTTCCCATTCTTTCTCAAACCGTTCCTTTTCTTGTTTCAAATCATCAGCTTCCTTCATAAGTAGCTCACTTTGAACCCCATATTTCTCGATCTCGTGTTTCAACTCTGTTTGTAGGCGTGCTAGTTCCATCCTTTCCTCTTCAGTAATTTTTAATTTTTCTCTCTCTTCATTTATTTTCATCTGCAGTTTTTCAGAATCAGACTTGAGGTTCTCAAGTTCGGTCTTCAAATTGAGTAACTCCTCCTTTTCGGCAAGAATTTGTATTTTATCATTCTCTAAGCTCCTTTCCTCAGCTTTCAAGGACTTTTCTCTTTCCTTCAAGGCTTTTGACTTTAGGTCGACTTCTTTCTCTTTCTCCCTCGTTTTTTCGAGTTTCTTTTCAACAGCCTGTTCTCGTCTAGCAACTTTTTCTTCCATGTGTGTGATTTCAATTTCCTTATTTGCAATCTCAGCCACCTTATTTTTCAACTCTTCCTCTTGAAGCTTTCTCTTCTCATCTATCTCCTTCTCAAACGCTTCTTGCTTTTCAGCCAGAACAACTTTATGCTCATCCAACAATTTCTGCATCTCCAACTGCATATAATGAAGATTGTGAATAAATTGGCCAACATGAAAATTAAGCTATAGATGAAATGCATGACAAGTAGTAGATTTAGAACAACAATCCAGAACAACAATGAACTAACTTTTTCTCTCGTGTTCAACTTTTCCTCCCATTCCAATAGCTTCTTATGCTTCTCCTCCAAGCTTTTCTGGAAACTATCCGCTTCCTGCCGCGAAAAATGGATTTTAGAAAATGTTATCTGTTACAGAATAAAACCTATCTCCACCAAATGTAAAAAAAAAATACTTGCCTTCTCCTTCAGAGAGACATTTGCCAGCCTACTGTTTATATCATCTTCCTTGTTCTTACAGCTAACATTTGCCATATTGATCTTCTTTTCTAACTCCACAAGATCATGCTGCTTTTGCTTCAAAAGCTTATCGTCATCATTAGCCCTTTCCTCTCTTTGATTCAACAATGTTCTACCATCAGCCAACCTCTCCTCTGCTTCCTTCAATCTCTGTTCCCACTCATGTAACTCCTCCCTCTGTTTAGATAGAGCGGCGTCATGAGCTTCGCGCCTGATAAAATATAGCGAAAAAATGGGTAAAGGATTTCAACTTTAGGAATCAAACTTCCGAAATACAAACTAAGATACGGCCTACGGTAAATAAAACATTTTATGCATACTCAGTTGAGAACAAGGATCGGTCTCTTCGAAGGACATTCTCTTGGCTCTCGAGCTCTTGAAATTTTCTTTCAAGTTCTGAGCTCTTCCTACTGACCTCAGCAAGTTTGGCATCAGCTGCATGGAACTTGGATTCGACCTCAAGAGATTTTTCTTCAACACTAGTAACTAAAGCATTGGCCTCTGCCAGTTTTGAATCAGCATTAAACTTGACTTCAGCTTGTTCCGAGCGCATCTCACGTAATGCTTTCTCAAGCTGTGTAAGCCAAGGAAGTCAATAACTTTCCACCACAGTGAGTATAAATAAAAAAATAAAAAATAAAGCCAATCATCCTAGTAACTTTTCAACCTTCACACAAGGAAAGCTTTCAGCGACTACACAGTCTTATCAATTAGAAACATCAGGAGAATCTATTGTGGTTAGAAATTTTGGACAAGTGACTAATGTATATGATGTTCTATCAACTTATTAGCTCGCAAGCTACTAGATCTACGCGCTAAAAATAGCATGAGGCTTACAGTTCTAAGTTGCTTCATGAGATTATATCACGAACATATGGAACAAGATTCATACTACTCTCCATGAAAAAGTGAAAATTATATCGTATGTCGTGCAACCAACGAAACCATCCATAATCAATGGAACGACAAATCCAAGAAAATTCATAAAATACCAAAGTACAGATCTTATCTTACATCAATCACGCACTGTCTTTCAACACCCAGTGCCTTCCTTAAATTTTCTTCACGCTTCTCCACTTCAGAAATAGCACTTGCATGATCTGCTTGTTCACTTTTCAGAGCATATGTTGCATCTTCTAAAGCTTGTGTGAGTTCTTCAAACTTCAAGTTCCAATCCTTCTTCTCAATCAGGAGAAGGCCCATATTGTACTGATACTCAAAGAGCTGCGTGAAGGATGGGTTTGGTAAAGAATCACCACCAGATAAAAAATATACGAACGCAAAAGTCACAATTAAACTGCTAAAAAACTGTATTAACAAAAATCTGTTGTTGAAATCAAAAGTCAGATGCCACCCAAAACAATGCTGCAGTTCTTACTATCAAAAGCTTCATTTCATTACATATGTTTAATCAGAAAACCTAAAATGTCTTCAGACAAATTTAATGCAAACACGTACAATAGAAATATTCCAAAACTACAGTAGGTAGATACTACTCATTCATGCAAGAACAGTCTCATAAAGGGATATAAGCAAGAGTCCTCTACACCACCTTACTCCTTAACACTAGTAAGATCCACGTACATCATAAATCAAACTCATAATTTTCCCCACAAACATTCCTTAACGCTGTGTTTGGTTCGAAGAAAGTGGCATGGAAAAGAAAATGTGAGGGAAAACCGATTTAATAAGTTTTTCCTTCGTTTTCCTCACCATTTGGTGAGGAAATTGATTTTCCTTATGTTTAGGTATAAACTTAACTAGATTTTCTTTTCTTTTCTTTTCCGTGACGATTTCTTCAATCAAGATCAACCAAACACGAAAACTGATTTTCCTTTTCCGTTTCTTTTTCTTTTCCCTACTAATTTCCACGAACCAAACACACCCTAAAACTTACAACAGAAATTGAGATATGTAACTTCTGATATACTCCCAGTTTCAGTCACTATGCTGCTTAATTTGAAAATCCTGAACGATCCAATTTTTTATAAGACGTAAAATTTAGGGCAACTAATCCAAACACACTTGAAACTTGTCAAACAAACCTTAAAAAATATATTATCTGGTTAAGGTGAAAAAGGATAGGGGGCGCGCAAAATGGAAATTGCTTTAAGAAAAAAAGAGGTATACAAGATGGTCCTATACATAACATTTGGTTGACCAAAGATGATTTGTCATTTTAAATAACACAGAGAAAAATATACATTCTTCACTTCTTCCCTATCCTTTTTCAACATATATCAACAATTACAATACTCCACCGAACAACTAACTAACTCAAACAATCCCACCATTCAGATTTACTCAAAATTCCAACGACACCTCAGTGGATCTATCATGCCCAATCAGCCAACTCGAAAGCACAGTTCTCACAAGTGCACACCTGACGCACCACCATAGAAAGAAAAACTTCACCCATCTAATTCTACCGCACAACACCCCGAACATCCTAAACTTCGAACAAAAAAAAGCCCAAAATTAAACATATCAACTCACCTCGTTTTCGAGCTTCGAAACCCTATCAACTAAAGATTCTTCTCCCAAAACCCTGTCGCTCGGTCCGACCGTGTTAGGGTCAGGCACAGAATTCGACCCATCCTTCCTTTTCGGCGGCCGAGACCACATCTTCTGAGGCGTAAACATTTGCACGGATCAAACCACTAAAATGGAGCAGTGAATTATTTACGAGAGAGCCTTAAAAATTACGAAGCGGACGTGAATTGAGTTCCTCAATTCCGGTGAATAGATGGTTTAAAGTCCGGCAACGTGAAACTTTTTCTCTCACTTGGGCCTTTTTTGGCAGAGCCACCACACGATCACACTTCTGTTCCATTTCATTTTCACTTTTTTTTTTATTATTTACGCTTAATGGTTGTAATTACCTTTCTATCCTATAAGAAGGTTTGTTTCTTGGTCATGTCGGGGGTGTTTCGGGGATTCAATGAGGCCGCCTTTTCTGGGGAGAACGTGGTACGCAAACACATTTAGACGAATTTGCCCCTGGATTGGATTTTGAGTTGCGTCACACTTACGCTTGCGCAGTCTAGTTGAGGGATAATTACGTAAAAGACTTGAGTAGAAGAATGCCATAGTCTTGCTCTCACAATATTATTAAATCAAGCAGAGACACTAAACTACACTCCATTCAAAATCCTCATTCCAGCATAACATGCATCTCAGATCAGTGCTTCGATTTCGAATACCCAATTTTTAAAATAATTTGAATTTGATAGCTTGTGAAACAAACGAATTTGTTCTATAGGATTTTTAAAAAAAAAAGGAAAAAGAAAAAGTAAAGAGATTCCCTTAATTAGCCTATTGTCGTGTTCGGCCAAGGCCTATAAAAATTCTATTGAAAACTGGGCCAATCTTTTTACATGGCCCAACTTAATTATATTCGGCCCAAGCCCATTAAAAATTCAAGACGGAAAAAAGATAACGCCGCTGCCGGGGATCGAACCCGGGTCACCCGCGTGACAGGCGGGAATACTTACCACTATACTACACCGACATTGTTGTCAATTCGATTTCTTAATTTTATATATACAGATGAAAGTAACTTAGATTGTACAAGGATGGCTAGGATAGGACATTGATCATCCTTAAGGTAAGAAAGAATATCTATGGCAGTGTTCGATTCGAATGGACACCTTGGTAAGTATGTTTCGAGATATAATCGAATCTTATATTACTAAGGAAATGTAGTTTTCACCACAGGCTGCCACGTGTCCACTTATTATTTTAAATAAATAAATAAATAAAATTGAACCCACGTTCTTAATACACCCAATTTCTGGAAAAAAATTACACCCACTTTCCAATTACTCCATTGTCGATTCAAAGCCTAAAAATTCCTCTAAATAACCGACCTATGCGCGGGGAGAAGAGATGTCGATTACGAGGATGATAAGGTTGGCGACGAAGAAGACTACGACGCGAACTTAGACAACAAAGAGGAATAGGAGAGCAGAGGTTTGGCAAATTCTTCTGGGGGTGTAAGTTGCTTCGGCTTTCAGTATATTTATCTAAGTGTTTTTATGTTCTTGAAGCATATAGTTGATGTATATGAAGTATCCAATTCCCTGTTGAAATGGTATATAATTCTGAAATGTATCTCACATACTGAAGTGTCGATACTTATTATTCATGTGCATCATTATCATGAAAATTCTGAAACGTTTATCGTATACTGAAAGTGTTGATACTTAGTAATCATTTGCATTAGTATCAACTTTAGGATCCGATTTAGCAGTTTAATGTTAATTATTTCCAGAAAGTGGTCGCAAGAGACTATATAATAAAGGATCGAATTTTTTGACAATCCCAGTGGACAACGACAATGAAGAAGAGGAAGATGAAGGGGGAGATAGTTAGTGCGTTCATTTTTCTTATGCGAGAATTGAACTAATGCATTTTAATCTCTTCTACTTCGATTCCATTATACTATATGATTGTTGGTTCATTCACCGAATATGTGACTTCGACGCTTCATCTTATTGGGTACTTCTTTTAATCATTTATGCTCAGTATTTTTTGTTAAACTGTGTTTTCTTGGATGTGGCGCGTAATTTTTTTGGCATTGTGTGCTGAATGCGAATTTGCAGATATGAGATGTAGGGCTTAGAGGAACGCAAGACCAATAATGGCGTGGTTTGATATTAGAAGGAAATCGAAGCTGAATGGACAGCACGCGAAGGGCGTGTGTTGTCTTTATATAAATATTTTGGTGCATTTTTTCTTGCTAAAACGAGTTCGGGGTTGATTCAATATTCTGCGATGACTGCAGTTACAAAGGATTTGAGTTATGTCAACAACATGGGAAGAAGGTGATGGCGTGGAGTAAAGTTCTCTATTTATTGATTTGACAATTGAGTTACTATGCAATTCAGTCAGGTTAATTAATTTTTTCTCTTGCATTTTTTTGAGATTTTGTTGTGTCTTGGGAAGGTACCTGGATATAAGAGGTTGTGGGGAATGGTGAAGGCGTTGGAACCTTTGCAGCCTTATTCCATCCCGAAAAGTTCGCCGTATGTAGGTAGTGCAAATGACAATTCTTCTATGGGTTCAGCATTTTTTCGGGGATTGGTTTAGCTTACTATATCAGTATTCTGAATGAAGGTTACGTCATATTCTGAATGATGTGAAGTTCAGAGAGTTCTCTCTATATTGTGCCTTCATCTTTTCACTATTTGGAATTCATTGATTGATCTTTAACAGTTCCAAGTGAGCACAACAATGGTTACATTTATGCTACAATTCATGGTGGCTTTGACAAGATAAGAACTCGGTATTATCTCTTTTCATTTACTGTCCTTTAGTTTTTCATAATGTCGAGTGCGAGTGCCTAAAGTGCTTTAGGCTTCTAGATCTGTGATAATGCATTTTAATCTCTTCTACTTGGATTCCATTATCTACTTATTTTAATTATGATTGTTGGTTTCATTAATCGAATATGTGACACTTCATATTTATTGGAATGGAAGAACCTACTATGCAGGGTGGTGGTTCCCAAATGACACCTGGGCTTTGCTGTTGAAAGATCTGTGATGCACGTCAGAGGACAACTATGGATTCTTGGACATGATGGCCACGTACTTTGATATGCTAATGAGTAAGAGCAGACAACGACGACATCTTCATCACCATGTATGCTATTATATCGAATTTCATTTCGTTGATGGCATTTGCATGTGGGGTTTTGCTATGATGTTTGTGGATCTCGAATGGTGCTGGCGATCGATTTGCTATCCAAACTGGGATTCGAGGACTGCTTTGTTAGTTTTTGATTGCATGGCATAATTGGTTGCTAAATCGGTTGCTCATTTAAGTAAAAAAACAGTTTCTTAGAGATTATGCCATCATACAACTATTTAGATGGATTTCATGATGTGTGGGCAATGAAGGAATGGAGCCAAGAAAGGTACGACATCAACGAATTATTTTACATATGCAAGTTTTTAAGGAATGAAGGAATCGAACTCATATTTGTTTCTTGGAACATCTGAGAAATATAAGTTATTTCATGGATGATTTGGTTCAGCAGTATTCACTGATTAGTCTTGATGTGTGCCTTTGAGCGGAATCGCTTGATTTAATACTATTTGTCAGTGACATTATTTCCAATCTGTTTAATTTATTTCCTAATTAGTGTTTCTTATTGATATACATGGTGAGACAAAATGTTTTAATAATTCATGTCCAAGATGCGATAGTTCTAGAGGAAATATGGACGGCAACGTTCATGGTAATGATATTATCATCATCGAATCTTTACGTATTTCATATCTTCTTACAACAGCGGTAACCTAAGCAGGAGATAGAAGGTGTAGCGATATGATAGATCAAGGTGCTAATATATATAAGTCAGCTTTAGAGATCGTCTGGGTGTACATATCGACCCAGTAAAGTCTCATTTGACTACCGATAACTCCGTTAAGCAAGTGATATTCCTTATAACGAAGCTGTAGGCATTACTTTTCTCATGATGTTTTCATGTGGTGCTCTGATACAATCATCTGTGCAGGTCAATGGGGGTAAATTCCAACAACCAGATATCTTGAAGATGATTCGCCTGACTATTGTATACACTCTTTTTAAATATCACATGTTTCGTCATCATAGAGCAACTGTTCCGATATAAGGTCTTTATAGCAATCTTCTTACATTCTGACTGGGATACTTACGATCTTTATTTTAATAGTCATATGGGAATCCAGCAAACAGCTTGTGATGGCCATAGCATTTGGTATAATGATGTCGCACGGAAAGGTTGCCTCACGGATAAATTAAGATCCTCTCATTCATCGTGTACATACAATTTTTTTTCCAGTTTTTGTTTGTAGGTAATATGTGGTTTTTACAATTTATCTGCTCAGTATATATTTTATATATATTTTATTTGAATTTAATTCTTATTCCCATCAACACAAGTAGGTGGAAAAAACTTCTTCTTGCAATACAAGTACATGATGTTTCGGTTAAGTAACTCAGAACCCATTATTGGGTCATGTTACAACCTCACTGGCTGGGACTTTGCCAACTCTCAAGACCTCATTCTACAGTTTATTGCAGAACCATTCCAATATCCACATGATGAAGTGACTCCAGTGATTTATATGTCTTTGCTGGCTGACGCAATGAAGGTGAAAACTGTGGAGTATGTTTCAGGTAAAATACGTTCAACCTCTTTTTTGTTAATATTTTTTTTTCTTTTATTGGATAGAGAAATAATGGAAGACGATATTGCGAATATGTAGACGATGTATGTGACGATGTTCGTCTCCCTGGTGATGGGATTGGAAAAGGGTGGTAAATGTATATGCACATTACGCCCTCTTAACATCATCGTCATGGAGGACATTCTGCATTTCCGCTGCATATGATGTCTACCATAGATTCTCTCACGTTTTCTACCAGAAGATTTCATTTTCGAGGTAATACTTAAGACATTAAATACTTTGTTTCCTTTGTATGGGTTTTATCTTATTATTCTGGGTGCTTTTTTATTTTTCTTATTTTCCGGCTGACAAAAATTTGGCAAATTATTACATTGTCAAGGAAATTTGGCAAATTTGTTATGCAATGCTTCTACTGTAACATCTTCTTCACTTCTAATTTTTTTCATTTTCAATTTACTTAATACCCGTGCATCGCACGGGCAATAAACTAGTATATATATATATGGTTGTTAGCTCGTGTGTATAGACACCGATCACCTCTTGGTGGAGGAGATAATCGAATCCTTTAACAAGACGAATCCATGGATGGTAGACAATATGAGGCATTCTTTGTCACTCCAAAAGCCCTCAGCTAACGTTAGTGCTTTATCCTTCCTTTAAATCAATCAAAACAATGTTATTCTAATGGTTTTTTAGGAGTGTGCTTACAAGAATGAAATCAATAGTATTTCGTACGTGGTTTGTTTGCTCAAAGAGGCTCGCGTCCATTCGTAGGCTTCAGTAATCGCATTTTTCGTAAGTTACGCGGCGAGACGTTTTTTCTTCATTACATGCATTAATAGTAGCCGCCGACGTTACCATTCAAAGATCAAAGTCATCATAGACTCCTTGTTTAAATCTCGTCCGCACGATGAAGCCTATAATTATGTATCGACGGCGAAGATTAACTCTTCCCTTGATTTTGTGGCCTACCAAGTGTCACCTTGTAAAGCACACTCCGTGAAATTATGCTGCCCTAAATCACGAGAGCATAAAATACGATAGTGATAATGACAAAAAAAAAATTAAAAGATTAAAATATGTATACAATATATATATATTATGTATACATATCTTATATATATACATATCGTTTCTTCTCCATGAACATCTCCCCATTCATGACTCAATTCAACTCTCATCCTCGTTTATACCGTAAAATCAACCACATTCAAAACCCAAGGCTAACGTTATAATTCCATCCATATTTTTTTTCTTCCTAAATAAAATATCAAATCACAATCGCATGGCGGCGGCGGCGGCGTTAAAGAAAACCTTAGTAGCCCGACTACCCTTCGCCGTCCCATCAAGAACAATCATCAACCACCGCACGCCGCCGTCAACGGCCTATGACTGCCGCTTCTCCGCCGCATGCGATCATCAATCTCCTTCTCCACCACCCTTCAAACACCTCCCCCCAGACTCCGCCGATGGAATATTCCATTTCCGGCGATATCTCCGCCGCGAGAAGCCACCTGACATTCAGCCCACTTATCTCGCCACCATCGGTGCTGATAATCTACTAGAAAAACTCCGAGATGATAACTTGAAAGAAATGGTGGGTTTGAAAGAAGCAGTGAAGGTACTGAAGGTTTCACAGCTTGAGCTGATTAAGGAAAAACTGAATCAGATTGAGAAAGAATGCGTTGGCTACGACGAGTTCTTAAAAATCTGCTCAGAAGACTGCGCTAGTTTCGAACAGGGTTTGGAGTTTGCAGAAATGCTCGAACAATCTGGGACGGTGATCGTTCTCAAGAACATTGTGTACCTCAAGCCTGCAAAGGTTGGTCCTTTTTTCTCAATGATTCCATTGCAGTCTTTTTTCTCACATGCTTACTGTCCCCTTTCTTTCTCCCTTCAGATATTGAAAGCCATCAAAGGCCTAATCCCACCACCTTCGCTGCCACACTACAACAACAGAGATCCAAGAATCGCCCAACAGTTTGAAGAGATGGAGAAGACGAAATTGGCTATAGACGCCAGAGCAGACAACCTAGTACGGCGCGAGCTGTGGTTGGGTCTCGCCGCTCTCTTCTTCCAAACGGCGGCGTTCATGAGGCTAACGTTTTGGGAACTTTCTTGGGACGTGATGGAGCCCATCTGTTTCTACGTTACGTCTCTGTACTTTCTGTGCGGATATGCCTTCTTTCTGAGAACTTCAAAGGAGCCATCTTTCGAAGGGTTCTACCACAGCAGGTTCCTAGCGAAGCAGAGAAGGTTGATGGCGCTGGAGAATTTTGACGTGGAGAGGTTCAATGAGTTGAAGAAATTAAGGCTGCAATAACAAAGTTTAAGCGAATGTTAATTCTTTCATTAAGGTTGAATAAGACCAGTAAAATATGTTGGAATAGTAAATCAGATCCACCCAATTGTAAAACCAGACAAGAACTTGACAACTAACAAAAAGTGCAACAAACGTAATAAAAGTATGCCTATGCTTGCATTGCAAATATGATAAGGTGTAAGAAGATAACTTTGAGTGCACATAACAAGTATAGTAGTACCTAACAAGGCAATCCCTTATAGGTTTAGACACAGATCAGACTCAATTCTTACACATTGAGATGAAGAACATGGATTCAAAGCTCTTCCTCCTCCTCATCGCCTGCCTTCTTCCACTCTCCTGCAAATCCATAGACTTGAACTTTCCAGCAGTTTTCAACTTCGGCGATTCAAATTCAGACACGGGCGCTCGTATAGCAGCAGGCTTCGAAACCATCGAGCCACCTTACGGCCAGACTTACTTCCAAAAACCGTCAGGGAGGTTCTCCGATGGGCGCCTAATCAACGATTTCTTAAGTAAAAGATCGTTCTTGAACTTGAGTTTTATTACCATTGGCTCGAGTGTTTTTTTTTTTGTCTTTCTGGGCTGATGTAATGTAACCGACTGAACAGTGGATGAAATGGACTTGCCATTTCTGAACTCTTACCTGGACTCGGTCGGTGCGCCGATTTTCAGACGTGGGTGCAACTTTGCTGCCGCTGGCTCGACCATTCTACCAGCCACTGCTTCGTCCGTGAGCCCATTTTCCTTTGGGATACAAGTTTCTCAGTTTCTGAGGTTCAAGGCAAGAGTTCAAGAAATCCAGGCGAAAAGTAAGTGTGCTTTTTCTCCCTTGCCTTTCCTTGATCTTCCTTTCCTAGTACCGTGTTGTCTTCAACCAAGAGCTGTAGAGTTCGAAAACTGCTGCACTTTCACGCTTTCTTTTTTCTGGGCGAGGATCAGCGAGAAAATACGACAGGTTTATCCCGGCCCAAGATTACTTCCAAAGCGCTCTTTACATGTTCGACATAGGCCAGAACGACATCGCCGGCGCTTTCTACTCCAAGACGTTCGATCAAATCCTCGCTTCGATCCCAACCGTTCTTACAGAATTCGAAAACGGCATTCAGGTCTGTACCGTCCTCAGATAATATCCGAAGAATATATCAATTGTTGATCTGATTTAATTCAATGTGCAGAAGTTACACGATCAAGGGGCAAGAAATTTCTGGATTCACAACACTGGGCCTTTAGGTTGCTTGCCTCAGAATATTGCAAAATTTGGCAGTGATCCTTCGAAGCTCGACGAGCTTGGATGCGTAAGCCTCCACAACCAAGCTGCGAAGCTTTTCAACCTGCAACTTCATGCCTTGTGTAAGAAACTGCAGGGGCAGTTTCAAGATGGTAATGTCACGTACGTCGACATCTACGCCATCAAGTCCAATCTCATAGCTAACTATTCGCGTTATGGTGAGAAGCGTATTCTTCTACTTACAGAGCATCTAATCTAAAGCGTTCGATCTAATCTCACTTCACTTATAGGGTTTGAGCAGCCATTAATGGCTTGCTGTGGATATGGAGGACCTCCGCTGAATTACGACAGTAGAATCGTCTGTGGACAGACGAAAGTTATCGATGGAAGCTCCGTGACGGCGAAAGGTTGTAATGACACGACGGAGTATGTGAACTGGGACGGGATTCATTACACTGAGGCTGCAAACCAATACGTGGCAACGCAGATTCTTACAGGGAAATACTCGGATCCACCATTTGCAGACAAGATGCCGTTTTTACTCAAACTACGATTTTAAGAAACGAGCCTCTTGCTCGCGATTCTTGTCTGTAAATCGAATCCTGATCCTTATAACACTGAATCCATGGATTTCGAATAACTCACATTGCCACCAAAAACTACGCAAAAAAAAAGTTATTTTTTTACAGGAATTGAAGTGCCTGTCATGTGAAGTAACAGACAATGAGAAAGATGGCATCTATTCTATAGTGAAAAACTGCTGCATGCATATGATCAGTCAAGGAACATCTTTACTCTTATATAATGAAATCATTCGGTTATTTCTTGGAGACATATGCATAATACTGAGCCATAGGAACCACGAAAGCAATCACTAGCAAACCTCCAACTACAAGAGTAAACTGGCCTCGTTTTTCGTCGGTCTCCTCTCGAGTTTTGAAGTTAGACTCTCTTTTGTTGTCTTTAGCTTTCGGACCGCCAGGATCGGGCAGGCCATCGATGGCGTCCGCAAGGCGCTTGGCGGAACTAAACACTGCTTCATTGTATTTTTCTTCTGTTGCTAAAACTGCAGGGAATTTTAAGACCAGCCAAAATTTTCACGACATATTTTGACGTCGTTATAATATGTCTACTAACCTGGTAGATTCTCCGAGACAGTGGCATCAAGAATGGCATCACCTACAGCTTTGACAAACTCAGGGCCACCTGTAATTGCGCCTTCTTTCTGAGAGGTAATAAGAACAACTATGCCTTTGTTGTTCCCTTCCTCAATGGTTGGATACCATTTCTCCAAAACTTGGTCGGCGTACTCAAATGCATCTGCTTTGCTCTTTCGACCCGGAAAAAAAAGGGAAACATCTTTACATCGAGCAAACTTCATACAGTTGGCCAAAGTTAACATCTTTACATGTACAACGGAAGTTTCAAGGAGGGACACTACTGCTAGAAAGAGTTTGAGCTTACAGTGAGTTTCCGCACGGTGACAACATTGATGTGGTAACCTTTCCTCGACTCCAAATCAGACAACAACCTCTTCAAGTCAGACCTCGTAACCCTGCTAAGAACGCCGGCGTCATCGACGACGTACGAATCTTTCGGCGGGCCCTCGTTGAGAACATCGAATTCGGAGGCTAATGCGCAGTCTGTCAAAACAGGGAGCGAAAAATTGAGGGCCAAAGAGATGGCAAGTGCCGTTAGTCCCTGCTGCACATTTGAGACCCAACTTGTGTTCTTGTAAGAATGGGTTTCTTGAACTGATCGATGGGTTTGCTTCCTTAGATTGCAGCAGCATATGGGCGTAACACCATGACTTTGTCTGGGACTAATTGATGGAAGAAGAAGAAGGGTGTTCTTGAATTTGAAGGAATGAGGTGTGAGTATGGTTACCATATTTGAAACCCGTGTTGTGTAATTTGAACATGTTCGTCGGTGAACTCAAATCAAGCTTCCGTTATCTGAGATCCTCAGCTGTGTTTTGATTTGTTTGGTTCATGTTTTTCCAGTGAATTTTCAGAGGTGGATAATGCCTACAACTCAGCTCAATAGGCGTACTATTTATCAGTGGGGCCGACTTTAGATGTCTTGTATTTTTCATTTCACTACACGGATACAATACAATACAATACAGGGATGCATCTTCTTGTCTGGTTTAGTTCCAACTGTCTGAGTCAGAACAGACCATTTCAGGGGTTTTTGTAACTCTTCATGTCAGCAATTGAAACTTCCATTTAGGATTGAACTGGTAAGATCATACGAGACCGGCAGTGTTTTCTAATGAGTTACAAGAATCTCCTATCTCAGTGATATAAAACTCAAATCTTTCAAACCCACTTGGTCAACTGTTTATATTACTGTTCATAGTTTATTCATTCTCACGTTTCCATTGTTTATATGCCCAGGCCAGTATGAATGCATAGGGTTGGTTCAACTGCTGATGACATAATCAGCCATTTTTCTATTAGGCTTGCTCAGTCTTCGTCTATGCTGTGTCACAACTAAACTAGAGCTAGCACGCCATGTTTAAAAAAAATAAAATTTAAATGGTACTTTCAAGCTTCTGGTAAAAGCTTTTCCTTCAATGATTGGTAGGAGTTTTCCTTCCCTCCAGCGTTGACTTTACTGAGAATGACACTTTGATTCAACATATATGTTAGAGATCAATCACCCTTTACAAGAACTCCTTTATTCTCTTACATCAATCCACCATGACCATATTCTTGATCCATTTCTTGATCGCCACTGCATTCTCGGGGCTCAATCCCGCCGTCGCCCAACAGCAGTATTCGGGAAATTCGATCATGGCTTGCAACGCTTCAGACGAGTCGGGAGGCCCATCTCCTTCTTTCCTCTACACTTGCCGCCACCGAGAAAACCCTTCTTGCACAGCCTACCTTATGTTTCGGACCAAAGCACCTTATCTTTCTGTCACTTCGATTTCAAACCTGACGTCCGCCGACCCTTCAAGATTAGCCCAGGTCAACAACATCTCGACTTCTTCGAATCTGCTCCCAGAAACCGATGTCATAATCCCCGTCAACTGCTACTGTTCTTCCAGCCGGTACTATCAATCCAATGCTTCTTACACCTACGAAGATCAGCAAGAAGAAACGTACTTTACGATTGCCAACGAGACGTTCCAAGGGCTCACAACTTGCGACGCTCTTAAGAAGGAGAATCCTTACGGCGAAACTGACCTTCTACCTGGTGACATACTTCGAGTACCGCTTAGATGTGCTTGTCCTACGCAAGAACAGATGAAAACGGGAACTAAGTACTTGTTTACGTACTTGGTTAAATGGAAAGATACGATCCCTTTGATCGGCGAAAGGTTCAACGTAAGCTCGAGGAGTATAGCTTCAGCCAATGGATTTTCGGACGAAGATCCGGGACTTTTTCCATTTACGACTATCTTGATTCCACTGAATAGGAAACCGTCGAGCTCTGAGATGCGAAGTTATTACCAACCGTCGAATGATTCTTCGCCTGCTATAATCCCCCAGAAAAGGGATAAGAAGAGCTCGATCTCCCTTAAAGGGATTTACGTCGGGCTTTCGTTAGGTTCCGTTCTAGCAGTCCTTTGCTTTGTGGTTGTCTACTGCTTTTGCCACAAGAAAATGCAAAGAACATCGTCTTTGAAGGACCAAACTCCATTACCAGAGAACTTCATGAGCATCGTCGTAAGGACGGGAGAAACCATGAAGACATATGAGTACCAAGAACTGCAAACGGCTACAGAAAACTTCAGCCCACTCAAGAAGCTGAGCAGCTCGGCCTACAGAGGCGTCCTCCGAGGCAAACCATCCGTAATAAAGAAGACCGTGAACGCTGACGTGGCGAACGAGGTAAAGATCCTCGCAAGCATCAACCACTTGAACCTAGTAAGCCTCTACGGCGTCTGCCAACACGATAGTGATCTGTACCTAGTTTATGAATACCTCCACGACGGATCTCTCAGGAAATGGCTTAGGGATGAAAACTCCCCAGGCATACGAAGCTGGCACACGAGGATCCTCATTGCCTTAGACGTGGCAAAGGGGCTCGAATACCTTCACAACTTCGCCGATCGACCCTACGTCCACAAGAACGTCACTTCAAGAAATATCTTCCTCACCAGCGAGCTGAGGGGCAAGATCGGAAATTTCGGGATGGCGAGGGAAAATAAGGGTTCGCCTCGATCTTTTAGGGTTAGAGGAGAAAAGGGCTACATGGCGCCCGAGTACCTGCAGAGCGGCGTCGTAACGCCGAAGATGGACGTTTATGCCTTTGGAGTCGTAATGCTGGAGCTTATTACGGGCAGCGATGCTGTCTTCTCGCAAGACGACGGCGGCGAAGTGTTGCTGTCCGATTACGTAATGTCGTCGGCGGCTGCCGACGATGAGATTGTCCGGCTCGTCGATCCACGGCTTCGAATTGAGAATTCACGCGGCTATGTCATCGATTGCGCCGAGGTCTCGTCGAGGTTGATGAAGCTTAGCGTGGCGTGCTTGGAAGGGGAATGGGTGAAGAGATTGAGCGCTGTCGAATTGGTTTTGAATCTGATGAAGATACAAGCAGATGTTTATCACTCTCAATCTTTTTCGATTCAATAGGATTTTGAGAATAAATTCATGCCTAATTGCCATAATCTTAATATTTAATCTTTATCAGATTGAGAACATCATATTTAGTGCGGCTTAAAAGTGAAGAAGGCCAATAAAATAAATATAAAATGAAACTTCTTCGGCCCAGACAGAACAGTGGAGTCTTGGATTTAATAGGACTATTTTCTTCTTCCAATGAAATAAAAATAAAATATTATTTTTTCCCTCGATGGCGACAGCGACACCTCCCAAGCTGTTTCGCCGCCGAGACAGTCTACGGAGGTTCCCTTCAACTCCTTATTCTGGCAATAGATCGGGGAAGTGCCTTACCCCCACTAAACAAGTAAGCCCTAGCCTTCCTTTCTTTCTGTACTGTCACGTGGCAGCTCGTCATTGGTTATAGCCGTTTGTGGTAGGTTTTCTTGCTTGATTGGTGGCTCCTCAATGCCCAGTCAGATTCCGGCGACAAGCGGCTTGGCGTCGGAGGATTATCTTCTAGCGAGTAAGGACACTTCCTTTCTGCTTTTTTTTTTTCGTTTTGGGGTCTTTTGTTTTCTGTTTTAATCCCGCAATAGGAAACGATATGGATGTAGAATATGTTCTTCTGCAATAGAAGGGTGATTTACACTGTTCTTTATGATGTTATTATGTTCTCCATTGAACATCGTCACCAAATCCTTCATGTCATCTGTCCTGCATTGGTTAATGAATGATTAGCTTCCCAAGTCTTTGTCTGTTCCAATGAAATTAGTTGACGATGGATTAAATTTTCTCAGTTATCAGAAGATATTACAAGGTTTAGCTGTCATGTCTGGCTGGTTTTATTACAAGGTTTTATGGTTCTTAAATGCAGGAACAGAGCTGTACGATGTTTTCTCTCTGCACCAATTGTAAAGAGATATGATAGCGTTACTCTCGAAACTGTTGATGGCTTTACAGTTACGCTTAATGGGATTCTGAAATGTTCGGTCACGCTTGAGAATGGGTTCAATTCCATGGTACTAAATTGGTTTTCTGTCCATCCGTGGAAAATATTTTACATGCTGATTTTCAATTGGCGTCATTCCATGGGAATTTCATTTTCGACAGGTTTGTGATAGTTTCAAGACTGGATTTCCTCCCAAGTGGGAAGATTTTGCGTTTGCATTTAAGGCACCTTCCTCAAGAAAGAGGAAGAATACTTCGGAAGAACCTGATGGTGGCCGTGGTTCTTTTAAAAGGCGTAGAAGCCACTGTTTGGTTAGTTAGTGGTGGCATTATTTCAGTTGAAGTTTTACTTAGAGAAAGTAAAGCTGCTGATTTTGTAATGGATACTCGTTTAACCATTGACTTGCTGCATTGTTTTGATTGATAGTACCTCTGCTTGCTTGAGAACATGTAAAAATCAAGATTCCAAGTTAGAAAATCTTTTCTTGCAGCATTTTTTTGGTTTTCTTGATAAATATCTCTTTGTTAGTATGGTTTACATTTGCGCGTATACATGTGAGACAGGGCACAAGCAATGGTGGTCTCAATGCTAAAACTAAAGTGCGTAAGGCCAAAGCTGCTTCTACCATTGGCACAGGCCGAAAGTTAGTTGCACATCGGCGTGTTTGTGGTCACAATGGAAAAGGACCACGAAGGTCGAAGAATGTTCGATCACAGACTCATTATTATCTATCAATTTGGATCGTATTTTCTAATTTCTGATCTGGGCTATCTTAGTAATACGAAGATTCAACTACAACGTGCTATAGCTTGACCCTTTGTCTCAAAAGGTACATTACTACATTATTTTTTACAGAATACTTTCTTTCCTCCCCTCCCTTCATGTGCATTGCATGCTTTCATTTGTGGGAGGTGGTCAATGGGGCTACTGATATGATGGGGAAAAAGGTTAATGAGATGCCATTTTTTACGTTGTCATTGGCATTCACTTGCTTGTCCACGTCTCCTTGGAATGTTCTGTACTTTTCGTTACGTTATAATTATTCCATTACTGTCTTTTTTTCCGCCTTCTTCAGACATGTTTTTAGAGTGACTGAACTAGAAAGAAACATATCGAGGTTAAAGGAACTTTCTGCATTTCGTTATATTTATCCGAAAAAGTTTTCTTCAGTCTCTTCTCTTCTCTAAGAAACAATAATGGGTTTGGTTCTAATTAGCCTTGAACGAAGTACATTGTGTTAATGCTGCGATTTCTTGATTTAATTACATAATGATGCTGTTAACGTGGTTCGCTCGATCATTGATGACAGCCCAACATATTCCTGTCTCTTAATATTATAAATTTTAAAAATAATGATAATTCGCGATTTCACTTGCTCCCACGATTACCTAATCATTGAAGCAGAAACATTTAGCTAAATATTTTTAGAGTTGACATGGGGAAGAAGACATTTCATTTCTGGTTTCTTGTGAAATGTACCTAATCATATAACATGATGAAATAGAAGTTTCGATGGTTGTTCGTATCATGATATATAGATTGTATATATATGGTTGGCTTCTGCAGTTCCGTGTTTTATATTTCATTTAAGAAAAAAAAAACATCTTGGGGCTGGAGTTTAAATTGTCACGATGAACCCAAGACGACCATTAACATAATAAACTTTCGAATAACTTATAAATTTATACAATTAAATAAAGTTACACTAGAAAAATTAATATTGTTGGCCATTCTTAACATTATATTATTATAATTGGCTCGATCTATAGCTAGTTAGTAATAATAACCATGGTAAGCCCCGCCTCAGCTGTAATAAAGAAAGCTTTTATCGTAAGGAAGTCTGTGTAACGACAGAAAAGATGAGCGCAATTGATAAAGGTCAATCTTATTTTATTTTCCGATTCTAAGACAAACAAGTCTCTTATCAGCTTAAGGA
This sequence comes from Craterostigma plantagineum, assembly GCA_027422505.1. Classification (NCBI taxonomy): domain Eukaryota; kingdom Viridiplantae; phylum Streptophyta; class Magnoliopsida; order Lamiales; family Linderniaceae; genus Craterostigma; species Craterostigma plantagineum. Next base: position 134,399 of record JAPQWV010000654.1, read on the forward strand.
CAAAGGGGGTATGGTATCATCAACTATCGACACTTAAGTATTTTTATTTAATACTACGCAACATTCTACTAGACAAGGATTATTAGGGTGTCCACAACAATAACACACCCATAATACTGTCACATCAGCTTTTCACTATATTTTTCTATATTTTATTCTCTTTTTTCACAATAATAACACTACTATAACACGGACCCACAACTATAAATAAATAATTTCTTTTTCTTTCTCCCACCTTCTCTCTCCTTTTAATCCTATAACACTGTGTCATAAATATGACACAATGTCATACTCATGACACATCCACAATGGTGGTGTCATATAAAGTGCCAAATAAGCACACATGACACACCTATAAATCACCATTGTGGTTACCCTTAGTAATAATAGTCATACTATTTCAAGAATCCAATGTTTTTTCCCTACATTCATTCCTTTTAAGGTGGAATTTGCCTTTTTTCAACCCTCGAATTGTCGTGTTATTAATAAAACATACATGGTTGCATTAATATCTTCTACTACCTCCGTCCCACTTATTTATTCCCATCTTTCTATTTCGGGCGTCCCACATAGTTCTTCCCATTTCCATTTTTGGTAAAAAATTATCCCACTAATTAAACTAATTACACCAATAATGTTAAAAAAGTCTTATTGATTTGCGTGTCTCCTAATAATAACTTTCTCTCTCCATACCTCAAAAGGTGTACTATAATATTAAAATAATGTGGTTTCTTAATATCCGTGCCCACTAATCTTTGGGAAGAAATAGCCGGGACACAGGAAGTAGTTCTTTTGTGGCTTCCAAGTCTAATATCTAGATTAACCTCGATTGTCTAGTACCTTCGGATATTACCTTTCCCACTTCCACTTTTTGTTGACCTTTTTAACTTCCTAACTTCTTTTGAGTAGCTTTGATCTATTTGTATATTCCTAACTTGCCTTATAGTTAATGGGTATGGAATCTTTTATACTTCCCAACTGTATCCAAAAATGCGATTTATAGAGTAAAAAGTCCCAAATTTATGATGTTATTTAATATATATAGACATTTGAGCCTACCTAAAAGAATTTGCTAAAAATATTTCCTCTCAAATGCCCTGTGAAAAAGTTATTACATTTGGCAACATGGATCTAGTCTAAGCTACAAAAGAATGTAAATGCACGTAAAAATTTTCTGAAGATGGTTTAATAATTTACTAATATATGAAGTCACAAGACTCGCAGCCACACACAAAACACAACGAAACAAAATCAAAGGTGACGACTGTCCATCTCTTACCTCGATATTTATTGTCTCTACTTGGCGATATATTATTGATGTTGTAGCAAGTTTTAGTTACCGTTTTACCCTCACAGCCACCATTTTCTTTCCAGTGCCTCCATATTTTCGTACCTACCAAAATCTTTCCAAGCATCTACTGATTTATTGACTTCGACATTGGCATTAAATTCTCTTTTCTTCAGTTCAACTAAAGAGAAGAAGAAAGCATACTTGCACGAAAACAATCTGTTTCAATGGCTCGAAGCTTGTCTATTTTTACTTCCTTTATGACAACGAGCTCAGAAGCCATGGTCGCACGACAGAGTATTGAAGGTTGCCAAGATATGGTATGGCAAAAAAGGCTTGATTTTTATTTACGTTTTCCATATTGTCAATTAAAAAGGATTGCCTTTACATTAGCTATTTTTGCTCAGTCACATGACCCTCTGTAGTGTTCAGACCTTCTTCAGAGCGACAAGAAAAAGAAGGCAAGAAGACAATAGTGGGCTTTGACTTCATCCTTGAGTTGTGTGTGTTTTTTTTTTCTGCGATAAAAATCTTATCTTGATCAGCCTTTCCGCAGCAGAAATGGGATTTGAAGGTTTTAGTAGTGGTAAATGGCCTATGCTGGTCAGACACAATCGTTCTAAGAGGTAATGACGTTTTACGAGTATCATCTCTTCTGTGATTTCTGCATAACGAAGCTTCTTAATGAATTGCAGTTTTCCTGATAATAGAGAAACTGAGGACATTAAGCCGATGCAGTCTGTTGAAGAAGCTCAGAGACTGAAGTTGGTAAGAGATCTCAGTGTGTCTATTGTTAACTCTTTCGATGTGTAATAAAAGCTTTGATTTTTACACGTGATGATGATGCCCTTTATACTAGGATGTGGAACTTGATGTGAATGGCAAAATGAAGCAGCCGTCAAATGCTGATATCCAACACTCCTTGAGACAAGAGGTATGTGTATGTATCAGAATAAGAAATACACCTCCTTTATCTGATCAGAGTCAGCTAATTTTCGACAACATTGTCTTGGTGCAGATTTTGCTTCTTGAAAAGAGATTGAAGGAACAAGTATCAGTCCGTTGCGCTCTAGAGAAGGCACTCGGTTATAGAACTTCTTCAATCCATGCTACTGATGAAGCAGCGATCCCAAAGGCAACATTCTTGTTCTTCCTTTTTTCAACCTTTTTATGTAAGAAGTGGTCTTGGACTGAACATTTTTCCTTTCTCTATTTACAGTCGGCAGCTGAGCTCATAAGAGAAATTGCAGTTTTAGAAGTAGAAGTGGGACACTTGGAACAATACCTCCTTTCGCTGTACCGAAAGGCATTCGACGAGCAAGTTTCTTCGTTGTCTCCTTCCAAGAAAGACACTCGTAGAACTCCTAGAGCAACATCTCCTAGGACAAGAAAATGCCTTGATTTTTCAAGTTCTGAAGTCAAAACTCAGGCAGAGGCTGACACAAGGAAAGAAGTGGATCTTCCATCTGAAGAGAAGCTTCTAGAAGCTGGAGTTCAACGCTTCCACTCTTCGCTACGTTCTCAAGCAGACACGGTGGATAAGGCTTTAAGGGCTTGCCATTCTCAGCCACTATATGTGATGGAGGTTTAAAAAAAATTATTGCAACATCTTTTAGACCTCTCAGCTATTGTGTAAGACGTGCTGAACAGCGTTTGTTTGGCCTTTGTGTTTCAGTATGCACAAAGCTCTTCTTCGCATGTAATAAGCTTGGCCGAGCACCTTGGGACCCGCATATCAGATCACGTCGTAGATTCGCCGAATAAGCTGTCTGAAGATATGGTGAAGTGCATGTCCACTATATACTGCAAACTCTCCAACCCCTCAATGGCTGCTAATAATGGCCTCTCCTCGTCTCCATCTTCATCTTTCTCGAGCGGATTTTCTCCAAAGGATCATCAGTCCGATATTTGGAGCCCCATGTTCAGAAACGATTCGTCTTCCTTCGACAGTAGATTGGATAATCCATTCCTCGTCGAAGGGATGAAAGATTTCAGCGGCCCTTACAGTACGATGATCGAAGTGAACCGTTTGTACAGTGGAGGTCAGAAAAACGGCGACGTCGAACAGTTGCTGCAAAATTTCAGGTCTCTCATATCTCGACTGGAAGAGATCGACCCGGGGGAGCTGACTCGTGAAGAGAAGCTCGCTTTTTGGATTAACGTTCACAATTCTTTGGTTATGCACGTAAGAAGAATTTCGACTTGGTTCACTAAACAAATTTTCGACAGTCTGTTTAGTGGATAGCTTACTGTTTTCTTTCTTTGATAAAAACAGGCAATTCTTGCCTATGGCGTCCCACGGAACAACATGAAGAGAACATTTCTACTCTTGAAGGTTTTCTTGCTTGAATGAACACATTGAGAATGTGGTAAATGCGAAAAAATCGTCTGACTTTTGTGTTTATTTAGGCTGCATATAATGTCGGGGGCAACATAGTTAGCGCTGGGGCCATACAAAGTTCGGTGTTAGGATGTCGAATGCCTCGTCCAGGACAGGTATGAAAACGACCCGCCCGCCAAATGTTCTAACTTTCTTGTCCTAAATTCGTTCACAGTTCTTTGTAATAAGTTCTTCTTACTATGTGTGGTTTTTAGTGGCTGAGGCTACTTCTTTCTTCGAAAACGAAATTTAAAGCTGGCGACGAACGACAAGCTTACGCAATAGAACGACCCGAGCCCCTTCTCTACTTTGCGCTTTCGTCTGGCAGCCATTCTGATCCAGCGGTAATTATAACTTCTTTTCAATCTTTCGAGCTGTAAGAGTAAGCTATTCGTCGAACGAGTCTTACGTTCTTTCTTTTTCTTTCTCAGGTTCGTATTTACACGCCCAAGAGGGTTATCCAAGAACTCGAGTTGGCGAAGGAAGAGTACTTACGTGCAACATTTGGCGTAAGGAAAGATCATAAAGTCGTAGTACCGAAGATAGTCGAGTTGTTTGCTAAAGACTCGGGTCTTTGTCACGATGGTTTGATGGAGATTGTGCAGAAATCTTTGCCCGATAATCTGAGGAAAAGCGTCAAGAAACGCCAACTGGGAAAATCACGCAAGAACATCGAGTGGATTTCGCATAACTTTTCTTTTAGGTATCTCATTTCCAAAGAAGCGGTGGTCGCCACCAAGTGATGATAGATTTCTGTAGTATTTCGTATTGTTTAACGTTTTAATTCTTTGTAATGTTACTGTTTCTGTATATAGTTATCTCTTTTCCGTCGATTCTTAAGTTCATTATCTCAAGAAAAGCAAAGCAAATACGAGGAAAAGAAGGGACAACAAACGTTATCATCGTCAGCTTATTACAAAACGACTGCTAATTTTCTAGTACGGTTTCTCGCCGACGACGTTCCCGGGAGGATTGTAGAAGCAAACAGTCAAGCTAGTCCCTTCGCTTCTGCAAACCGCGGCGGCGCAGCCCACCTCCGCCGTCTTCCTCCACACCACCTGCGTGTACACGCCGCACTTCCTCCCCTCGTCCGTACACGCGTTGCGCTCGTAATCGTAGGAGCTCTTCTCCGCCACCCAGTTCTCCACGGCGGCGCGCGGAGTCACCGCCATCCCGCCGGCGTAGAGCTGGTTGCCGCCGTACTGGCTCTTGGACAGGTCGGCGAAGCTGCAGTTGTGCTTGTCGCGCTGGAGGCGCACGGTGAGGCTGGCCGACTTGGCGAGCTGCGGGCTCCACTTGAGCGGACCCACGCCCACTTCGGATCGGGCGTGGTTGTGGGCGTCGAGGTACTCTTGGGTCGGGTCGGACTGGATTGGACCCGCCGGCGGCGGAGGTGTTTGGGCCCGATTGGCTGCGATTACCATCAACAGCAGTACTAGAGGTGTGATTAGATTCTGTAGATGGTTTTGCATTTTCTTCGTTTGTGTGGGAATGCGAACGTTTTCGGGCCTTGGACAAAGCTTTTAATGCTGCACGTGATTATTTATCTGTAATAAAATTAACAAACTTGTATATTATTTTGTCGGTCAGCAAACATCAAAAAAAATTTAATACTAGGATTTTCTCTTTTTTGGGCTCATTGGGCTCCACTCAGATTGGGCCTGGCCCAACAATATATCGCACGTGCGACCAAGAATTTTCTTGAGGGGACTCTCTCCACTCCACATATCTGTGCGAATGAATCGACGTAATGAAATGAAACCTCTTCAGCTGACTCGCAAGTCGTGAATTATGGTTCTAGGAAGATGCTTTCTAAGATACCCAAGAATCTCCCACCGCATTTGAATGTTAACCTGATTAGGAAATATATAAATTGTGGGGATTTGGGGCTTGCTCGTAAGCTGTTTGATCAAATATCTAGTCCAGACTTGCATTCGTGGACAGTATTGATCTCGGCTTATACCAAGAATGGCCGGAGTAAAGAAGCCGTGGAGCTCTACTGCAAGATAAAGAACGGAAACAAAGTGATTCCCGATAAGTTGGCTATACTAGCAGCTGCAAAGGCTTGCGCGGGTTCTAAGGATCTGGGAAATGCTAAGGAGATCCATAGTGATGCGTCAAAGTACGGTTTTTCTTCCGATTTGCTTTTGGGGAATGCTTTGATCGACATGTACGGGAAATGCAAGTTCGTCGAGGGTGCAGAGAGAGTATTTAGTGGCATGAAAGCGAAGGATGTAATTACATGGACATCGTTTTGTTCATCTTATCTTAACTCTGGGCTTCCATGGCAGGCGCTTCGAACTTTCCGTGAGATGGGATACAGTGGAATCAGACCCAATGCAGTTACGTTGTCCTCCGTAATTCCAGCTTGCTCGGAGTTGAAGTGTTTATATCTGGGCAGAGATATTCACGGCCTTGGTATTAAGAATGGGATTGAGGATAACGAATTTGTGAGTAGCGCTCTCGTGGATATGTACGCTAGTTGCTCGAGCATAAAGGACGCCGAACTCGTATTTCACAGCTTGCTTCGACCCGATGTGGTGTCATGGAACGTGATGATATCTGCCTATTTTCTTAATAATGAGTGTGGAAAGGCCCTTGATAAGTTTCAAGAAATGAGGTGTCGAGGAGTTGAGTTAAACGCTGATTCTTGGAACACTGTCATATCGGGGTTTGTTGATAGAGAAAAAGCAGAAAAGACGCTTGAATTACTCCGTTGCATGCAGCAAGGAGGATGCAAGCCAAATCAAATAACCATTACGAGTGCGTTGACTGCTTGCACTCTCTGTGAGGATTGGAGAACGGCGAAGCAGATTCATGGTTATGGGTTCAGACATAGTCTAGTCGATGATTTGGCAATTAGTACTGCCCTAATTTTGATGTACGCCAAGAGCGGAGACCTCGAAATTTCGAACAGGGTTTTCAGTGCAATGCCACTCAAAGACACCATTGCTTGGAACACAGTCATTATAGCGAATGCAATGCATGGTAAAGGCGAGGAATCGTTAGCACTCTTCAATAAGATGGTGGGTTTAGGGGTAAAACCCAACTCCATTACTTTTACGGGCGTGCTTTATGGCTGTAGCCACTCGAAGATGGTCGATGAGGGTCTTTCGATTTTCCATTCGATGAGTGAGATCCATAGAGTTGAACCCGACGCTGAACACTATTCTTGCATGGTTGATGTTTTTAGTCGTGGAGGTCGCTTAGCAGAGGCGTATAACTTCATCCAAGAAATGCCTGTAAAGCCACGGCCATCAGCATGGGGAGCATTGCTCGGAGCATGTCGTGTACACAAGAACGTCGATCTAGGACGAATCGCTGCGAATCACTTGTTTGAGATGGAACCAGACAATCCTGGAAACTATGTCTTAATGTTTAACATTCTTGTAGCCGCCAAACTCTGGGGCGAAGCCTCAGAGATTAGGAAGCTGATGAGAGACAGGGGAGTGAAGAAACTTCCAGGCTGTAGTTGGGTGAGAGTGAAGAATAGAGTCCATACTTTCGTCGTGGGCGATAGAACTAACGATCGGAGCGGCGATATACATGGATTTTTGGAAGAAATTCGGAGAAAGATGAAACTAGAAGGTTTCTATCCTCGTACGGAGTATGTTTTGCAAGACGTAGACGGAGAGGAAAAGGAAGATAGCTTGTGCAATCACAGCGAGAAGTTAGCCGTGGCTTTTGGCATACTAAATTCGAAAGGCGAATCATCGTTGAAGGTCTATAAGAACCTGAGGATTTGCGGCGACTGTCACAACACCATCAAATTCATCGCAAAATTCGTCGGGTTACAGATCGTTGTGAGGGATTCGTCTTCACCATTTCAGAGATGGATCGTGTTCTTGCGGAGATTTTTGGTAACGTTCAAGATCTGATTAAACGTGACTTTTTAGTATCGTTTTGCTGCTCAAGAAGATTTGAGCGTCACTTGCTTTCCATGGTTATCATACAAGAGTTTCAGGGAAGTCTCAATACGAAGTTTCAAGTTTCGACAGGTTCGTCCCAATTACAGCATAAGACTCGTACACCATGAAATCAGCAAAAGAAACGCTCTATTCAAGCTGCGCATACCATATGCCCTGGATCTTCACGTCCTTGGGAGCCTTGGATCCCAAATCAGTATCAGACGGCTGAATGCTCTCGAAAGTGCCGATCACCTCACCAGTGTCGGGCTTGCTCTGAGTAACGCTCAGCGTAATCTTCCCAGTCGAAGACGTAGTGTTCTTGTTATTCTCCTTCTCTAGCTCCTCCTCGTCTCCCCGCCCCCCAGCCGGCAAAGCCACAGCGTTGTCATAGCCCGTCGACCCGCCCCGTCCCTTCGGGTCGAGGAAGGACGACCCACGGTAAGAAGGCACCAAAAACTCGCCCGAGAAGCTCTCGGGTTTGCCCGAAGCCACCAACTGCTTGATGGTGAAGAGGAAGGGCACGCGCTCGCCGCCCGGGAGCTGCACGGTCACAGCTGCGTAGTCGATCCCATCCTTCTCCTCGAACTTGAGGGTTCCGTCTTGGGACACTTCGAGGGGCCCTTCGATCTCGTCGAGCGTGTAGGTCAGGCGAGTCATGAGCTTCGTCTTCTGGAACTCAGGCGGCGCGTTCTTGCTCACGCCCTCGGCCTTCACGGTGAAGGAGGTGGGCTCGAGGCAGAACTTCTTAGCGTTGTACTTGCCTGGTTTGAAGGCGAAGCTCTCCACTCCTCCTTCGATGGTGGGGCATTGGTTCGCAGTCCCTGTTCCTTTCACTTCCATGTATGTCTGGCTTTGGATTTCGTCGAAGGTTAAGCGTTTTGGGGCACCCTCGGCGTTAGCACCCTGTAAGTATTATTACATGTTCTGCACTCTTTTTGCCAGATTTATCCCTACTGACAAGTGAAAAACCAAAGAGGAGTTACCGTGACGACGAGCGCAGAGGTGGCAAGAGCGAAGCCAGCAATCTTGGCTGCATCGGCGAATCTCTGAGCCATGTCTTTAAGATCGGGTGTCTGAAGAGAGCAAGTCAGCCTCGAGCCGCCGGCCGGTTCGAAGCCAAAGGCTTTGCTTAGGGTCTGAACCGGTCGGAGCTGCACGCCGGTCCTGCCGACCTTGGCTGGCTGCATCAGAGTAGCAGCTGCTTGTAATGAGGTTGCCATTTTTTCCTCTAGTCCTCTTTCAGTATCGCTAACTTAGCAGAGTCTTTGCAAAGAAGCTTAGTTTTGCCGTAGGTTTAGTAGTGGGAAGTTGAGATAAGAGATAGGATAAGGTGTTGTTTCATTGGTTGGTCTCAGCTCCTGCGACTGGTTTCATCAATTGCCACGTGGCAGTATTTGTGGTATAGGAAGTGGGAGATTTGGGATGTAATAAGATTAAGCCCAGCCCTATCAGGACAAACAAACCGTTTTTTTTTCTTTAAAATATTAATAAAATTGCCAAACAGATCAAATGACTAACTAGTTTTCAGTTCATCAACTAAGAAGCTAACATAGCGTAGCCTTGTTGTAAGATTCTAACATGCAAAGAAATCTGATCAAACGACTCGAGTGACCAACGCCCAGATTGGGAACACCAACAAGAGTACGATCCCGAGGGTGTTCGATATCCCGTGTGTCTGCGTAAGTGAGTTACGAAAACCGCCCGAAGCTCTTACGTGTTCTTGGAGAAGGTAACAGCCAATCCCAAGGCTTACCGCCACACCTATCCAATGATCTCTTATCGTCTGAGCGAAGAAGTCGGGCGAAACCACAAGCAGAAGTATCAATGATCCCGGCATCTCAAGCCCATCTGCAGATAACCACAAAAGTAGTTTTCTTGGCAAATGATAGCTTTAGCTTCTCGATGGAGAGGATTTATCTATTACCTGGAAAATGTCGAGGGAAGAAGAGCCTTAGTACGACTGCGATGAGTGCGATCCATTTCCCGAATTCTCCTCTGCAAAGGGAGGTTCGATTGGATCGTAAGAATGAGAAGCAGAAAACTGCGTAAGGATTATTCATTACCTGAGAAAGTGGAAGAGAGAATGTGGAAAGCTCATGAAGATGTAAGGGATGAGAAGTGAGGTGAGCATGTTTGTTCTCCAGTTTGTTCGGTCCAAGATTAGCAGATATCTGTGTTTTTTCATCCGAGGAATCGATCAGTTAATACAGTTTCTCTTTCCCTGTAACAATTGCTGTGTACGTATACGAATGAGAGCTTACATGGCGGCGAAGGAGGCGACCCATCTGAGGAAAGAAGATCCGATGCCAACACTGCTCAGTTCTGCCGCGTGGTTGATCAGTTTCTCCGCCGCGATTCTCAGCTCGTTCCAGTCTGAGTTCATCAGCTCAATCGTTTCTTCATCTCTGCTACTTTTCATTGCCAGATAATCCATACGACCCATTTTCTGCAAACTGAGCTTTGAATCAAATCCTACTCAAGCAAGTAGACTGAATTGAAATCTTATATAAGTAGATGAAGTTCTGTTTTCGATGCTATTTTGTCGTTGAATACCGTCGGCCAAAGATTGACATTAGTGATTGAATATATGCACTTGCAATGCAATAGTACTGCCGATCTTTAAGGTAGGATCTGTTGATGCATGTCTGTCTCTGTGAATGTCGTGTCTATATTTGGTGTTGAGAGAGAGAGAGAGAGAGAGAGAGAGAGAGAGAGAGAGAGAGAGAGATTGTGAAATACAATTTTACCCCTAAGAACGCCACCTGCGCCGTCGCCGGTTGATCTTGATAAACATAATTAATCATTTGTGTTGTGTTATATAGACAAGATTGTGAACAAAGCAAACGAATTTTCTGAGTTTTTTATTTAAAAAAAGAAGAAGAAAAGAAAAACGATATCGGCACTTAAAAAAAAAAAAGAGAAAAGAACAAAGAAACAGAAGATGCCAAACTCCAAAAAAGAGTGCTTACCACCCATCCACCTCACTTTCCCTTTCCCAAAACACTTTTCTTGCTCCAACCCATTATCGCAATCCGCAACACCTTGCCTTGTATTCTCTTGCACACTATTCCCCTTGCCCTTACACTCCAGCTCACAATTGGAAGTGTCCTTTTTTTTTAACCTTGAGGTCCTATCCTTGCTGCTAAAGTTTGTTGTGATCTACAGAGCTCTCCGAACCTTCCCACTTATTGTCTTGTGATTTCCCTCGAGATTTAATCTTTCGTTGTGTACTACTGCTGCTTTAGAGAAGAGGAGTTTTCGTTCTATCGAGTATTCTCTTGCAATTTTAGCGTGAGATTCGCTTGTTGAGCTGTTCTGCAGCGTAGCTGAAGTGGGTTTGTGTTCTTTCAGCTATTCCCTTCCCATTTCACCAAAGATTTAAGCATTTCAAGCTATCCTGCCGGTGATGTTAAGTGGGTTTGTGTTCTTTCGCCTATCATCTCAATATCTCAGAAATGGTTTAATTTATAACCGAATGTTTGCATGAAGAGGGGCTCTCACTTCTGATTCGAAAGCAAGCGTCCATATCAGTGAAAATGGCGACGGTTTCAGAAGATACCGTGGAATACTCCTTTGCGGTGGAGTACGATGGCCCACCTATAAACGGTGAGCTGCCGAAGGCTGTGCCCATTATCGTGAATCAGATCCCAATAGCCTCGGCGGTCTCACTCCTAGGTTTTCCTGATAATAAGTTGTCTTTGCCAGTAGTTCAACCTATACCTAACGCCGAGCTGATTATGTCCAAAGATTTGAAACTGAGCTCTTTATCTGGTGAGTTATTGAATGTCTCACCTACCTCGGTGATCGCCTTTGAGTCTGGGAATAACGAGGCGAGTGAGGGTTCTTTCAGTAAAGAATTGCGATTAGGGACTGAGACCACGGTGTCTCCTAGTTCGATTAACAACATGTTTGAGGAAACGAGGGCCGAAAACTGTGGTGGTGTAACTGATGTTTCCAGCGGTGATTTGAAGTGCTATGATCGGTCAGACGAGGTTAAGTCTTGCTCGGTTGCTGATGATGGCGAGTCTTGCGAATTTGCAGAGAATTTGGGTTCTTTGAATCCATCGGGGGAGCTCTCTGGAAATTCGGGCAAGTTGAGGCTCTCAAGTGGATTCAAAGAAAGTTCGAATTTTAACGAGTCTAATAGAACGGATTGGGCGTCGAATGAGTCGATTCTGAGCATGGATTACCTCTCCTCTCGGGTTTCATCTCGTCAGTTTGGAGACAGAAATGGCGAATCTATGAACGAAACAAGACGAGCGCCTATGGTAACGTTCTGTGATATTAAGTCTGACGATGGTAATACGAATGAAGAGTTTAGTTACTCACAAAAGCCTGAGGTTATGAGACCTAAGAAAGATCCAGCCGTAAAGGTAAAGAAAGGCTCGTGCCATCGTTGCTTAAAAAGGAACAGATTTACCGAAAAGGAGGTTTGCATGGTTTGCGATGCAAAGTATTGCAGTAATTGCGTGCTTAAAGCAATGGGTTCCATGCCCGAGGGTAGAAAATGCGTGGGCTGCATTGGATATCCAATAGATGAAGCCAAGCGTAGTTGTTTGGGCAAGTGCTCGAGGATGTTAAAGAGGTTGCTCAACGATCTTGAGATCAGGCAAATCATGAATGCTGAAACGTTGTGCGAAGTAAATCAATTGCCTCCCGAGTATATATGCGTGAACGGTAGGCCTCTTTATCACGATGAGTTGGTTGCCCTTCAAAGTTGTCCTAGTCCTCCGAAGAAGCTTAATCCCGGAAACTATTGGTACGACAAAGTATCAGGTCTTTGGGGGAAGGTGATTTTTCGTGACAAGCTTTAATCTTTTTCTTTGCATATTAGTTTTCTGTTTGTGAAACTTTTCTAAAATTTTAAGATGTGATACTCTTTGAAGGACGGGCAAAAGCCTTCGCAAATCATAAGCCCCCATCTCAATGTTGGGGGACCTATTAAACCAGATGCTAGCAATGGCAACACCCAAGTCTTTATAAATGGCCGGCAAATCACAAAAGTGGAACTGCGCATGTTAAAGGTTTGCTTTTTTCTTTTTCTTTCCGTATTTGATTACTATTATTTTGACCTTTTTCCTATGATATTCGATGGCTACGCATATGCAGTTGGCTGGAGTTCAATGTGCTGGAAATCCACATTTTTGGGTAAACGAGGACGGATCATATCAAGAGGAGGGACAGAAAAACAAAAAGGGTTATATCTGGGGAAAGGTTTGAAATCTTGTGTATATGTTTTCCTTTTTAAGCTTTTATCTGACATTCTTCGTATGTCTGTAATTCTATCTTTTTTACTGTTTATTTAGTTTATAAATTTTCATTTGCAGCCTGGAACAAAATTCCTATGTGCCGTACTTTCTCTCCCAGTTCCTTCTAAGTCTTCTCAGACATACGGCGAGCAAGGTACTAATATGGTTAATTGGAACGTACCCGATTACCTCGAGCAGAGAACAATCCAGAAGCTTCTGTTGATTGGATATAATGGATCTGGGACGAGTACCATGTTCAAACAGGTAGGTTTCTTGAAGAGACAATATTCATTTAATTGTGTTTCGGGTCCATCTTTTGTTGTATTTATTTATGCTGTCATCTAATGAAGAATCATTGTGTCAACCTTTGGCATCTTTGTCTGATCTTACTGTGTCAGGCTAAAATTCTCTACAAAGACGTACCTTTCACTGCCGACGAGCGTGAACACATCAAATCAGTTGTCCAAACCCATGTTTATCGTTACATCGCGGTACTTCTTGAAGGTCGTGAGCGTTTCGAAGAAGAAAGCTTGAGTTGCTTGCGGCAAAGTAAAGCTTCTGATGGCTCGATTGATGCAGGTGCGCCTTTCAAAGAAAAACCCTCGCTCTCAATTGCAAGATTCCCAATTTCGTCAAGCACTGCAGCCATTTCTCGGCCTCACTTTTTACTTGCATTCATTTCGTTGGTTATCATAGATCAAATCGAGGGAAACATTGAAGAGACTCTTTACTCACTTAGTCCAAGACTGAAGGAGTTTTCAGATTGGCTCCTAAAAATCATGGCAACGGGTACTTTAGAGAGGTTCTTTCCCGCTGCCAGTCGAGAGTACGCACCCATCGTTGAGGAACTATGGAGTAACACAGCTTTCCAGGCGACTTACAAGCGAAGAGATGAAATAGCAGCACTTCCAAATATCGCAAGTTACTTTCTAGAGAGAGTGAGATTATAACACAATTGATGCTCTTATTTTTTGTCCATTTCAGTTCTATGGGAAGCAACCATGCGCAACTAAAGATAGCCTCTTTATATATTTATAACGTTTTTGCAGGCTGTAGAGATATTGAAACCAGACTATATGCCTTCTGATGTAGACATCCTTTATGCTGAAGGTGTTACTTCTTCCAATGGACTATCGTGCGTTGACTTCACATTTCCAGGTTTGGCTTGCGACGAAGATGGTGAAAGTGGTTGCCTTCATGAATCCCACCTCAGGTAAGTAATTTAATATGTGTAAATAAAAACATGCAATATACAGTTAATTGTATTGGTTGATGAGAGTTTTCTTACAACATATGCACCTACAAAAACCACCGCAGATATCAGCTGATCAGATTACAGGCGAAAGGCTTCGGCGAAAACTGCAAATGGCTGCAAATGTTCGAGGACGTACGCATCGTCATCTTCTGCGTTTCCTTAACAGACTACGATCAATACGCCGAAGGAAACACATCCGATAATAAGATGATGTCCAGTCGTAAGTTCTTCGAGACAATGGTGACTCATCCAACCTTTGACCAAGTGGACTTTCTCCTCCTACTGAATAAGTACGACCTCTTCGAAGACAAGATAGAACAAGTTCCTCTGAGCGTCTGCGCATGGTTCGAGGATTTCAGCCCAGTGATTAGCAGCAATCGATCGAACATGAACAACCCTACGTTAGGACAGTTGGGATTTCATTACATTGCTGTCAAGTTCAAAAGGCTGTACTCGGCGTTGACTGGTCGTAAGCTATACGTATCGATGGTGAACGGTTTGGAGCCTTCGAGCGTCGATGGGGCGCTTAAGTACGCGAGGGAGATTGTAAACTGGGATGAAGAGAAACCGAATTTTAGCATATCGGAGTACTCGAATTATAGCACCGAAGCGAGTTCTTTCTCTCAGTGAGTCTCTGAGTTGTATTCCTTTGTACGTATGTTGGATTCTTGATAACAAGTTATATCTGTTTCTGTTTGTGTTTCTGTTCTAATTTCTGTTTAGTTAAATATTTCATCTTCTGTTTGTATTGTATATGTCCAGCTCAGCTGTTGTGAACCTTGTAAAAGAAAGCTACAGTAACAGTATGATGTCCTGGAATTGACTTGAATCTCAAATTAGTCCTCTATATTATTGGAGTATTGCGATTTTCACCTCTTAAATCGATTTGTACTCGGAATGTGCTACAAATTTAATGTTATTGATTCCTATATGTACTTGAAAATTAAATTTAAAAGTGTTCATTTCGTAAAAAGGAAAATATGAACAATTTATTGTTGCAATAAAAATTTATTTACGTTGAATGTATAAATAAATAGTATCGGGATGGTTTATGTAATTATCCACGTGTTGGTCGAAACCCTCCTCACTCAACTATGCGCCACCTCCTCGCGGCCACCGTCCGCCGCCGAATCCCCCTTCTAGTTCCCCGCCACCTACTCATTCAAATTGCAAGCTACAAACCCCAGAAGGTGCAGCCACCACCATCCCCGCCGTCTCCGCCGAAACCGCCGAAGAAACCTGAGAGCTTCGTCCTCCACGGCGAGACCTGGGAGGATCAGTACACGTGGATGTCTCAGCTGAACGATAAAGTCGCGATGCGTCACATGGACGTTTACATGGAACAAGAAGAGAAGTACACCGAAGCAGTCATGGCGGATACTGAGCGTTTGCAGTCCAAGTTACAGTCGGAAATGGCTTCTCGTATGGCTGCTGAGCTGTCCACGCCTCCTTTAAGATTGGGTCCTTGGTAATTCTGATCACCCCACTATTTCCTTTTACGTTGAATTCGAATTCTTGGGTGCTGGTGGTGTTTCATTACCATGATATTGTGAATGAAAGTTTGAACTTGCTCTGCTTTGTTTGGTCGGCGTAGGTTGTATTACAAGCGAGTTGAAGAAGGGAAGCAATACCCTGTTCTGTGTAGGAGATTAGCTAGCTTGCATGAAGAGTTTATCTCCAACAGATCTCCTTCGGCTGGTTTTGATTTTACTTCTGGCAAGAAAATTGAGCAAAAGCTGATTGACTATAATGAAGAAGCTGAAAGATTTGGAGGTAATTGCATAGATACTTAATTTGACTCTGAATACCCTTTTTTTTTACGAAGATTGATTGTTTCTTTTTCGCGTGAATGTTCAGGCTATGCCTATGAAGAATTATCGGAAGTATCGCCAGACCACCGTTATATTGCATACACTATGTTTGACAAGGATAATGATTACTTCAGGTTATCTGTTAAAGACTTGAACTTTGGCTCGCTGTGCAACAAACCTCAAGCTAACCGAGTTTCCAGTATTGCTTGGACCAAAGATGGCCAATCTTTGCTCTATGTCGTCACGGATGATAAAAAAAGGCCTTTCAGGTTTGGTTTATTAAATTTATGCTAATAATTGATTACCGCGTTTCATTTTAGTAGATACATGAAACGCCGAATCTGTGCCTTATCAGACTGTACTGTAGCATGCTTGCTTCAACTGACAAAGACGTATTGCTTTTGGAGGAATCTCAAGAGAATGTTCATCTGAGTGTTAGGCACACTAAAGACTTCCAATATTTAACTGTAAATATGTTTTCGGACCAGTCATCTAAGGTATACTCACGATCATATTTCAGAGCTCATTTTTGTATGAGTTGCTTGTCTTTGTCCCTGATCCAATATTAGGTCTTTCTAATTGACGCAGCTAACCCTTTATCGGGAATGACTCTTGTCTGGGAATGCGAGGCGAACTCTCACTGTGTTGTTGAGCATCATCAGGGATATCTTTACCTCTTTACAGATGCTTGTAGGAATGGTGTACCTGTCGATCACCATTACCTTTTACGCAGTCCTGTTAATTCATCGTCTAGCCCGAGGAATTGGGAGGTTAGCATTCTTGCATTAAGTGATCAGATACTCTGTTTTAATATGAAGATTCAAAAAATGGAGTATGTAGAGTCTTTCTCATGATTATACTTATAGCAGTCTTCTTGGTCAATATCTTGCAGAGTGTATTTGCCGATGATCAACAGTTGGTCATTGAGGATGTTGATTTCTGCCACTCACACCTAGTACTTACTATAAAGGATGGACGAAAGTACAGGCTATGTTCTATTTCTCTACCTCCAACTATCGACAAGGTATACTGTAATCGTTAGGTTAACATTCAAAACAGAGAACGTTACGTCTTAAACATGCTAATCTGGTAATGAAGTAATTTGACAGGTTGGAGCAAATCTCAGAGAGTATAATCCACAGGATCTGCCCCTTCCACATTATGTCTGCCAAATATTTCCAGGACCCAATTATGATTTCTATTCATCAAATATGCGGTTTACCATAGCATCACCCTTGGTAAATAAACAAATAGCATTACCTTCATTTTACCGATAGATCGGTCATTTCTTCACTTACCTAACATACATTGTCTTTTGTATTCCATTGCAGATGCCAGATGCAGTTGTCGACTATGATTTACTTGACGGAAAATGGACAATTGTACAACAGCAAAACTTGCTTCACGAAAGAACTCGAGTTTTGTATGGGTCGTCATCTACTGTGATAACCACTCAAAAGTCCTTCACCGAAAATAATGATGACAGAGCATGGAATGATCTCTCAGAGTATTATAACTGCGAGGAATACGATGTCCCTTCCACTGATGGGGTCTCAGTACCTCTCACTGTATTATACTCACGCCACCACAAGAAGAAAAATGGCGAAAGTCCAGGCTTGCTTCACGGTCATGGAGCTTACGGCGAAATTCTCGACAAAAGATGGCGCAATGAGCTCAAAAGCCTTCTTGATCGTGGGTGGGTCATTGCATACGCCGATGTGAGGTTTGTGATCTCTAATAGGTTTCATACGAAATAAGATAATCATTCGCAGAGATGACCAACGTTCCTTAAATTCAGGGGTGGAGGTGGTAATGGTAAAAAATGGCAGCTTGATGGCTGTAGAACAAACAAGATGAATTCGATTAAAGATTATACGTCTTGTGGTAAGTTTCTGATTGAAAGAGAAATTGTGCGAGAGAATAAATTGGCTGGCTGGGGATACAGTGCCGGCGGCTTGGTAGTTGCTTCAGCTATAAACTTTTGCCCAGATTTATTTCGAGCTGCTGTTTTGAAGGTAATGCTTGCCAGAACTTTGATTTCGAGTGCCAAAATAATGCTCGACGTTATTTTGAATTTTTCGTTTTGCTAAGGTTCCATTTTTGGATCCCACCAACACCCTTTTGCTGCCCATCTTGCCATTGACGGCGGAGGACTATGAGGAGTTCGGATACCCTGGGGACATTGAAGATTTTCGAGCTATTCGTGAATTCTCACCGTATGATAATATCAAGAAAGGCGCATCTTATCCTTCAGTTCTCATTACATCATCTTTTAATACGAGGTAATTTGCTCTTCGCTTGACCGCAATACCATTTTGACGTGTATGGATCGAGGCAAATGGTATCTGCATTTACGATAAATTAGGTTTGGAGTATGGGAAGCTGCGAAATGGATTGCACGAGCAAGGGAGTATACGATCTACGATCCTAAACGCCCGATACTGCTTAATCTAACGGCTGATATAGTCGAGGACAACCGATATTTGCAAAGCAAGGAATCAGCTTTAGAGTCTGCTTTTCTCATCAAGGCGATGATGATGGACGACTGACTCATGATATGATTGAAAAGGGTGGTAACCCTACTTTGTGTTCGCTGACTAGCGATCAAATTTCAAAAGAGGCTCTTTATTGACTGAGTGGAGTCAATTGGTGCTAAAAAGAGTGGATCACTAGCCAAAGAAAAAGGAATGTTGATGATTGTATTACCACAGTAGTAGGTCCTATGAAGCTTCATCTTGCACAACAGTAGCATTATTACATAATGATTTTCAGTTCGATTTATCATTCGTTATTTAGCAAGAACAGGCAGGAGAGGGGACAAAGAACTTTTATTCAGCAAGAACAGGCTTTATCATCTGTTTAGATTGGTATCTTTCTCAGTTCACATTCCTACCATCTAAAGAGAAGGTACAAGGCTGTTCTAAGCAAGAATAATGAGAACTTCTAAAGCACTAAAAACAGAGGAGAAATGCCCCAATTAAGGACAACGTAGTGAACCATCAGCATTACTCCTCAAACTCGCCCTCTGCAATGGGCGTAAGAACGCCCTCTTTAACAAATCCCGGGTCAAGAAATCTCGCCAAAAATGCCCATAACTTGTACACATCCTCAAAGTTTGTCAAGAATCCAAGAGAAGCAGTGACAACCTCAACTCTAATGAAATTGCTCTTACCATTACGCCCTCCATTTTCCATCGGCTTGCAAAGGGTTGTATCGTCAAGAGCTGAAGGCCTGTGCTTCTGTTTAGGATTGTTCATGATACGAATGTGGCTTAGAATTCCAACGCCCAATGAAATCCCTCTCGACTCTGCTAGTCTTTGTACACGTTCAGGGTCGAACAAGCCACAGTTCCTATCTCTTACATTAAATGCAAGTGCAGCTCCTCTCTCGTACTTAATCTTTGGACCATAGATATGAACGAGGGGCCCACCTTCTTTGCCGTCAGAATCGGGCAATCTCAGCTGAAGCAGAGATGTAACGAGCCAATTGATCAAGAACCGAAGCCTTGAGGTTGTCTTGTTTAGTCCCAACATGTTTATGTGATCGATATGCCTCAAGATAATCTCTGGCTCGCCTCTATCCGAGTCTTGGCCATCATAATCATACTCGCCGTTGCTCAAGTACTCATCATCATCTACGCTAGCATTCGATGTTTCCCCTGGCTCCAGGCTAATACTGAGACGAGCTTTTTGATTATCTTCTGTACTGAACGATATTCTTCTTCCTCTGCTGTCAGTGTCTTCAACCCCAAAAAACCTTCCACCTGAAATCCTACTTCTTTCACGCCTTTCGAGCAGTCGAAATTCGCCTTCTGTTTCTCTTCTAATAGCACTCTCCTTCTCAAGACTTTCCTTCGAAGCGGAGCCATTCTCGGGTTCTTCTTCAATCTCATTAAAGGTGAGATTTTCGGGAGTACGGTATTCTTCAGTGACTCTTTGGCTGAGCTGTTCGTCATCTGTGTTTTCTTTGAAATGGTCAGATTCATGAGACACCGATCGAACAGCAGCATCAAATGATGACAACACTTGACTGTTCGTCTTCAGTTCTTCAGTTCTCGGAGAAGCCAACGACTTATTATTTTTCCTGCTAGAAAACCAAGCGGGCGGAAAAGGAGAAGAGACGTTGAGCTTGTTCAAGCTACCGTCGTGCTCTGGGCTCTGACCAATATCTATCCACAATGAATTATCAGATGACTCATCTTCGCTAAAGACAGGGCTTTTCATTACATCTCCAACTGATATACTTTCGGTCTCCTCTAATATCGTACTAGCCCCATCTCTGTCTGAGCTGTTATCGTGTTCCATCTCTCTTTCAAACACATCTCTCACCTGTGCAGAAGTGTATGCGCCAGAGAAGGCAGGCATTTGGGATTCCTTTCGATTATCTGATGACTCACCTTCTTCACCATTTTCTTCGTCCTCTGCAAATCCCGGGAAATTATCGATCGAGTCGCTTAAGTACATAGGAAACACGGGGGTGATTTTAACTATCCCCGAGCCCGCGTGACCAGATTGGCTCTGAAGGCTACCCATGACCGATTTCTTGATCAACAGACATCCAAAACCAGTCGGGTCATACCCGAAAACCCTGTAAAAGGATGTAATGATGAAATCTGGTCGAAACAAAGACAGTCCAAGTGAATCCATGTCCTTTGGTCCCAATGCCCCAGCATCGAGCAAGACGTGCCAATTATTCTGTTGAGCCAAGGCCATCCATTGATATGAGTATTTAGCGCCGCTGACCCTTGACTGAACTGGGAACACAAAAAGGCCCGTAGCTGAATCTTTCTTCCTCTTCTTCTTGTTAGAAATCTGCTTCTTTAGGTCGGTGGAACACATCTTTAGCGTAGGCCATCTGAACCATGCATTCTGAACTTTAGCTCCCTTTTCTCTAGCGCTCTGAGCCATCCAATTCATCGATTGGCTCTCATGATCAAACATGGTCAGCAACCTCTTGTTCGTGTGGAAGGGATAGTACTCTGCGAGCAATTTAAAGGCCGAGCCACGGCTCACGGTAAAAACAAGTCCATATTCTTTCTCAGGGATGTTCAGATAATCCATTATACGAGTCTTTATATCGTGTTCTATCGTGCCTTGCTCAGCACCGCCGTACAAGGCATGATTACTCAAATTGGCCGTAGTCTCAGACAAACTAAACGTGCAAGAATCCAAATATTGAACAGTTTGCATCAATGAAAACAATCCAAAGCCACAATAGTCCAGGCATACCTTCGAATCAGCAGTTGAGAGATGAAAATATTCATTTAATCTCAGCTGATCGATCTTTTCAGATGATTGATACTTTGGATACATAGTGAGAAACTTCGAAAAGGCCTCATTGAGCTGCGGGATAGAGTCTGCTGACTCAAATACTCGCTCGGCTGCTAAAGCAGTAGCTCTGAGGAAATCTTTCTGGGCATTAAGACGGGCCAAAGATCGAGATCGTCCCAAACTTTCGTCTTGATCGTTTAATGATTCTTCAAAATCTTGTGTTTTCACCAAAGAGCCATCGTCAGATGCTTCTTCAAGAGCCTGTCTAAGCTTGTGTTCTTGCAACTTCCTCAGAACTGAAGGTTTATTAGACTTGATTTCATCGAGGGAATGATCTGAACCATCCCTTCTTCGGCTCTTCTTGTCCAAGATCAGAGAAGCACAGTGAGATAATGGTTTCCATAAAGACATATGCATCAAAGCTACCTTTTTTCCGCACCAACAACACACAAAGCTGAATTCGAAAGAGAAATAAGATCAAGCGATATACTTCTTTCTTGTCTTTCAGCTGAAGTTTCAGAAAAAAGGGGAGCTCGGATGAAAATAAGAACTCCCAGCAAAGGAAAAAAGAACGTTAAGGTAGACAAAAGAGGCTCCTCTAGAACTATAAAACTTCGGATATCGAAAATCCAAAGCTGCTGACATAAGAAGAGAACTGTAAATATGACGCTCCAACCAAAAGAAGGGATTTTGAATGTGCTGAGAAGCCAATAATGGGGCAGATCAGCTGAACCCTAGACTGAACGAGTCTATAGGACCTATACTCAGATGATGATAAGAACCCAGATGGAGAATATCACAGAACTGCCTGAAAGTCAAGACTTGGAGTAAAAACAGAGCAAGAATGCCGAAACTCAGATCCTTCAATAAATAGTAGGTATAATGCATAATCTAAACAAGTTCTCTTTTCTTCCCAGAATCTACTGAAGATGTAGGTCGGTTGATGAGATTTTTCCCCACAAGTATTCGCCAGTGTTAATCAAATAAAGAGCCCTTCTCCCTCGTTCTATCACCTGAAAGAGCTCTCTCTCTTCTCTCTCTCTCTCTCTCTCTCTCTGTCTCTCTCCAATTTAAAGCACACCCTCCTCAACGATGTACATTTTATTTTTGTTTCGTTTGTGGATCGTGTTGTAGATTAACATCCTTTGAAAAAAATAACTGAACTGGGCTGAAAATGGTAACTGCTCTGCTAGAGCTTCGAGCGATGAGTTCCCACGTCAAATTCAAACTTGTTTGGGCTGAAAATACATGGGACGAAACAATAGGCCCATCTTCAAGTGGTAAAATACACATTCGCCCTCGACAGTTGCAAACTACACATTGACCGCCTTTATTTTACACTTCTCTTATATGGCTCCAAGCAATTTTCTGTGTCGTGAATATGACAACTATTTATTCTATTATACAAAGGGTAGGGTGGATATAAACCGTCAATTTTGTCTGTCATATTTATTTGCAATTTAATCCCCTAACATTTTTTATTTATTATATATACACCCCCAAAAATTAGTTTTTCTTTTATATTGTTAGAAATTTTATTTCATGTATTTGATATTAAAAAAAATAAATCTCAAAATTAAGAATGTAAAATATAATTAAATTCGAAGCACACACATAGATTGAGCGAAAAAGTACTAGTATTTTATTAAGTCTCAAGGTCTATGTTAAACCGTCATAATTGGTATGTCAATATCTCAAAATATAATAAACTTGTAAAAAAAAAAACCCATTATCTTTTCCTGTAAATCTAGATTTAGTATGCAATTTTATATTCTCATTTTTACCCCTCTAATTGATTCTATTTTACATTAATTTCATATTAAATGTTATTTTTCTTCTATATATTAATAAAATTAATATGATATATATGTATATGCATACGCATTTGAGTGTGCAATAATTACTAGTAAAGATTGTATGCATACTGCTGAAATCAAGTATTATGAGTTATTCTAATCTATATTGTTATATAATTGGTTTGTGGTGGATATAAACTGCCACAATTTGGTCTATAACTTATTTACAAATTTAGTCCCTAAATTATAATTTAATTAATTAAGTAATTTTTATATCACTCCTATTTTTTATTTACTTATCCCTATACAACAAAGTTTCTTTTTATATATTTAAAAATTATATGTCATCTTAAACATTAGAAATTATGATTTCAAAATTTTAAATAATTCAATATAATTATATTTTAAGCACACACGACGGGTATCCAAGAAAGTACTAGTAAGTTAGAATATTACAACACGATACTCATATTTGTCACTCCGATGAAATAATAATATAATAATAATAAAATAGGTATCGAATCCTGTTTGCATAAAAACAGAATATATTCTTCCTAGGACAAGACAAGAAGATAAATCATCATATTACTGGTAAAAGTATCGGACAGGACTCTGTATATGCATAAATGAAACTACTATTACCCTACAAAACAAACAACGACATTCCGATATTTATTTATTCTAATTGACGTAACAAGACAAATAAACACCCAATAACATGCGCACAGCACGTACTGAGTGGTCGTTGGTCAACATGGTCAAAGTATTTAAAATATATATTAGGGCTTGCTTCCATATACTACGTACTATTATATCACGCGTGAACTAAACATTAAAATCATAGTGTACAAGAGAACATAATAACCTGAATTAGAACAGGGCAAATCAAAGTGTAAAATGAATAATGTCTGATCAAAGTACGTACTGAAGAATAAAGACAAAGGAAAAGAAAGCGACGGGTCGAATTTAATTGGAAAACAATCAAAATAATTACAATTCCACGCTATTCCGACATGATATTGTTTGTCCCCTCTTCCATCGCAATAACCCAACGGTCAAATCTCTTTCCAGAGAAGAGAAGTCACAGTGGAGGCGTGTCTGTACTTTCGATTTTTATTCCCTGTACTTTTGCCAATTTGTCACTTTCTTCCATGCTCGTATTCATATGATCCTTCTTGTAAAAATAAAATGAAACTAAAAAAACATCAATAAAAATGAGGCTATTAATCGTTCGTAAGGGGGTAGTTCTTCTTATAGTAGTCTAATCCCTCACATTCTCTGTGTCAGAGTTATCTATGTATATGCATGCAAAAAAAGGCGCATGTAATATTAATGTTAATCTCTGAGGAAACAAAATACTGAGAATCCATGCATTTCGGCCTTAACAGAGACACAGTTTGACAGAACCCTCTCTCTGAGAAAGGCTGCTAATCAATCTCATATTTCAGAACACGCCTCCTCCTCAAATCATCTCTCTCTCTCTCTCTCTCTCTCTCTCTCTCTCCTATAAAACCTTCCAAAAAGAACCCTTCTCTTCGTTCATCACATACATCGCTCAACAGATAAACAAGTTCCCAACAGTAAACACAGTTATGGTGACAACCGCAACACCAGACACTAGCTTTCAGAGAAGGCACAACGCGAAGGGATGCCACGCGCCGCCGCCTCCACCAGAGGCGCCGCCGCTTCCGTGCCCTCGCTGCGACTCCACCAACACAAAGTTCTGCTACTACAACAACTACAACTTCTCCCAGCCGAGGCACTTCTGCAAGTCCTGCCGCCGGTACTGGACTCAGGGCGGAACCCTACGCGACATCCCCGTCGGCGGCGGCTCGCGGAAGAACTCCGCCAAGAGATTCCGAACGTCAGCCGCCGCTGCCTCCGCCAGCGCATTCCAGCACGCTCCGGCGGCTAGCGGCTGTGGTTCTTTGGTGCCGTACTCCGGGGAAGTAGTACAGTATCATCACGTGTTCGGTGATGGAGGCGGCGGCGGTGGAAGCTTTACTTCGTTGTTGAATGTCGGCGGCGGCGGTGGTGGAGGTATAAGTGGGCTGTTGGCCGGCGTCGGAGGCTTCGGGGTTGAGGACGTGGGCTTCGGTTTTCAGAGCAACGTGTGGCCTTTGGACACGTGGCAGGTTGGGGAAAGTGCGTTTGCGTTGCCTGAACTTACTATTTCCTCTACGACTACTGACTTCATGAAATGAGAGGCGAAGTAAAGAAAGAAGAAAAAGAATGTTAGTTTTATTATCTTAGTTTGTTTTGTCTCAGTGCGCGTGTCTGTGTTATGATTCGGAGTTCATAAGAACTTAATTTGACGTTCGTTTTTCTTGATGATGATATGAGACATCTGTAAAATGAAGACTGTTAGGAAGCATTTGATGTTTACATTATTGCTGTTGTTGCTGTGTATCGAAGACAGACGTACGTGTCTGCCCAAAGCCCATTAACATATATTACAACACTACAGATCTATTCAAGAAAATGATGCTTAATCGTAGTACAGAAATAGATTATAGAAAAACTAAGGATGCAAAATATGAATAGTACGTTTCAAATCCAACATTGGAGGCACCAAATCTCATATTTTTGTCAAACATTACACAATTTGTATGCGCTTTCACAACTAAGTTGAACATTACATTATGTTAGCAATAGCAATTTTATATATATATATATATATATATATATATATTGTGGCCATTGGCGGAAAAAAAAGTATTTTTTTTACAACTTATTTCTTTCCCACTTGCAACTCTTGTGCGGCGTTTCGTCGAACGGCTCATGATCGTTGGGGCGTACATTGACAGAATATTAGTTAGATAAATCCCTTCGATTGACTATTATAATCAGTTTATTGGAAAGAGAATGAGTACACGTAGGGCACACGGTGAACTCTGCAGCCTCGTTGGCCAATGGCTTAGACCTTTACTGGTAAGTGATGGTAACCTTCACAATTGCTTCTTTGATTTAGTTATTATTATGGAAACGTTAATCGTTTGTCATTGAAACATACAAGGATACTGGCGCGCGTGCTTGTTCAGCTGAAGCAACCGAGAAGGGTATTCTGATAGCTCTTTCGCAGGTTCTGTATTCTGTTAGAATCATTATCCTCGCAATCAATGTCGTTGATTCTGTTGTTCTTGGTGAAAATGATTGTTTTTTACTGTCCCAAGATTAGGTTTTCAGACAAGTTAAGCAGTGGACAATTGAGTTTGATTCCCACGAGGTTTGCATTAAATATTGTTCCTTGAATCTGTAAGCTTTCTAATATCGTTCTGCCTGATGAAGAAGAATAAAATGTCTCTTCACTAGCAGGGTCTGTCGAAAGATTTCGTTAATCGGCGGGAACATTCAGCCGCAGCATGCTCATGTTCAGATGATCGCCGTTGTTTTTCTATGATTATTGATAACTTGGTATGCTTTTTGTTTATTCAGTCATTTTTCATCCCCTGGGCTTTGAATATGAACGTAAGTTTCATTCTTTTCCATTCATTGCAGTTGTTTTTGGTTGCTTGTGATAGTCAATATATTCAGCACTTGGCAGGGAATACTCTTGTTGCCATCGCTGAGTTTTTGGATGCATCAGTATGTTGCTACTATATTCACTTGATACTCTTATTGTTTGGGCTTCTCCCGCGTTATATGTCACATTTGTTGTTTCTTTTCTGCAGGAAAATTATCTGGAGGATATCGTTGATTTATTGTGTATTTTTTTGGAACGAGCGATTTCGATCTGCCTATCTTCAGCATCAGTATCGACTACTCCTAACACCAGAGTTTCGGATATAGATCCAACTTTTAGTAGATCGAAGCTTGCAAACGGGAATTTTTTGGTGGCGGCTGGTATTTTTCGGGTTTTGCATAATATATTGAAACATCTGAAGCAAGAATATGATGGCAGAATTCCGACACCATATCTAGACTCTTTTAGTTCTCTTATCTTACGTATTCCCTGGGACTCAATGAGCCAGATTTTTGCTGGTCCTGACATTGGTGCAATCAAAAAATATGGGGATGTATCATTACATAGAAAGGATGTTCAACAGAGAGAACTAGGTATATTATTTGCAAACATGATCCAATTTCTATGTTGCTTGATTGAGCTAAGCAATTGCGTGGAAGAGGGGCTTCAGTCTCGACCATTCATTCAGGAACTCATCAACCTCATGCCCAAAATTATTGTCTGGTGCCACGCAAGGCCTGAATATCATGTTCGCGTCTCCCGTTACTTCAGACATAAAGTGCTGGTAATCTTTTCCTAGTATGATGTTTTCTGCTAACGTATGAAGATATGGCTATAGTTGTGATGATTAATGTTATAGCACCTCGTTTGTATAATATTTCTTTTGAGTGAAACCCTAACCATAATTACTATATCTTGTTTCTGATATTTGAAAAACAGATGCTGATGATGAAGCTTAGTGATTCTATCAGCATTGATTCTAATTTCCTCATGTCATGGATTCATCTAGTCCAGCAGTACTTTGAAGATTTATTATTGCAACCTTTGAATCATAAAGGAAAAGTTTATAAAGATGACTTTCGAGAGGAATCTCCCTTTCGTACAAGTGTTTCCGATTCGGGAATGTCAAGTATGCCATCTCGTCACTTGCAAAGGCTTACTGTTTCCATCTTCTTAAAATGTTGCATAAATTTGGCTACCATGAAAGGGACCTCTGATGATCAGCATAGTAGTGCACTAGTTGACCTGAACATGAATTCTCAGTGTGGTTATAAAAACAAAGGATTCATGGAGCTCAATAAGTGGCTTGAAGCCCATATTCCTGCTGACTTAACGGAAGATAATTTTTATTTGGAAGGATGCTTGAGATTCACATCATCCTTTCTCAACCTATTTATGCATGAGGTTTGATTTCACTCAACCTCTTCTTTTGGGTATCCAATTTAATCAATCTTCCCTATGCAGAATCATATGTATTGCTTCATGGATGGATGATTAAGACAGCTTTGCGTCAAACTATGTCTTCAGATGGTTTTGCTTTATTGATTGCTTTCTTGTGCTGAATTTCCTATTCTCAATTCAGGATGACCTTCTATTCGAGGCACTTTTGCAACTGTTGCGTTTGCCATTTCGTGCGGATCATAGGTAAATGATAGTTGATTGTTTGTTACATCTTTCAGTTGATACTTTTT
This sequence comes from Craterostigma plantagineum, assembly GCA_027422505.1. Taxonomy (NCBI): domain Eukaryota; kingdom Viridiplantae; phylum Streptophyta; class Magnoliopsida; order Lamiales; family Linderniaceae; genus Craterostigma; species Craterostigma plantagineum. The sequence goes on from JAPQWV010000654.1 coordinate 162,510, forward strand.
ATCTTCAAGGAATAATGAGCACACAAATACATGTAGGAATACTGGCGAGAAGCCTGCCGGTGAAGCTGAACATTATCATAACTTTCTCACCTCAGACTTATTTAATCCTGTACATCTTTTCCATTTATTTCTTTCTGAGGTAATATATTCCCAGATTCATCAGAATTTCATGTCTAAATGATGACTGTGTTTTGTGATACTACAAATACACGAGTTACTGAAGATTATTTTTATATGTTTTGTTGTGCAGTTAATGTATGACCATCAAGTTCTTCTTGACTATCTCATCTCGAAAGATACTGGATCTCGCTGTGCCGAATACCTTCTGAGGTTCAACACCAATGAAAAAGATTAATTACCTCAAATTATCTTGTTTCTCTGCTGAGTCACATGTTTTCTCCAGGTCACTACGAATTGTTTGCAATTTTTGGGAATTATTCGCTGAGTTTCCTGGAGCACAAGAAACTCTTGGTGAAACTAGTTCGAAGAGGCGACGAAAATTTGTATCGGAATCTTCTGATTTCAAAGAGTTGCCATCTTCTGCACGGCTGAACGATGGTACAATGTCATCAAACTGTAACAAATGTGATGAAGCAAAGCAAATGAAACTAAGCAGAAGCAACAGACAGCCATTTTCATCTGCTCATGATTGTTTAATGTCGTTGAAAAATTCTATCGGAAGTCTTCACCAGAAGAATCTATTTCCATATAATCCAAAAGCTCTTCTGCAACGGTGAGTTATTTTTTTACCTTCTAAATCCTAAAGAAGCTCGTGCCGTATATCTCCTTCCTTCATAATCTATTTGACCATTTATCTTCTTATACAAAGTCGTTTCAGCAGCATCACTTTCAGATTTCGGTCTGTTCTCGTCAGGTTATAAGCCTTTGCTGCTCTTAAGTGAATGGTTTACGATAAAATTTGTCCCACGTACTCTCTTCATTTTCCTGATATAGTCTATGCAAATTAGTCCATGTATTTCATGCTATTCTGCTAATAATATTTATAACTTTTCGCATGCTTATTTCAGTTTGGCTAGATTTGAGGAGCTGTCATCAAGCAATAACTATTGATATCTGGATGGAGCCCCATTCCCGTTAGGCTATTGAGCATCGTATGATTAAAGCTGTGTGGTGAGCTATGTGGTGGAAAAAGAAGCAAGGGAAGGGATTCAGGATTGACCATAAAGTACTTTATCAACTATAGTCCTCTGACTTTTTTATTTGGCAATTATTACTTATTTGAAAGAAATCTAGCATGTGATTGATACATATACCAATACCAATTGCATGCTCTCCACCAATTTCTAAACCTATCACACCATTTGTTTAGCTGTTGTTAGTGACCATTAATGGCATTCTTTACTCCTACATCTATGCTTTGCATGTATGTATAGGCAATACTGTTGATTAGGTAGATATCAGACTAATTGTTTAGCTTTGGTTTAGTATATATCTTCGAGCGAGTGCTTCTCATCATAAATTCGAATGACTTGAGTATTAACAGCATCTCATATCTGCATATCACAACAATGGAGTTTCCTTCGATAGTTCTATTCCTTCTCTTCAGCCATTTGACAATCCAAATCCTTCATGTTTTCTCAACCAGGGGCAAGAAACTTCCTCCAGGGCCGAAGCCACTGCCATTGATTGGAAGCCTCCATTTACTCGGCGAACAACCTCACCAATCTCTTACAAAGCTTGCTAGAATCCACGGACCGATCATGTTAGTGCGTCTTGGATTCGTAAACACTGTTGTAATATCTTCGGCGGAGATGGCTAGAGAAGTCTTGCAAAAACAAGACATGGCCTTTTCTACCAGGAATATCCCCGACGTTCTTCGCTCTCATGATCATTACAGGTTTTCCGTCGTGTGGCTTCCCGCTGAATCTAGATGGAGAAACTTGCGAAAAATTCTGAAATCAAATATATTTTCCACGAGTATGCTCGACGCTGGCCATCATCTGAGGGTTAAAAAGATCCTTGAGCTGATTGCCTATTGTGAGAAATGTAGCCAATCAGGTGTAGCAGTTAACGTGGGGCGCATGGCGTTCCAAACCTCTCTAAACCTCTTGTCTAATACGTTTTTTTCCAAAGACTTGACGGACCCTTACTTCGATTCTGCCAAGGATATGAAGGAGCTCGTGGGAAATATTATGGTTGAGGCAGGGAAGCCTAATTTGGTTGACTTTTTTCCGTTCTTAAAAAAGATTGATCCCCTAGGAATCAGGAGAAGAATGACTATGCATCTTGGGAAGATTGTTGAGCTGCTCAGTGGTTTGATCAATGAAAGATTGGAGGAGAAAGGACAGCCAAAAGAAGACTCAGTTCGCAGCGATGTGCTTGATCAGCTGCTGTTTACGAGTAAACACAGCCCAGAATTGATCGATCGAGCTCACATTGAGAGCCTCCTTGTGGTAATTTCCAATTCCTAATTCGAATTCAAGACATGTTCTGCTCTGTACAAATGCCCTCTTATGTATCATCCTTTTCAGGACTCGTTCGTCGCAGGAACTGATACAACGTCGAGCACGGTCGAATGGGCCATGGCAGAAACACTTCGAGACCCTAGAATTACGAAAAAAGCAAAAGCCGAGCTCGAACAAGTAATAGGAAAAGGGAAGATCATCGACGAGTCAGACATCTCTCGCCTTCCTTACCTCCGCTGCATTGTGAAAGAAACCCTCAGGCTCCACCCGCCCGTCCCATTTCTAATCCCTCGAAGAGTACAGCAAGACGTTTCAGTCCGTGGCTACACAGTGCCCAGAAACTCCCAAGTATTCGTCAACTGTTGGGCCATAGGAAGGGATACAGAGATATGGAAAGATCCATTAGAATTCAAACCCGAGAGGTTTCTCGATTCGGACATAGACGTTCGAGGGCGGGATTTCGAGCTCATCCCTTTTGGCGCGGGGCGAAGAATATGCCCTGGATTGCCCTTAGCTGTAAGAACGGTGCACGTAATGCTTGGATCTTTGTTGAACTCATTCGACTGGAAACTCGATAACCATGGAGAATTTGACATGGAAGAGAAGTTTGGGATTACTCTGCAAAAAGCTGATCCACTTGAAGCTATTCCATTTCCAGTTAACAAAGGTTGATTGATTCCATTATGTCGTGTGTGTACTGAAATAAATTGTCAATTGCGAGCCACCATTCTCCTTTATTGGGAAAAAGAAATGCCAAAAAATCCTCATTTATTTCAGTGCCGACCTAAAGATAAAACAAGAACATGCAAGGTGGGATTATTGGATTGAAAAGCACTTATTGCTTTCCTTTAATACGCACGGCAGGCAAACCTCAAGATTTAGGGGGGCTTTGCAATAACTATCTTCTCAAGTTTGGGGCAAATTCCCTGCAAATAAGAGCAAAGTTGTTGAGTTCTTGATAGCATAACCATGTGTCCAGCTCTTCCTATGGAAAACACATCATGTGGTTGGCTCTTCTCAACGATATATCTTTGGAAATCTTCGCTCATCACTTTATCGTCTTCGCATATCACATAGCAACGTTTGATTCTTCCGTATTTTTCGTACGACAGCAACGTTTCATCGCTCAGTTCATCCAAGAAGAACTTGTTTCGCCGAACCAACATCTTAGCCAATTCCAAATCCTTAGAAATACAGGATAAAAATCATGTTTTTTTTTATATGGGGTTAGATTGTCGCGATTTTTCTTTTTACCTAATGAAATACCTCGTGAGAGCAGAGATCGTATACGTTCTTCGCCATGTAGTTTGGACCAAAAAGAGCTGAAACTGGCATTAATAAATCTTTTCGAGTTTGGTCGAAATCAAGCTCACAGTCCTCAAAAGACTTCGTCGCCGACCTCTTGAAGAACTGCTGCGAAGGAATCAACAAATTGTCGGAATGTTCCAAAATATTAACAAATCTCTCTCTCTCTCTCTCTCTCTCTCTCTCTCTCTCTCTCTATATATATATATATATATATATATATATATATATATATATATATATATATATACTAGTGAGTATCTTATAATCATACCTCTTGGACAAGGGTAGAAGGAGGATCGACGCAGTTGGGCATGTAAGCCGTAATAAAGACTGCAAAACGAATCTTATCGGAGAACCTTTCCATGGCAAGAGACATGGGAATTCCGCCGTAGCTGTGGCCGACGAGCACCACCTTCTCGTCGGCGGGCAGTGCAGCCATGAAAGCGATGAGCGGCTCGACGTAATCGGAGAAGGAGGAGACCTCGGCGAGTTTTTTGGGGTGGACCCCACATCCGCCCATGTCTAAGGCGGTGGCTTTGTGTCCGGCGGATTTGAGCATGGCGACGAGCTTGTACCAGCACCATGCTCCGTGGCAGAATCCATGGACAAGGACGAAATGCTGCTGCTTCTCTTCCTCGGAGGAGGAGGAAGAGGACATTATTTCTCCTTTCTTTTTTTTTTTTATCGTAATATTACTTGCGATAATTGTTTCTCTTGGTCAAAGAATGTGATGATGATGATAACTATGTCAATGCTACTACTATTCATAGAAATATCATACACAGCAAAACACGTTTTTTTCGAGAAGAATGACAAATATAACTAGAAAATATTTCGAGAAAACTGCCACACAAAGTAGGCAAATAAATGAGGACTTGCCCCCCATCTCATTAATTGTGAACTAGATAAAAAAAAAATAAAAAATCGTTCCTTCGTCAATTCTATCAGATTTTTCGTTTTGGGATCACCAGTCAAGAAACTGACATACACACGATTTACATTTCTGTTCTGAAACTAAGATTATTCACACAGGTGAGTACTGTTAATGAACTACTATTTGTAACTCCTGGGAAGAGAATAATAAGTAAACGAAGTGATGAAGCCGGCCCAATATTGAATTTAAGCCCATTCATCACGGGCAAAAATATTGGGCAGGTGAACATTAGGTAAAGCCCAATTACATACAAACCAAATTTAGGCCCACAGAGCTATATACGGACACCACATGCCACGTGGACAATCTTGACTGCATAAGCAGACGTTCGGTAAGAGCATTGCATGGCATCCACGCGGCACTTCAGAATTGTATGAGATGTCTCAAGAACAAGATAAAGAACACAACCCCAAACAGTTCAGTTGCTATATATGACAAATTACATATATCCTAATCTTGATATGCTTGCTAATTGTTATCCCAACTTTGAACCGTTCCCACGTTCCAAGCCTTTATTTTAGCTCTTTATTTCCTTCTTTGTTCAACGATTTTCGTGATTCTCAGACATGTCTGATGCAATGGAAATCCCAGGATCTCATGACCAAGCAGCAAAGTCTGATGATCAGTTCCAAGAAAAGACAGGTGGGTGACTACTCCCTTTAATCTCGTAAAATTCTATCTACGAATATTTAATATAATTTTCTTCCTTTTTTTATATTTTTCGTGTCATAATATATGTTGCAGATATGCTGAGGGATTTGATGTTATGGCGAAGTAAGAACCTTAATATCGGGCTTCTTCTTGCCGCTACTACCACGTGGACAGTTATGGAGATTTATCAGTGCAACTTCATCTCTGTTATTTCGTGGGTTGTCATGGCGGTAATTACGTGCTTGTTCTTTTGGGGTAGTATTCATCGCCTCTTGAAAAGGTAACATATATAAGCTCATAACATACAACAGTACACCACCGATTTTATTTTTGAAATACTGAGAACCTTAATTAGTTTTTCGTGGGCATTGCACAGAGAAGAACCTGACTTGTCCGAATTACAAATTAGTGAAGAGACAGCAAATGGAACTGCAAATTTACTTCGAAATAAAATCGAAGAGTGGATTCGATTGTTGCTTCGTGTGAGTGTCGAGAGAGAATGGTTCGTTTCTGTTGGTGTTGTGGTTTTCTTGTATCTCGTCTCCGTGGTGGCAAAATACGTCGATTTTCTTACACTTTCCTACGCAGGTAATAATTAATAATACGACTCTCTCTCTCTCTCTCAGTATATATATAATGTATATATATATATATATATATATTGAACTTTGATAGACAAATATCACCTTTGTCTCTTCATATAGGGTTGGTGGGTGGACTAATAATTCCTCCAATGTATGCGAAGAACGAGAATATGATAAAAGGGCTTGGCCGAAAGACAAAGGTAAAGTCGCAGAGACTGCATGCGACTTTAATGGAGAAATTGCAGCAAATGAAGAGTAAGATGATGACAAGGAAAGATCAACAAGCTCTGCATGAAAAGAAGCTGGAGTAACAGCCATTGTATTGTATATAGTTTGCTCGCTCTTTTATAATCTTTTATCGTGTTATTATCGTATCTTCTTATTTGCAGGTTGTTCTATTATATGAATGTGTTGCATATGAATAATACTGACCATGCATGATTCCCTCAATTTTACTGCACTATGTGAAGAAATAAATCATGTGACTGTTTTTGATACCTGACCGAAGGTAAAATTAAATTTGAATCAATATTACGATTACTCAGAGGACTTGATAATTCTAAGGACCGAGCCCACATAAACCCCCACGATGGAGGCCAAAAAATTGCTGAGTTGGTTTGTTTCTGCAAAATAAATGTACAATTGGTCCGATCATAACGGCTCTCTTCTTAAACTTTTGGGCTCTAGTCGAAAACTGCAAATATAAGTGGAATATGGTTTTGTCGCATTTAATGTCAACTAATACTTTTTTTTTTTTTTTGGAAAAAGGGTCACTAAAATAAAAGGAAAGAGAGTCGAAATGGTACAACAGCGTGCATGAGAATTCATGCCGCACCAAACACAACAAATCTCCAAAAGTAAACAACGAACAAGCTAGGGACAGAAATAAAAACAGCCACGGGACATGACAGCGCAACATCAGTAGCCTTCAGCCCCAGACCCATTCAGCCCCCAGAGAATAAAGCTACCAGGCGATGTGCCACATGCGACGTAATCCTCGATATTGAAGGTCGTACTTGGCGGGCAGTGCAGACAGGTAAAGGTGAATCATATCAAGGATGAGCTTCGTAATTGCCTCTGGCGTGCGCCTTGTGCCGTCATGCCATCGATGATTCCGTTCAGCCCAAATGTGGTAGATGAGGGACGAAAGAAGGTGGCGGTATGCCTGGTGGTGTAGGTGTTTGCCACGCCACTTAAGTGCAGCCCATCGGATTCCTGTACGCCAATCTTGATAAGGCCAAGCAAACCGTGTCTTTTGTCTAAGCACATGTCGACACTGTACAGAAAAGGGACACTCAAAAAATATATGGTTAGTAGTTTCGACCCCTCCGTCACAGAGGAGGCAAGCCGTGGAGTTTGCGCGTGTGGCAATCCACACCTTATCTCTCGTGGCTAACCGTTCCCGAATGGCAAGCCAAAGGATAAAGTCGTGCCGAGGGATTTGCAAGATACCACCAAACAGTTCAGCCCAAGGTACCGGATCGCGGTGAGGGCGGATAGCATCCTTGACAGCGCGTGCAGAATATCGACCGTCAGCAGTCCCCTTCCATAAAAACGAATCTTGTTCCGTTGGGTGGATTTGCGGAAGCTGACCCGAAAACTCACGGAATTCGGCCGTATTTTGAGCGGGCCACTCCCACCCCGCTTGGTTGATTACCGCACTCAGTCGGGTATCATGAGATAGTCCCATGGCAATAGGTCCCCTTGGGAAACGTTCGATGAGCGGGATCTCCCCTAGCCAGGGATCCTGCCACAGCTGAATGGTCCGCCCATCACCAACGCGAAAGTCCACTAAGGACCTTAAAAGGGGACGTAGCTGTAGTAGTTTCCTCCAGCTCCAAGCTGCCCGCGATGATGCGCTAACTGTCCAAAACGAGCGAGTTGACAGCCGTGTATACAGCAGCCATAGCACCCAAACAGAGTTAGGGTCGCGGGTAATCAGGCTCCACAGGTGTTTCATTAACAGAGCTTTGTTGTCATCTGCAATTGCCCGAATTCCAAGGCCTCCCTCAACTGCCGGGAGGCAAATATCAGCCCAGGCGACGTTCGCCGACGTCCCAGCCCATAGAAATCTGCGGATGCGCTTTTCTATCTCCCCGATGATGCCCTTAGGTAGTAGAAATACACTTGACCAATATGAATGAAAAGCGAGGAGGACAGATTTGATTAATTGCACCCTTCCGGCATATGAAAGAGATTGATTTAGCCAAGAGCCCAGTCGCCTATCAATCCTTTCAAGGAGTGGTGCACAATCGGTAATCGTGAGTCGCCCCGTTATCAGCGGAACACCCAAGTATCTGACCGGAAGCTGGCCCTCTTCAAACCCCATAATTCCCGAGATGGCAGCGCTTAAGCCTGCCGCTCTCTTAGAGAGGAACATCGTGCTTTTAGACGGGTTAGCGTGGAGACCAGACAGTTCAGCGAAATCGTCCAAACCCTCACGAAGGACCGAGGCCGAATGGGTATCAGCATGAGAGAAGAGTAAAAGGTCGTCGGCGAATGTCAACATGAAAAGAGATATTTCTACGCAACGCCAATGAAAATGGAATCGCTCATCGAGTCGGATCTTCCTCGCAAGGATGCCCTGAAGAACTTCCAAAACCAACGTGAAAAGGTACGGAGAAATCGGGTCGCCCTGCCGAAGGCCTCGTCGCCCTTTAAAAAAGCCCTCCGCGCGGCCATTTATGTTGAGTGAGAAGTGCGTTGTCGTGATACACTCGCGGACCCAACGGATGAACTGAGCCGGAAATTGCATCGCTGCCATGGTTGCTAGGATGAAGTCCCATTCGACTCTGTCGTATGCCTTCGCAAGATCGACCTTAAGCGTTAATCTGCCGGGCAACTGTATACTCTTATAACCAGAACAAATCTCCTGAGCAAGAAGAATGTTATCACTGATATGCCGTCCTGGTATGAAAGCCGTTTGTGTAATGTCGACTAGGTCAGAGAGGAAGGGTCTGAGTCGATTTGCTAGCACCTTGGAGATCGCCTTGTAAAGAACGTTGCAACAAGAGATAGGGCGGAAGTCTGACGGCCGTGCGGGTGTCGGCACCTTTGGAATAAGGGTGATAAATGTGCTATTGATTTCCTTCAGCAGTTGCCCTGTTCGAAAGAATTCTTTAACAGCGAAGGTTATTTGTGGCCCTATTATTCCCCATGCAGCTTTGTAAAAAGCTGCCGTGAAGCCATCAGGACCCGGTGCCTTATCATCAGCGATAGAGAAAAAGGCGTGTTTGATCTCGTTGTCTGAAAAGGGCCGTATTAAGTCCGTAGCTGCCTCAGGAGAAAGGGTTCGTGAGACGAAGTCCTGAACATCGGGCGTTCCTGATGTAGGCAAATGGGAGGAGCGCCCTAAAAGGTCCTTGAAATAGCTTGTCAGAACAGCTGAAACAGCACTTTCCCCTTCGTGTAAGTTGCCCGCGTCGTCCTCAAGTGAGAGAATACGGTTAGCTACACGTCTCATGGTGACCTTTTTGAAGAAATAGGCTGTACAACGGTCTCCGTCTTTTAGCCACATCATCTTTGCTCTCTGTCGCATGGCCTCATATTCCATTTCCACTGCCTTATTGTACAAGTGTCGAGATAGTCTTTCCAACTGATAGAAGCGGGCTTCATAGGGGTGAGACGCAGTAAACTGTTGGGCGAGCTCGAGGAATTCCTTCGCCTGAACAACATTATGGTGTAAGATGCCTTTTGCACGTCGTAATGTGCGAAAGGGTCCCTTGAGTTTTTTCAACCGTTGAACGATGGAGTACATGGGTACGCCACTGATATGAGAGTTCCATGTGTCTTCGATAGTCTTCAGAAACGCCGGGTCGCGAGTGAGAAAATTGTCGAAGCGAAAGCATGTGTTCCTGGGCGTGGCACTTTCGTGAGTTTCCAAGATTAGGGGCGAATGATCAGATGTGTATGGCAGCTCGCTCCTATACCGAGTATGCTCATATAGAGATAACCAAGTCGGATTTGCAGCCATTCGATCTAAGCGTCGCCATATTCCCGCATCCCCACTCCTTTGGTTGAACCAAGTATAGGCCTGGCCCGTCGCAGGTAGGGGTTCGAGATCAGCCTGTGTAAAGCATTGGCGCATATCCTCGTAGTCAGATCTTTGTGGTGCCCCTCCGCGCGCATCATGTAGTCCGAGGATGGCATTAAAATCGCCCATAACCAGCCAGGCGTCATTAATCCGATCTTGGGATATGCTTACCAGATTTTCCCAAAGGTCGCGACGCTCCTCCCTTCTATTCAGGCCGTAGACGAAGGAAATAAAAATGTCAGCTCGCGAGTCCAATGAGAAAACCTTGCAATGAACAGCTTGTGTAGTTGTCCCAATGACTGTTACCGTAACGTAGCGGGCGTCCCACCCCAGCCAAATACGCTTACCCGGTCCCGTATCATAATCAAAAAACCAGGACCATTGCCGAATACCATTAGCGATGAAGTCTGCGTTCTGAACAGAAACACGTGTTTCAAGAAGTCCAATAAGCCGTATACCATGACGTCCAATGAGGTCCCCGACCGCATGACAGTGGTCTCTCTTGTTGAGCCCACGAACATTCCAGACGGCTGTAGGTATCATGGGGAAACCAGTGGCGGGGCTGCGCTCTTAGGGCCCTGAAGTTGGTTGTTTCCATCATCAGATACGTTGCTAAGGATAGCAAATGTGTTGGGAGGAATCGTCGCTGCATTGGCGGTAGGTAGTTGTTCATCCCGCAGGCCAGCCGATGCTGCGCTAGTCTCATTATTTATCGTCAACGCGAGATTTTCCTCATCGATATCTTGGAGAATGGCAAAGGCATTTGTCGCATTGTTTAGAGGGGCAGTCCTAGTCTCCTTTAGCCGTTTCTGGTGATTTAGTTGTGGCACAATTTCTGATGTTCGTCCCTCAGCTATCTTCTTTGCCGGCTCACGGATCCGCTCCTTACGGACAGGTCGCCGTTCTCGGCGAGGTGGCGGGGCTGCTACTGTAGGAATTTCGGCACGGTGGTGCCGAGGGCTTGCTCGCTTATTGGGGCAGCTGTGTTTCTCGTGGGATGACGATGAACAGAATTCACACGGCACAGGTCGCCACTCGTACTCAACTTTAATGCTAATGGATCCCGCATTTTCTCCATTCGGCGATGACAAGCAGATTGTAAAGCGGTCCAAATATGGTTCAGATAGTTTCTTCATTACACACACACGGGCGTAGTCAATCCTTTCCATGCTCAAAGTCATTGTATCAGGAAATAGGGGCTTTCCAATGGCACTTGCAATGGGCCCCAAGCCTTCGGCCGTCCAAAATTCCGAAGGAATATTACGGAATCGAACCCAGGTCGGGACCTCTAGATGTTCCTGTTTCTCAAGCGTCATCCCAGGCCGCCAGATCTGAAGAAAAAGGGGCTGTCCTTGATATAGCCAAGGACCACCCTCAAGTGCTCCGTTCATTGCCTCAGCCGTGTTGAAACGCAGCTTGAAAAAACCCGAGGAAGTTGATCTCACCTCAGCTAGCTCCGGCCAAAGTGAACGAAAAAACCGTTCGATCAAGGGGTAGTACGGCTTACGACCCAAGAAGTAGCCGACTAATGTGTGGTTCCAACGAGCAAAACCTTTGGTCGCAGTATCCCAAGACAGCTTTACGACAACATCACCGTCAATTAGGTGTGGTGGTGTGTATTGCAATTGGACTCTATTAGGGTTCCTTAGTCCCGAACCAGTAGTGTTCGACGTGACTCCCTGGACAACGTCAGAGAAGGATGGAGGTGTTGGCCTCTTAAGCTGCTCTTTATCAGTTGTCTTCGGTTGTGGCGACCTAACCCTGTAAGTATTTTTCATGTTGTTCTGAGCAGAAGCCGCGGCGGCAGACGATAAGATACGTTCAGATTCCTCCGCTGAGTTCGACCCATCCATTGAAGTATTCGTCCCAATGGTTAAGTCCCGTGGCGGAGGTGGAGTCCCCGCGCGCTGAAAAGTGGTGGAGGTCGATGAGTCGCGCAGTGGCAGTATTGCATCTGTGAGGCGGCTGCGATGATTGTGGGGTGCGTGGACGATAGGCGTGGTAATTTGGGCATTCACACTAGGCGGCAGACCACCTTGCACGCGCTGCATCAGGGATACGAACCCCGGAGTGTCAAACCTGTTCTCGAATGTCGGGTAGTCGTGGTTTAGGGATATCAAGTTGGGGCAAGGGTTGGAGCCTAAGAAATCAGTGGATGACGACGATGTTGTGGAGCCACACATGGCAGACGAAGACGACATCGTGTCTGTGATGGTGAGCGGCAATGAAAGACGGCGAGCGAAGCACTACCACCGGCCGACCTCGTGAGACAGCCGCGGTCGGATGCGGCGATGGTAGAGACAGACGATGAAGGACGATGCTGATGTGGGCCGTCCACCGCCGTCTGATCCCGGCGGCGGAAGGTCCGCGGCTGCCGCCGAGATACGCGCAGAACAGCCGGATTTCACGTGAGAACTGGTGGGAATCGGCGATGAGTTGAAAGTTTGGCGGCGCTGTCTAGGGTTTGCAACGTTGAGGCGAGAGAAGTTCAAGAGAGAGACAATTTTACACCGTTTCAACAAATACTTTGCTAGGAGGTTTCATGCATTGAGGAAGATATATGTTGGCTAAAACCTAAATATGGGCTTCTGCGTTATGCAGAAACCAATGAGAGTCTCCTATAAGACTATCTTTAACAACGACCGCACAACCGGTCGTTGAATAAAAACATTAAAAATAAAGCAAAAAATTAAATTATTGCCACAACCGGTTGTGATCCAACTCACAACCGGTTGGTGCACCAATCCGAGTCACAATTGGTTGTGCACAGTTTTCTGTACACCGTTTTTGTGGTTTTTACGAATTAAAATTTTAATTCACAATTTCAAATTATCTATTTCTATATCACATTCTATAATCTATCATAATTCATATTATTTTTTTCTCCAATGGCCATAGTATCTAAATTTTATATCATATAATGTAACCTATTTTTCAAATATTCAAATACGACTTAAAATAATTATAAAAGATAAATAGTATGGGTTGTGTTGGGTTGTTGATAAAGTTGGAAATTATTTAGGTTGGGTTGAGGTGTAGGTTATGGATGTGGAGGAGAGAGAAAATAATATTTTATTATCATGATCGATTCTGGAGCTCGTGGATAATCCTAGTCTAACGTGGAAAAGGAATAATAGGGTTTTCTCATAGGCGTCATGATTGTTCTGAGTAAATTGCATCGTGACATCTCTCTGGGCAGTGAAATGACATTAATTCTCATAATCAATCAAACTATTTTTCTGCCGGAATATCAAATTCGTATTTTATTAATACCTTTTGTGGAAAGAATATTACTCCCATGTTTTCATGCCTAAACAAGAAAGTTTGTTTAAGAACAAACCTTGCAAAATGCTCTAATCCTTCATCTATGCTTATCAGTTTCTGACTTAAAGAGAACATGTTGGACCTCTAAATACGAATTAAACAAGGATGACAGTGTTCACCCTTTGTTTTGATAGTAAGTTGGGGTTTTAACAATAACAGTGTTTTCTCCATTAGCGCAGCAAAAGAAAAGCAAAGCTTGAAGACAAAAACGCCCATATATGACAGTAAAAAGTCTTGCACTTCAACTCGTTCATTGATCTTCAAGAACCTAACCTAACAACACTAATACGGACCTAACAAGAAGCCTCTGTCCTCTTCGCTCTTAGCTCTTACTACAATCTGCTGCTGCTGCTGCTTAGCCAATCGTGGCTGTTGAAGATGATTATGATGATCATTCAAAGCAACAAAATTATTCTGCTGCTGAATAAGAATTAGCTCTGATCGAGTCTGCCGAAGTTGAGTCTGAAGCTCTTGTTCCTCAATAACTACTTGCTGCCCTTCCCTTTGAAAAATCCCACTATTAATCTCATGATGATGATGATAATGATGATGATGAACACTCCCCAAAGCCAATGAAGGCATAAGTCCCATCGCCACCACATTATTAGCAGGGACGTTAAACCTCAGCACTTGTTGCTCTAAAATCTGTTCTTGCGGGGCATCATCGCCCATGATCATCAGCTGCTGCTGTCCGAATAAGCTTTGCTGGTGCGCTAAACCTAGGTGGTTAAACATCGAACTATTCGAGCCAACGTAGGCAGCTAATTCCTTCCTTGCAGCGTCTAAATCTCGCTGGACTTGCTTGAGCTTCTGCTGTAAGATTGAAATCAAGCCCACGCACCCATAAACTGGGTCTCTCATTCGATGCTCGGCCTCGTAGGCCAAGGAGTTGACTGCATCTTCGCACTGGTTAGCGTTGAGTTCGTTGAGGATCTTAGCAACGTTGCTGGCGCCGAATACTTTGTGTACGTTGGCGAACTTCTGAGGGTTGTCTGGCGGGAAATAAGGCGCGAATACGCACTCTGGCGTGCATTTTCTTCGCAGGCATTTGCAGGCGGCGCATGGCGGGTTTGAAGATGACGAAGTCATGGCTGTTGTCTTTTTTCTTTCTTTTTTTTTTTACCTAGTTGTTTGTCAAAAGGTCATTTGAGAAAGGTGTAATTAATTGAAGAAGCTTGATGAGCATGCATATGGAAGCCTGTGTAAAAGCCAATAGATCCAAACTCAAATCTATTTCCGAAACAGTTTAAAATGTGTTTGTCTGAAAAAGCCATGAATAAGAAGTATGTATAAGATAATTGAGGATGCAAATATGAAAAGAAAATGCGACTATTCATGAATTTGAAGAGAAAAAAGGTGTGATTTTTGGTAGTAAGGAAATTATTCAGATGACAAATATATGAAGAGAGACAGTGAAACTTCTCTTTACGGTGAATCCAAACGTCGATAATTTTCACTATCTCAAACCACACCTCATTTCATAATTCAAAGCAAGCAAATGGAAACAAAACATAAGAAAGGAAAAAGGTTTTTTTTTTTTTTTTCTGCAAGAAATCTCACCTTAATTAGAGAATCTGCTGAAAACCCTAATATCTCTTTGTGTATGAACTCAAATGACCTGGAAAAACAAGACAGAAAATCGGCATGAGACTGCAAAGCCAGTCTTAACAGCTTGTATAAAGGAAAACAAAAAAAAAAAGAAAGAAAGAAAGAGAGAGAGAACCTCCACGGAAAATGGTATTATGTAGAATGCAATCAAAAGAATATTAAAGTGGTACTATCCTATCACCTCCTTTTATTTCAAATCATTCATACATTGAAATGAGTGAGCTTCGAGATGAGAGGGTTGAGAGTCATAAATGATATGGTAAAAGGGACGAAATGTGGAGTCTACGTCAATCTTTAATATAATACTACAGTCTTGTTCTTACATTCCATTTTAACCCAGTTTAATTCAATATAAATGCACACACACATATATAAATATAGATACAAACAAAAACAGAAACCTGCACACATACGATCATTATCTGATTGCTACGATTCATGAGGTGGGTACTCAGCTGCGGGCCCAATTGAGGAGACAAAATGGAGGTTATCGAACCAAATCGAACCCACGCCTCAGATTATTGGCTTGGCTTGGCTTGGCTTCTTTGGATCTTTGGCTGTTGCGTGTAGAAATACACTTTCATTCAATGCTTTCTCAGAAACAAACAAACAACGTTGAGTACTAAAATACAAAGTAAATGAAATTTGTGGGACAGCTTTTAGTTTTCTTATTTTTGACTTTTCGTGGTCACCTAGGGATTGGCGAAGATTGATTGCATGAGAAATTCACATGCATGGATTTGACTCCTAACCTAATAATTTTCATATATGTTTATTAATTTTATACCATCTACTTATCTACTGTCTATATAGAAGAACTAGTTAGTTCTACTTCTAGTTGGTTTTAAACGTAAAAAAAGGGAGCAAGGGGATGCTTCTTTTGACATGAAAAGGTAACTAAAAGATTTGTCCGAGAGTCAGAAGAGACATGACGTCTCAAGTGGGGGAACAAATAATAATTCTCCTACATCACATCAACACTTAAATGCCAAGGTTGGGTCTTTGTCGGTTCATTATTCGGCGCCGTTGATATGAGCTTTCAATTGCATTTTATGTAAGAGACAACGCAGTTCAATTTCCCTCCTCGATTAGTCTCAGAAAAAAAAATGAAAAGAGATGAAGGAATGCTATTAGCTACGAGTTCAAATTGAGCATTCTCTTGATATCCTAAATTAAATCATTTAGACGTAAATAGCGTAGTTTTTAACATTTTATATATAATCTATTTAAACTCGACTTTTATAAATGAGTAAATTAGATTAAAATGATTAGTGGCAAGACGGTTCCTGAGTTGGGCTTTCATCAGGGCCAAATTAGCATATTGGGCTTACGTGGTCCAGTATGAATCTATTTTGCCCACTAATCTCAAAGCTAAACTGTCTCAAAAAGGCCCAATAGGCCCAAACAAAAACCCACGAGAAAGAAATAACCTCAAACTCAAACCCCTCGCTTTCTACGATCACCATCGTAGAAAAAGATGCCGCAGTGGTGGCGCGCCGCCGCCGGAGCACTCAGATCCGCCGAGAGGACCACCAGATCCTGCCGTAATTTCCACACGATCCAAGCCGTGCCTCGGGAGTTCTCCGGTCACAGGATTGCCGCCCGTGAGCGAGCTCAGGGACGAATCCCAGCCGTAGTTTTCTCGCAAAGCTACCTACGAAGCAACGAGGGAGACCAAAGCTCGATCGTTGCATCAGCTTCGGTGACTCGCAAGCTGCTGTTAACTGCGGAGAGGAAGCAGATTAAGGCCATTTTGAGTAATGTCGAGCTTCCGTTTTTTTGTTCGACTACTTTCCCGCTTCAGATTAGGGCTGGGTCGGGATCTTCGACTATTCTCGACACAAAACGGGTTCTGCCGATCAAGGTAAGTTCTTTCGTTCTGTTATTTCGTTTTCTTGTTAGTCTTATTTGATCTGTTATGTATGAGGTCGTATGACATTGACCAACAAATTTGGTGCATAATGTTATCCACGCTCTTCTTCACTACATTTTTTTACTATGTAAATCTGCTGGAGAAGAGCCATCATCGAGGCTTACTCAATTGTAAGATGAAATGAGTATGCTCTTCATACTTTTACTTGCTTCAACTTGCAAATTTTCTGTTTCTTAACTCCACAATTTTCTTTTTTGTCCTCTGAGCTATTACAATGTCCATCAGTGATGTTCCTCATGAATTGCGTGTTCTTCAATTATCAACTGGCGTTTTCTTTCCGTGTGATAGGTACATAGGGATGTACATGGGAACATCTTGAATCTGGTTTTCGTGTGGGCAGAGGATGGAGCCGAGCTTAAGCTCGATATCCCTATTGTTTATAAAGGAGAAGACGTGAGCCCTGGTTTAAAGAAAGGTTTCAGCTTCTAATACTTCTCATCTTTATCTCTGCGTCTGCTTTAGTGTTTCACGTGAGTTTATTCGTTTTTCTGTCACGAGGAATCATTGCAATGAATCGGGGTTGTTTTGTCTGTTTAAACAGGAGGTGTTTTGAATAAGATAAGGCCTAGTTTGAGATACTTGTGCCCGGCCGAGCATATCCCTCCAAAGATTGAAGTGGATCTGAGTTCTCTCGACATCGGAGATAAAGTCTCCATACATGATGTCCCTGTCCATCCGAGCATGAAGCTTCTGAGTAAGAACGAAGCTATCCCTGTTTGCAAGATTAAGACAACAGATGTAGAAATAAACTAGTGATACCCCTAGAGGATCCATTGTCTGATCCTTACAGCAACTGATCGCATAGTGAGTTGGTTTTTGTTTTTCAAAATTCTTGTCTTGTTGGTTTAATGGATGTTTTATCAACGAAAGAATTCTGAGTTTCAACTTGGTTCCTTCTCCTTGTATGATGGAAAGCATCCATGAAATTAAATCTTACTAAACATTAGTTTTCAGCTCGATTGGAAAGCATTTAGTGGGTTGGTATGTTGCTCGGCTTCTAGCAGCTCTCCACTTTCCCTAACTTTAACCAAAATTTTCAAAAACCTTTCCTATTGGTCAAATATGCCATCTTTTTTCTCATTCTGTTATGATAACACTTCCCCGCGCGATGGCTTGAATAATATGGCGTCGTATAATTGTCTTATGAATCATATAAACTGGTCCGTGCATGTACTCAGTATAATTTTCAGAAACTTCGCTTATCTTCAAAAACCAATAACTATAAAGTTCAGTTTCTATTTGCCTGTACATGTGTATAAGCTAGCGACCTGCTGCTGAGCATATTTGATCTTAACATGAGAGCTCACTACAATATAATGTCATAATGATTGAACACTTGGTCTTATTACAAGTTCGTGTCTTCCATCACCCAATAACTTGGGTTTCTGCCACTAAAATAACGTATGGAGTTACGCCAGACTAAAGTGAAAAGGGACATCTTTTAAGTGCTCTTTGTCCGCCTTTATTATTTAGTGACGATAATACTCGTCACTTGCAGTGTGCATGAACTGTCTATAAATAGTCCATTCTGCTACTTCTAACTCATGCAAGATTACCACTTTCTCTTCTCTTCATCACCCATTACAGTAAAAATGAATAAATCCTTCTTCACTTGTTGTACTTCTGCACTGCTGTGCTTCATATTCCTAGCTTCCTTTGTAACTAGCCAACAACTCGATTTCAAGTTTTACGACACCACATGTCCCAGATTGCCAAGTATCGTAAGATACGGGGTCTTATCTGCAATTTCCAACGAGACGAGGATTGCTGCCTCGATCCTACGTCTGCATTTCCACGACTGTTTCGTCAACGTAATGGCCGAACTGAAAAAAAGATCCATTTGTTGCTTCCCTTTTTCAAATTTCCATTTGATTCGGTTAATCCATTTACGCTTTTTATTCGTAGGGTTGCGACGGATCCATCTTACTAGACGACAGCAGCGAATTCAAGGGAGAGAAAAACGCACCGCCTAATCGAAACTCTGTTCGTGGTTTCGAATTGATCGATTCGATCAAAGAGAACGTCGAAAAGGCTTGTCCTTCCACCGTTTCCTGCGCAGACATACTTACATTAGCTGCTAGGGATGCTGTCTTGCTTGTAAGAAGGCTGTGAAATGAACTCATATCACTCTTTCTTGATTGATTGATTGATAAGACTATTCGACTTTCTATAAATTTATTCGAAACGTTAACGTTGTTTATACATACAGTCGGGCGGGCCATTTTGGGTCGTGCCATTGGGCCGTAGGGACGGCCTAACGGCGAGCGAAGACGCTGCAAACGCGGACCTTCCATCGCCCTTCGAATCGTTAGAAAGCATCGCTTCGAAATTCACAGCGAAAGGCCTCGACCTGAAAGACATGGTTGTTCTATCTGGTAAAGTATATAGAGATGACTAATGCTTCTAATAACTCATATATATATCGATGTTGATCGGCTTGTTTCGTGTGCGAAAAGGCGGGCACACAGTTGGATTTGCTCAGTGTGTCACTTTCAAGCAAAGGCTCTTCGACTTCGATGGCAGTGGAAATCCCGATCCTACCCTCGAAGCTTCGCTTCTTGGCAACCTGAGAAGCATCTGTCCGAACAGCGAAGATTCCAACAGCAAATTGGCTCCGTTGGATTCTTCCACGTCGAACAAGTTCGACAACGGCTATTACAAGAATCTCGCCAGCAGTTCTGGGCTGTTGCGG
Organism: Craterostigma plantagineum; assembly: GCA_027422505.1. Lineage (NCBI taxonomy): Eukaryota > Viridiplantae > Streptophyta > Magnoliopsida > Lamiales > Linderniaceae > Craterostigma > Craterostigma plantagineum. Next base: position 182,003 of record JAPQWV010000654.1, read on the forward strand.
TCTGATCAAGCTCTGATGAACGATAACAAGACGGCTTCAATGGTGATGTCTTACAGCAAGGTTCCTTTCTTGTTTGCCAAGGACTTTGCTGTCTCCATGGCCAAGATGGGCAAGATAGGAGTTTTAACGGGAGATAAAGGCGAGATAAGAAAGAAATGTAGGTTCGTAAATTAGACGGGGTTTTTTTTTTCGGCTGCCATGAATGCGACAGCAAGTTAAGAAGACGGTCGCTTGTAGTATTGTAATGGATTATCGATGAAGCTTCAGACAGTAATCCGAAGTATGTATCATGTTCTTATAAAAACATATCCTCCCTCGTAGAGAGAGGTTCTTCTCTTCCCTTTATACAACAAGCGGCCCAATTATTAGCAAATTACGTAGCCCATTTGAAAAACATGCCGGCCCAATTCTAGCCCATTAACAGAGTGTATATCGTCGTCGGCGTCGACGTTTGACTAAGTGTACTGTATTATTGGTTCAGTACACCAGAGAACCCGTACATTTTGGTGTGTTGAAGATGTTGAATGAACTTGCTTTGTATTGATCGATCGATTCTTCATTGTCTCCAGCTATTTTTTCCGCCTCGCCGGACCATCCACGGGGAAACAAGATCTTCACCTCACTTCAGCAGCTTAGCCGTTGCTCCGTGTAAGCGTATGGCGGATTCCAATTTGAGGTCTGTACATGGATTTTTTCGTTCAACTCAAGGAATAATTGGGGTGGGTTGCTGTTCGATTGTTGATTGTTTGTGTATATTTGGTTCTCTTCTTTACCATATAGCCTCGAGACAGAATGGGCGTTTTCGTTGGCTCCCAGAAAATTGGAACTTCGTGATTGGTTGTAATCGACAGATGGTTTATGGATAATGATTCCTCCTTTTCTGATTGTTTCCTTATCAGGGTTTCACTAGCACCCGAAGATGGGTGTGAAGGCAATGGCGGGGTAAAAAGTGAGATTGGTGCAGCATATGCGGAGATTATCGTGATTCGTCACGGTGAAACCGAATGGAATATCGATCACAGGATTCAGGTACTATTGGGTGAAATTTATTGTCTAGTGAATCAATTGATTGATATAGAATCGAAAAACTAGATTAAAACAAAGAAATGGGATCTATCTGATCTATATTTGTTCTTTCAATTGTTAAGGTTTTGAATTTGCATTTTTGTTTTTGTTTTCGTTATTCTCTGTCGTGCAGTTTTTTGCACCTTCTTACTGAAGCATCTTAGTGTTAGGAAACATTAAAAAAGCAGTTCTTAATCTGAAACTTCATTTTCGTTTATGGTTTGTTCTTTTATCTTCATAAGGGACACCTCGATGTGGAGTTAAATGATGTCGGAAGACAGCAGGCTTTTGCAGTGAGTGGTTGTTATAGCAATTTGTTGCGTTAGTTAATTTCAGTATTTGCTCAAAGTAATGAGATACTATTTTAATTTATACAATTTGCTTTTCGTGTTGCTTCAAGGTAGCGGATCGTCTTGCAAAAGAGCCTAACATATCTGCAGTATATTCTTCTGATCTGAAACGGGCTTATGAAACTGCAGAGATCATAGCAAAGAGTTGCGGGATTCTTGAGGTATATCTCTTCTTTTAGCCTTAATAAATCGCATCACTTTTGTCAATTTACGATAAAATGGTTTATGATCTTGCACTTTGCTCGGACACCCAACTGGTTAATTTTTGGCCTTGAATAGCTGGAAACTGCTTCATGCCTTGCTTTTAATTAGGTAACTAAAGATCCCGACTTGCGAGAAAGACACCTTGGCGACCTTCAAGGTGTTATCTTAAATGATGCAGTCAAAGTGAAGCCGGCGGCTCATAAAGCATTTTTAACCAACAACCCTGATCAAGAAATTCCCGTACTCTCCCTCTCTCCCTCCCTTCTACCCTCCCTCTCGATATGTATATCTATATCTATATATATATTATATATCGCTTTCTTGCTTAAGGGTTTTGCTGCAGGGTGGTGGAGAGAGCTTGAACCAACTATACAAACGATGCACGTTGGCTTTGCAAAGAATCGCAAAGAAGCACCAGGGTATTATATACTTACTCATTCTGTCTTAGGATTAGCTACAAAACACACTACAAACATTTGGCTTACTTTGAGGTTTTGTCTCAGGAGAGAGAGTGGTGGTAGTCTCTCATGGAGGATCCATTCGAGCTCTCCACAGGCGCGCTCAACCGCACAGACGATGTGGGAAGGTTCTAAACACCTCCGTGAATATATTTCACTTGTCTGAAAATGACGAATGGAGCGTAGCGTCGTGGGGCGACGTGAGCCACCTGAAGCAGACGGGCGTTTTGGAGTCGGGATTTGGCGGAGACAGAAATTCTGGCTAAGTTATTACATACATCATTGCTCTTCTATAGTTGATCGATCGAATGTCTAGTGACAATAGAATAGTACTTGATTTCTCTTTGTAATAAAGTTCGCAATAATTTTATAATAGATTGGATTTGGGACATTCATTGCTTTTGTAATGGGCCGAAATTCAAATTGATGATATGTAGCCTAATAAGAGCCCAATATATATCTTACACAGCCCAACCCGTTTATGTGTTGCTTGTGACTTTTATTATCAAATCGGGACTTAAAAGAGACGCTTTTCGACAGAAACCAACGTCCATTTCTCTTCCCCAAAACAACTCCTGATCTTGATCTACGACTTCACTGATCCGCGAGTTTGGAAAAAGCTTACAAATTATGTCAATTTGATCGATCTTCTGATTAAAATTCATTGGAAACTTATCAATTTCGCAGTGATTCCGAGGAAATCCTCCAATGGAGTGGACTACAGTGCAACACTTGGATCTCCGACATCCTAGTCGGAGTTCCAAACCGTATCAGCCGCATACATCGGCGTTTCATCCAACTCAGGCGATCGTCGCGGCGGCTGTTGGCACTCACATAATCGGTAAAATTGCGATGAGTAGATCAAGTAATTGGGCGGAATTTGTCCAAGAGACTTTAATATGCGCTGCTTGGTTGCAGAGTTTGATGCGTACACAGGAAGTAAGATCGCGTCGATAGACATTGGTTCTCCGGTGGTCCGTATGGCATATAGCCCAACCCCTGGACATTCGTTGATCGCTATCCTTGAGGTTAGCGTTTTCTCACTTGTGGATGAAACAATCTTTTGTGATTATATATTGGGTTGGTCTATTCGGATTGATCTTATATGTAATGAGATTGTTTTAGATGCTGTGGATGGTAAATTAGGGGGTGCTTGTTCTGGGACAGAGGGCTACTGTCAATTATGTTCTGTGTAGTGTTTAGCAAAGAGTGGAATGAAATTTTGGTATTTAGCAATTATACTGGCCTCATTGCCCCATCAAAACAATGTAAATTTTCACCAAATCATTGTGCATCTTCTGTTAATATATTGACTTTTTTTATTCGTCGTTTCTCATTCAGGCCCTGATACTTATTTAATTTCTTCTTCACATATGGTTGTGTCCTTTCTTATATGCAGGATTGTACAATCCGTTCTTGTGACTTTGACACAGAACAAACTTGTGTTCTCCATTCACCTGAGAAGAGGACGGAACATATTTCTATTGATACTGAAGTCCATCTAGCGTTAACTCCTCTTCAACCTGTTGTGTTTTTCAGTTTCCATAAAAAATTGAGTGTAACAGGTAATTATGTGAATATATTTTTCATTTCATTATTTCGTTGTAAGTTAACTGAATCTTGAAATTTCTAGGACGTACATGATCTCTTGATAGATTTTAGTTGAAAAATCAATCTCTTCCCAAACACTCATATTCAAGGTTTTTCAGTATCTTTCACCATAAACAAGATATCCATCTACATGATTGTGTATTTTCTGCCTCGTCCTATCCTATATATTCTTTGCCTTCCCTCTGTAGTAACCCAAATCTTGGTAGCAGCGTTCTCTATTGTGGTTGAAGTTTATAATTAGCCAATTCAAAGATTCTGAGTTTATATGTTATTATTTGTCTCAAGTTGTTGGAACTGTGGAAGGCGGGAAAGCTCCAACAAAAATAAAAACTGACTTGAAGAAACCCATTGTCAATATTGCTTGCCACCCTCGACTTCCCGTTCTGGTGAGTGTTCCTAGTCGTACTTAAATATGTAATGATTTGCCTTGTAGTTCTTTGAAATTTTGATACTGATGTTTCTTCTTTTCCTATTGCCGTTAGTACGTTGCATATCAAGATGGGCTTATACGGGGCTACAATATCAATACATATGCAGTTCTTTATACTCTGCAACGTAAGATTGAACCACGTTTAATCTATATATTATCTTTTTCCATTTTGGAGTTTCTTTCTTATATTATTGTTTCCCCTTGGATTAAATACGTGATCTATTTTATTTTTGCAGTTGATAATACCATCAAGTTACTGGGTGCTGGCGCATTTTCATTTCATCCAACGTTGGAATGGATTTTTGTTGGCGACAGGCGTGGTACTCTATTGGCATGGGATGTATCTACTGAAAGGCCTTTTATGATTGGAATGTAAGTTAAATAAATAATATATGATGCTCTGTCCGACCTTATTGCTTGATGCGAAGGAATATGAATATATGATCCTTAGGAAAAAATAAACTTAAAACTTTGTAGAATTATTACTTCGATATTACTGTCATGTGTTATATGCTGTATCGTAATCACTGCGTTATATACACTATGGCATCTCAATGATTTCCTGTATGGTAGTCTTTTTTTATATTTATTCATTCTTTTTAGTGAAAAATCGTTGATAGCTGCTTATCTTGAGACATTGAGCACTTAAAAGTTGATTTGGGTCAATGTGCTGTTATTCTATAATTTTTTTGTGTTTTTCTCCTGAGTAGTTTATTGAACAAAAACCATCCATTTTATCTAGAACGCAAGTGGGTTCTCAGCCAATCATATCAGTTGCATGGATTTCTATACTGCAGTTGCTTGTAACACTTTCCAAGGATGGAAGTGTTCAAGTGTGGAAAACTCGTGCAAATCTGAATCCCAATAAGACTCCAACACAAGTAAACTTTTTCGAGCAGGCTGGTTAGTTAAAAACATCTTTATCCTTTAGAAGGAAACATTATGGTGATGCTAGCAGATGCTGTTTCGCTGGTTAATCTTTAAACCCATGTTACTTACACATGCAATGTCTTTTTCTCTCTTTTGCAGCTAGTGAGTCTATTGACATACCTCGCATTCTTTCACAACAAGGTGGAGAAGCTGTTTATCCACTCCCACGCATAAGGGGTTTGGAAATACACCCAAAACTTAATCTTGCAACAATAACTTTTTCAGTAAGTAATGCTGCATCAGTTATGTGGATTTTTTGTTGATGGATAGAGAATAAGCGAATAATTATGTCGTTCGCATCTGGCAGAGCATGACTGGTGGAGACAACATAAAGAATAGAGCTGCATACACTAGAGAAGGGCGGAAACAGCTTTTTGCTGTTTTGCAGAGTGCCAAGGGATCATCAGGTGTTTGTTTAATCTTTCTTCCTATAGGTTTAACAGTCATTTGAATATGCTTGTCTCCGGAGTGATTCCTATTGTAGTCTTAATCAGTGGCGATTTCTGGGCATCCTTAGATGAAGTCTACTGGAAATTTGTTAGGAGTCATAAAAGACATGATTTGTATACATTCTAATATTTTTCTGGCTTTTCTGAATATGCTGTTTTGTTCAGCATCTGTATTGAAGGAGAAACTTGCTGCGCTTGGTTCATCTGGCATATTAGCTGATCATCAGCTGCAAACTCAGCTACAAGAGCAACACATGAAAGGGTGAGCCTGCAAGATAGATGAGCTGTACAATGTTGTTCCCATTCTGTATCGTTCTCGGTGTTTATATCCTTGTGACTGTTTTGATTGCTGGCAGTTGTTTTTTATGCTCTTTCTGCGTCATCTTTTAACTTATTTCAGGCAAAGTCATCTCACAGTTTCAGACATAGCAAGGAAAGCTTTTCTTTACAGTGTATGTCAGCATTACCCCTTGTGTTACCTTTTCTATTTGCCAATATTATTATTACATAACAGCATCCTAATGTCTTCGTTGTCTGGGAAAAATCGTCAACATTTCTTTCATGCTTTTGCTTTCACTTTTCATCTTTGCCTTTCACCACTGTATATCGCTTTTTTTTTTTGTGCGTCATAGCATTTCATGGAAGGCCATGCCAAGAGTTCTCCAATATCTCGGTTGCCTCTTGTTACTATCTTGGATACCCGGCACCTTTTACGAGACTTTCCTGTTTGCCAGGTAATTTTGTTTTTATAGCTATTAGGTAGACATAGTTTGAGATAGATCGGTTGCTAACTAGAATCTTGTGCAGCCGTTTCACCTGGAATTGAACTTCTTCAGCAAAGAGAACCGAGTTCTTCATTATCCAGTTAGGGCTTTCTACACGGAAGGGGCAAATCTGATGGCTTATAATCTAACTTCTGGAGCAGAAAACATCTACAAAAAACTTTACAACTCGGTAATGTGTGGAAATATATATTTTAATATATATTTTAACTATTGAACATACAATTACTATTCAGCCCTTAAAATAAACTCCTTTATTTGCTTGCAGATTCCTGGGAGTGTGGACTTTCTTCCAAGATACATTGTGTACAGTAAGAAGCAGCGCTTGTTTCTTGTGGTCTATGAGTTCAATGGTACTTCAAAGGAGGTTGTGTTGTATTGGGAAAACACGGATCCTCAGTTTGCAAATAGTAAAGTTACTACTGTTAAAGGTCTGTTATACTTCATAGATGATTCTGCTGATTCTATCTTTCGAAATTTGTATTAGCGAAATATATCCGTCTTTGGAAAATTCCAGGAGGAGATGCAGCATTTGTGGGCCCTAGTGAAAACCAGTTTGCTATTCTTGATGAGGATAAGACAGCACTGTCCTTGTACCAGTTGCCTGGGGCTTCACCACAAGGCCTTCTAGGAGAAAATGGAACAGTTGATAGAAACCAGCCAGTTGAAGCTGAAGGCAGTTCTATCAAGGGCCCGATGCAGTTCACGTTTGAAAGTGCAATTGATCGTGTCTTCACTACTCCATTAGGTGCATGAGGAGTGTCTTTGCTTGTGCCAATATTATGTATAACAATTGACCGTTAATTATCCAACCTCTTCTTTTGTAGAATCAACTTTGATGTTTGCTTCTCATGGAGATCAAATTGGCTTGGTCAAACTCATACTAGGATATCGTCTTCCCAGCAGTGATGGCCATTATTTATCTACAAAAAGTGAAGGTCGAAAATTTATCAAGTTAAAAGCTAATGAGAGTGTACTTCAGGTAATGCTTCAGATCCCAAAATTTACAATGGCCATAAATTTTTTGGAAAATATTTTTGGTTTGTTGGATCTGGAAAAGTGAGGGTGCTACTTGTGGAATATTCTTGGATTTCAGTAGGACATGCATATTACTGTAGTGGGATCATAAATGCTGAGCTAATTTTTTTTTACAATGAATTGATCATGTTTTTCATTGGATGACAGATGTCAAATTTGGGTATTTTTTATTTTTCCTTTCCGTGGATCGTAGCCTCAATATTCAATAGAAAACTGTTGAAAACCTTTGCTCTTTTTACAGCTATGGTTGGTAAAACCGAATTGGAGCGTCTAGTGATTCTGAAGTGCAAGGCTGTATAATGTGAAGGCTTATAAGAATATAAAGCTCTAGTCTTCTCTCTCTTACTTTTTGAAGTACTAAGGATTTAGGTCCATGTTACATTGCTCCTTTCAGTTTTCCTACAGGGACAATGTTGTTTTTAGTTGTCCAATCAATTATAACATTAAGCAAACAGTTCTCAATGTTCTATGTTTTCCAAATCATCTGTACAAGGTACAATGGCAAGAAACACTCAGGGGATTTGTTGCTGGTATATTGACCACACAGCGGGTTCTTATTATTACGGGTGATTTAGATGTCTTGGCGAGTACATCTGCAAAGTTTGATAAAGGGCTTCCTCCAATATCCTTCTTGCTTTTCTTTTTGAAATGTTTGTGCTTTCTATCTGTCACTTTATACGGTCATCCTTTTTCAAATCATTATTGATGGAACTTGTGAACGCTTAACCTTCATTACTTCCGATCCCTGCTTTGGCTTGGACCAGCACTACTCTTTTCAACTTCGTCATCTGTCAACATGCTTGGCTGGGATGGGAAAGTCAGGACCATTCTCTCGATCAGCATGCCTAATGCAGGTCAATATTGGCACTCACTGCGTGTATTTTTTTTCTTTTTCTCCGTTAACTGCATTTATGTGCAATGTTGCATTTACGTTTCATGGTATCCATTTCAATTGGAGTTTGTGCTGATGATGCTTCCAATTCACCGGTTCCGTGTAGTCCTGCTTGGAGCTCTCAATGATCGTCTCCTTCTTGTAAACCCAACCGAGATAAATGTCAGACAAAGGAAGAAATATGAGATAAAAAATTGTCTTGTCGGGCTACTTGAACCTCTTCTTATTGGATTCGCTACCATGCAGCAACATTTTGAGCAGAAGCTCGATCTTTCTGAAGTCTTGTACCAAATCACATCAAGGTTATATTTTTTGGCATGTGACTTGCTTCAACTAAGTGTTTGGCTCTTCTGCTGTTCCTTGTGATTTGTGAATGCATGACTATATGATTGTTTTACGTTTGTGGTTCTTGTGAAATTTCTTAAACACTTGCTGACGCTTGATTATTGATATATTTCGTGTATTGGCTGGATAAAAGGTTTGATAGTCTCCGTATTACTCCAAGATCACTCGATGTTCTTGCCAGAGGTTCTCCAGTTTGTGGCGATCTTGCTGTGTCACTGTCACAATCAGGCCCGCAATTCACTCAGGTACATGTAATTAAGTTTTTGTGTAAGCTATGAGTCCTTAACGTTCTTAATCTAACCTTTCCTTGAATGGTTAGGTTTCCAGAGGTATATATGCAATAAAAGCACTCCGGTTTTCCACGGCTTTGTCTGCCCTGAAGGATGAGTTCTTACGATCAAGAGATTATCCTCGTTGTCCCCCCACATCTCAGTTGTTCCATCGGTTCCGAATGTTGGGTTATGCATGTATCAGGTATGCAGTTATGATTCCTTTAACAGTACCTGGTTTGATGAATTGGATCATTCATTTCAATTAATTGGCTCTCGCATTTACGGGCATATACCTGGTTTGATGAATTGGATCATTCATTTCAATTAAAACTGGTTGGCATGTCGCTACTAGCTATACCATTTGCAGATGGAGCTTTTTGCTAATTAATTTCACCTAAAAAATTATCAACATTTGAAATTGCAGATATGGGCAGTTTGACAGCGCAAAGGAAACTTTTGAAGTTATAGCTGATTTTGAAAGTATGCTTGATCTATTTATTTGCCACCTTAACCCTAGTGCAATGCGGCGTCTAGCCCAGAAGTTGGAAGACGAAGGTGCCGATCCCGAGTTGAGGAGACACTGTGAGAGAATACTAAGAGTCCGCTCAACTGGTTGGACTCAGGGCATTTTCGCCAACTTTGCTGCTGAAAGTATGGTTCCCAAAGGACCTGAGTGGGGTGGCGGGAACTGGGAGATCAAAACTCCGATAAACTTGAAGGATATACCGCAATGGGCGCTAGCTGCTGAAGTAATGCCTTACATGAAAACCGATGACGGCACTATCCCGTCCATCGTGACAGACCATATCGGTGTTTACCTAGGTCTAATCAAAGGAAGAGGCAACGTCATTGAAGTGAGGGAGGATAGTTTGGTGAAAGCATTTAAAGCTGATGCCGATATGAAAGCAGATGGAAATAAAACATCTCTTGCTGCGGCCATGTCTCACAGGCCGAAAGCGGCTTCTGATGGCGCAGCTAAGGGGGAGTCTCTTATGGGTCTAGAAACTCTCTCCCAACAGTTCTCTGGGTCGGGTGCTGTGGATGCGCAAGCAAAGGCCGAAGAAGAATTCAAGAAATCGATGTATGGTCCAGCTGGGGATGGCAGCAGCAGTGACGAGGAAGGGACTTCGAAAACGAAAAAGCTACTTATTAGGATCAGAGACAAACCTGCTAGTTCAACTTCTGTGGATGTCGACAAGATTAAAGAAGCCACAAAGCAGTTGGGTCTTCCAATACCAATAAGTAGGACCAAGTCATTAACTGGATCATCGCCTGATCTTAGTCAGCTTGTACCTCAACCTGCTCCTACTGTTTCTGGAACAGCAACAGCTCAAGTCCCTGGCAATATATTTGGAACCAACGCAATGATTCAGCCAACATTCGCATCACAACCCACTAACAAGGTTCCTGGCGTTGGACTCACTGGTGGGCCGATACCCGAGGACTTCTTTCAGAATACTATATCGTCTGTCGAGGTTGCTGCGAAATTACCTCCTCCTGGGATAATTCTCTCGAAATTGGATCAAAATCCGCAAGGTTTTGTCAATAACAATATCCCAGCTATGAACCAGGCAAGCACGCCTGCTGTTGACATTGGTCTACCTGGTGGTGGGGTACCCCCACAAGCTGCACCTCAGCCCTTTCCAACTCAGTCCATTAGTCTCCCTGATGGTGGTATTCCTCCACAACCCACGCTTCAACCTACCGTTGGTCAGCCACAGCCACCAATGCCAACCTCTGGTCAGCCACTGGATCTAAGTCCACTAGAAGTTCCAGGCTCAGGAAAATCTGCTGCTCAGCCAGCTTCTCCTCCAAGAGCCGTGCGCCCTGGGCAGGTATGTTATGCTATCTCCGCTCTATATGCTAATTGCTACTAAGCTGAGCTGGAAACTCGGTAATTATTGTAGAGGTGTAATAACCCTTGATTTGGTGCCTTAAGTTGTCAAACAATCAGGATATTTGGGTGAATGATCTGACATGGCTCGAATGCAAAATTAGTTATTGTCTCTTACAGGATTGCATAGTTTATCATTTCACGATTGTTGAACATCGATAAAAATAGTCATATAATAACGTTATTCGCTACGATAGGTTCCACGAGGTGCTGCAGCTGCAGTATGTTTCAAGACTGGACTCGCTCACTTGGAGCAGAATCAACTTTCAGATGCTCTGTCGTGTTTCGACGAGGCTTTCCTAGCTCTGGCCAAGGATCAATCTCGTGGAGCTGATATCAAAGCTCAAGCTACCATTTGTGCCCAGTACAAGATAGCAGTCACACTTCTCCAGGTAAGTACAAACTTCACTTGTCTCTACCTTGGACGTATTGAGTGCCCCTTTTCTCTTACAACACTTCCTTAATCAACTGTCAATATATTACAGGAAATTGGCAGACTACAGAAAGTGCACGGCGCAAGTGCTATCAGCGCCAAGGACGAAATGGCCCGTCTATCTCGTCACTTGGGTTCCTTGCCTCTCCTCGCCAAACACAGAATAAGCTGCATAAGAACTGCCATCAAAAGAAACATGGACGTACAAAACTTTGGCTATTCCAAACAAATGCTCGAGCTTCTATTATCTAAAGCACCTCCCGGCAAACAAGACGAGCTGAGAAGCCTAATCGATATGTGCCTCCAACGTGGACTATCGAACAAGTCCATTGATCCTTTCGAAGATCCTTCTCAGTTTTGTGCGGCCACTCTCAGCCGTCTGTCTACTATTGGGTACGATGTTTGCGATCTTTGTGGCGCTAAATTCTCTGCCTTGTCTGCCCCGGGTTGTATTATTTGCGGAATGGGAAGCATTAAACGCTCAGATGCTATCGCTGCGCCCGTTCCTACTCCGTTTGGCTGAGATTTTATTGATCCGCGTGTCATTGCGACGGACGCATAAATATTTCCCATTTTTTCTTCTTTCCTTTTTAAGCCGTTTGTTTCTTCTATAGAGTTTGTACTTCTAACTCTACTCTGTTTTATGTGGTTTGCTCATCGTTTGTTGTATTGTTTTCTTTCAGTATGTTGAAGATTGCGTTTTTTTTTCTGGATGTAAATTAGGATTCGTAGAGTTGAGGGGCTTTATATTACATCTGACGTTACTTAATTTGAGACTATATTCTACTGGTCCATTAGAAATAAATAAAATAAATGAATAAAGATCACTGCTTACAATATGATGATGTATTACAAAACTTCGCTCCAACTTTTAACAGCAAAAGAGGTATCTGAAACTAAAATTGTACGGCAAGACCTGTACTAATTCGGACAGATTTAGCTTCTCTTTGTTGTGAAGTATATTGATCCTTAGATCATCATCAGATAGCTGCAAGCAAACCCAGTCTATCAATGCATCCAAGTCCTTTGCGAAGTCAAGAAGATACCAATCTAATAGCTTTGGGATTATTATCTTGTTCGACGCTGAGATTCCAACTGCTGATTGTAAGTAGTCCCTTTTCGCCGTTTCCAACTCAGATTCGATATGAGACGCTGTGTAAACCCTAACCTGCAAGGCATAAAGCTTTCGATTAAATGCACACAATTTCCTGTTTCAGTGGAGAGGGAGAATGGAGAACTTTACAGCAGGTGAAGACCAGCTTCCACAGCAGAGTGCAAATGTGACGAGTGGTTCTGACCACTCTAGACCAAGTGTTCCAAGAACTCTTCTTTCATCGTTCTTTGCAGATTTAGGACAAGTCTATAGATAGAAGATACCGCGATAGAAAAAAAAAAAAAAGAAAAAGAAATTAAGATGGAGTGAGCCCATGAAGTTGATAGCTTTCGCAATCAGATGAGGGACGACGACTTACGTATTTCAAGTGATATGGGAACCTCAGGATAAGGTGCTCGATCATTAGTGCATTTAAGACATGTCCGCCAACATTTATTGTTGCCTGCATGTAAGGGCAAGGCAAGCATTGATGATAGATGTTAAAAGTGTGAATCGGAGTTTTTTTTTTTTTGTAGTTTGAAACTCTGAATTTGTCCACTTATGTAAGACTTTAATGATTACAGTAACATAAGAAGCACTAGCAAAACAAGCAAGGATTCATCATCTACAGATGAAAGAATGGCCTTTACCTTCTGCATAAGCAGAACAGTCATTTCTGGAGTTTCAGGTATTCCATGCTCCAAAAATGCCTGAAATTTTGATATAATTGCAAGATTTATCATCAAACAATCCATCATTCAAGCTCATTCTTGGTAATTGTTGAATACTTACATTCATGATGCATGAGTTATACATGTTTATCCAGAATGCTAGCTTTTGTTGATGACTTAGACCTTCGATCTTCACAGACTCTAACTTGTTTAAGAGAATCCTGAAATTTTCATACAAGAACAAGCATGTATACACACACGATAAGACACAGCATGTAATGGGATGCGAAGAAGATGATGATCATACTTGAGCCTTTGGATCAGAAACGATGAATTAGTCTTCCTTCTGAAATCGACCGAACGAGCTTCGACTGTGTAGAGATGCCCGTAGGCACCGATGTCTCTTTTTTCAAACTCGGAAAATAGGCCATAAGGATCTGAAAAAGCAGATTCTTGGCTGTTCTTGCCCAACTCTTTCGCTGATACAGACGAAAAAGAATTGGAATCCATCGTTTTCACTCTCGATGAGCTCAATCTTACAAATATGTTGATAAGGCATTTCAATATATCCTCGGATGTTCTATTCGCCTCGCTATCCAAGTCTCTGATTATGTCATCACAAGAACCAATAGAACTCTCATGTGCTTCGTCTGCAACTCTACGCTGTATCACAGAAAATAAAGATCGTCGTATTGAAACGTTAAAAATATGGATTCAAATTAAATGCCAATACCTTTGCCATCGCAAGGTTTGAACTTCTGACAGAAGATTCAGACTTCATTGGACCAGGATTATTCGGTAAGGCGCTTACAACTGATGATTTAGTTTCTTGGCTTGGCTTATTCTTGCAAGAGTTAGGACATGATTGATTCTCCTTTCCTAATCCCAATTCGATTTGAGGTTTCCTATCATCAACCAATATTTCAGGACAGAGCCTTGTGCCATCATCATCAGCATAGTTAATCGATAACAACTTCCTAGGCGAAGAACGTAGAGCGAAAGGAGGCAAAAGCCCTGTTCCATATGATTCCGAGTAACTAAAACCACATTGAGATGAAGACCTCGAATGCCTCTGTTTCGACTTTTTAGCCATCGACGAAGAAGAAGGGGAATAATCAGTGCACGATGGCTTAATATCTCGGGGAATCTTCAAGGAAGATGTGTAAACAGCTTCTTGATAAAGGCCCTGTCTGTAATGCAATATTTGTTCTTCGAGTCGAACAACTTCCTCTTCTAACACTGCCACTTCAGCTAGAAGCTCGACTATCTACATTCATTACAAGAATCAAAACAACAAAAAACTATTGCAACAAATGAGATCGAAAGAGAAAGACGAACAGAAGCGGAAGATACAGATGATAAAGCTTACACATTGAGGGAGATAAGGAGGTAGACGAGGTAAAGACCCTAAAGGTCTGTTGAGAGCTCTCTCCAAAGCTCTGTGGACATTCTCTTCATGTCTCAGCCTCTTCTTTAAAGTATCAACCTATCATATGAAGATGCAAATTGGAAAAAAGTTTGGATAAAAACAGAGCTAGAACGAATAGTTGTAAGTGAAAAAAATGAAGGTACATCTTGTAATAAGGCTAGCTTTCTTTCCCTGGACGATCGATTCGCCATGGCTTTCTTCGAAGCTTGAGATTGGTTTCCCTGCAATTTCCCCAAACAAGATTTCAGCAAGTTCCCATTTAGTATCATCCAGAAAAGGAAATGAGTAAACTTGTTGCGAGTAAGCAGAAAGAATCCAAAGAGATAAAGGCTTCGTATTTTGTGGAAGAAAGTGAAAACAAATCCCTCAAGTTCATGAAAACGTTATAACCCATAGAATCTAGAACAAATAATACAGTGGATTTACTCACGTTTTGAGGATACAAAGGTGATTTCTTGAAAACATTACGTTTATTGCCAGTTTCACCTCTTTTAAGCATTTCTTGCTACTTCTTCTGGTAATAACAGAAGCATCAGGATCTGCAGTAAGACGTCAGTTCAGTGGTTGCATTGCAAATGTGAAAATATGAAACTTGTTGTTATTACCAGAAAAAAGAATAAGTTTAACTAAACCTCAAGTCTCAATCTAACCTACCAAACTCAATAAAGAATGTATCCTACTTCTATCCCATAACGGTGTAAGTCTGCCGTACATGAACAATCAGCTCGGAGAAGAAAAGAACCAACTTTAATCACTTTGATTATAACGAGAGAGAGAGAGAGAGAGAGAGAGAGAGGGAAAATTAGGAGGTGTAATAAAGTCTGTCACTGAGACGAAAACATAGAGCTAAGGTATCTTGCTTGCGTAGTATATGTGGTTCAAATCAAGAATATGACGAGGGATTGTCCGAACGAAACTACAGGTACGAGAAAAACAAAAAGGGGTAAAATAAGCATTTGGGAAACCACACACATAAGCTGCCATTTTCTCGAGGTAAAAAGCTAACGTGATTAGAAATATTAAAGAAAGAAAAAACTTGGACAGTGTGAGTACTGAAAATGGCTCAGTTCTTTTATAGGTAATTTTGCAGTAAACAACAAAAGGCACACCACCCCTGGCCCTGCTATGTGATTGACTGGAACAAAAGAGAAAAACAAGACAATGACGTCGAGGATTTTTTTTTTTTTTTTTAATGATAGATATTCACAACGCACTTGCGTATTATATTAGGTATGTCAACACTAAATCCATTGATGAATATCATGCCAACCGACTCAAAATGTTGTAGCTTAAATGTAAAGGTTAAGAAAAAAAGAGTTTTAGTGGGATATATAATCAGTAGAAAACAGGAAGATTATTACATATGGCGTTGAACGTGCAGAAAATGGAATGCTCTTTCTTTATCAGGGCTCATCAAACTTTAGTTATTCTTTTTTTTTTTTTTTCTTTGATCAAATGCATTACTAAAAATTGACTCATACAACTTGCGTGGATCTGCATTGGCTTACTAATATACTACTAAATGGAACCAACTAATTCTCTAAATCATTAACTTAATTCGCAGTAAATGCCCACCTACTTTTATTCGTATCGGCCGGCGGCGGTTGGCGAGGTGATTCATCATCGGCAAATCGTTTGTTTTGATCAGAATTATATATACATAATAGTCAACCCAGAAACAAAAAAAAAAACTGACTGTAATATATATTACGACACCAACAACGCAATTACTTTCCACTATCTATTGTGATATAAATAATAATTATCCCATGCTGTGTGTATATATATCAACCAAATTATGTCGTCATCCATGTTTGTCACCAAAGAGTCGTCGACTAGTCCTCAACAAGACTGCAAACTTTGTCTTGTTGTATTACAGCTATCTGCTCTTATTCTTAATAAGGAAAAAGGTCCCCTCTCCCCCATATATGATTTGTATGCAGTGCAATAAATTAATATAAAAATATTCATAGAAGAAAAAATGATGTGGCCCATGATCGTTCTTCCCAGCGGGATATATAATATTGTATTGGGCAATCGTGAAAGCCCATTTATTGTGATTGGAAAAGCCCGTTTAATTTCTTAAAAAGTTATTTAGAACTAAATTCTCAAAATAAAGCAAGCTTGAATGGAAATTTAATATTAGCTAGCATTCTATATTGAATATTTGTTCATGATGAATGGAAATTTAATAAAGCATTTTAGAAGCAACTACCAGAAAAATTCAATTTTTAATATATATTGTAACCGCCAAGTTCAAGTTGCTACTTCTATGAGATTATTTTGTTGGGCCAGCCGCCTAAAAAGAAAAAAATAATAATAATATAATATTATATAATATTATAATATTATTTTATATATATAAAAGAAAAAGAAAAATCTTAAAGATAAAGAATGAGCGGCTCATATCAACTGGCGACGCGGCGGATTCCTGGCCACCGGTTTTGAGTGGTCCAGAAGAGCTGAAGACATCTATAAATAGGCTGAGGAGTCTTCAGTTATTATCATCCCAAATCAAGTGAGAAGTTCAGTTAATGAGAAATAGTGAGAGGTAAACTTATCCGGGTGGATAAGGGTGAGAGTGAGTTATAGTTTTACTGGGGTAGTTGGGAATAGGTACAAAAACATTACCCAGGTGGGTAAGGGGTCTCGGGTTTGGGTTTAAACACGAGCGTTATTTTGTACGGTGTAATATTCTCAATATAGTAAAGCTGGTGCTCTCCGTGGAGGTAGGCGGTATTGGCCGAACCACGTAAAAATCTCGTGTTCTCTTTTGGCGTCATTTCGGTTTTATATTGTCCAATAAAATAGTCGCGAGTCCAAAATCAACCTTCCGCTGTTCCCGAATATTTACCGCTCAACCCCAACATATTTTAGTTAGGGCTGTGTGTACTACTTTACGCCCAGCAGAAAAAAGGTTTGCCTTCTGCTTGATTCTTTCATAGTTGCGTTGTTATATTACTTTGCATTACATCTTATATTTAGTAACCAGATTCACGGTCGAGGCATTATATGCCTAACTAGCCTACGCTAAAGATTTCATACAAATATTAAATCTACAAGACTATAATTTATAAATGATATCAAAATGATATATATACAGGCTGTTTTAGGACGAGCTTTGGCCGGTAATAAGAGCAAAACTTTTGATGCGTTTGTATTGTATTGTATTGTTTACTATATCTTATAGAAAAGGCCATCTTTATGCATTTAACGGCAGGGTTTGAAGTGTGGTCTCCATGGTTTAAGGGGCTAAAAAACAAAAGTTAGTATAATATTTAACATGCTAAATCGTATTACTTTAACTAAAATGATTCCTGAAGGGAAAAAAGAAAAACAAGATGACCGACCGAACTTGTTTATTATTTTTATTATATCATATATCTTTCTTCCCTAAAATAATGTTACTTTTTTGTCACTTGATTCCAATGTGCGGTTGGTGAATCTTACATTAGGTTGTGATTTTATTCCCTTGCTATTGTCCTATGCCTCACAAGCCTACTATATCTAGGGCTTTTGTCGGTATCTATGATATTATACATAGAGCAAAAAAGAAAGTAATTATAATCTCAATTCATTGTGTTACACTTCCAAGTGTTTGTCCTAACTATCACGTTGAGAATAGTTTTTACTAATCGTATTAAGTTGAATTAATGTCTCACCTATGGATTCTGGAGATGTTTTTGTCCTAACTTCCAAGTTGAATTATTATAACCGGCATTTGCAAGCAAACAACGTACGGCGTGTGTGTGTATGTACTTCCATCAGTTGTTAACTTGTACGGAAAAATCTACCAATTTACAATGCTATACTTCAAGACTCAAAACAACATAAAATAGAGCTGACGATTGATAATAAAGTGCAACCAACAGGACGACATTTAGAACATAATTACAAACAGTTAAAACACCATTATTGACATGGGCTAAGAACGAGTTGAAGTTTACAAAAGCCATATGTACAAATAGATCCAAACCATAATTAACGAGGTAGAAACATAAGAAGTGCAGCATAAATTGAAACCAAAGCTTGCTAGTGAACTTGATCTTGATAAACATCACGAGAAAACCCTAGTCGTGCTTCGAATGTCCAATGCCTGGACTATGACCAGGAGTTGTGGGTCGAAACGTATCAAGAAATCCTTCATCAGATTTATAAGTATGAGTATCTCCCCCCACAATTTTAGGGTTTGAAGCATTCCCTAACAATATCCGTGCTTGGGCTATGAAGGCATTGTTCGATAGGATGAAGATGATGAATACCAGGAAAAAAGCTACAACCTTCGCCATAAGAGGTGATTCTTTTACCGCAATTAGTATAGAGAAAAAGCACTAAAAATATGCAAGAGATTCGCAAAAGGCGTGTGCCAAAGAATGGGAAAGGACGATTGTATTTATAGATTGTTCAAAAGCTGTTACTAATAAAATAATAGTGCATGTGAGGCCCCCCAACCCCTCAAGGAAAAAGATCCCACCTTGGCAATTGGAGAGCATTAGTAGTAGGAATCATGCAATAAAAAATGTCTTTTAAGAATTTTATAAATTATTATGCATGCAAACACCTAGAAAATTAGTAATTGATCGAAGGCAGACATGATTTCTTGGGCTGTTGATGATGGACCAAAATATATGGAAACGCACACACAAGCAATGATGAAACAGATGCACAAAATTCCACCATACGAATCAAATAAAACCAGAAAGATTCTTCAAGATTCGCCTTCTATGGCAGATGCATCATAAATCGTGCACTGTGTAATGATTTGATTCTGGTCAAACAGCCAATTCCGTAGTTATATTAGCCGCCAGATTTTTTCACACTAAATTATGTCTAAATACTCTGCCGATTCTCTCTCGATGCTGCTTTTGTGAAAGGTGCAATCTTTAAAGTTAACCACCATCAAATCAATAACATACTTCACTTGATGGAGAATGCAGATATATAGCCAAAAAAAGAACTTAACATATTACGTAACATCGCTTTGCATTACCACGGAAACCCATTGCTTACCATAAATTAAATCAAACATACTAAAAAAAAATATGATTATTAGCAATAAAAAAGAAAAGACGACCATTCTTGATGTATGTATACGATTATTGAGCTTTTTGATCAATTGGGCTATTGGGCTTACGATGAACACTATTTGCTAAAATATTTGTACACAAGTTGTAGCCAAGCAAGATTACCTTGTTCGGATCGAGTTGACTTTAGACTCCTACTCAACGACAGCTGAATTTTCACAGTGAAAAAGGGTATTTGTGTAATTATGAGATTCTCTATGGTCTTTCCTTTTGCTATTATCATTTGACTAAATTCCAGTTTCCACAGCAGAGCCCAGAACTTGGCACGTTTCAATCTCGATTGTTATTGTCGCTGGATGTCGTCTTTCGTGGTTAAGTCGTTCGTTAATTTGATCAACGCTGTTCTACTCTTCAGCTAAACTTCATTGTCTCTGCAGATTCCAGCTTAGTAAGTCTTTTGTAGGTTTGTTTGGCTAAGTCTTAGTCTTGGCGCTTTGCGTTTATAAAGCTTGTTTCAGCTGTATAATCGCAGGTTACGATCAGTTCAATTTGTTTCTGTTGCGTTTCCGCTAGCTTTTGTTTCAAAGAAATATAATGAAATTCGTGGGATATGATGTTTAACTGTTTTTGCGATCTGTCCGTTGAATGCTGCGTGAGATACAGTGTGTAGTGACACTTTTTTTTTTGTTTTACAAATTGGCTAGATGATAAATTTTGTCGATGATTTTACTGACTGTTCTATGTTCTATTTGTAGAAGTTGATTTTATTATTTGATGATTTTGTGGGGATTGAATTTAAGACTACGTAAGAGCAGCAAACCTTTTTATATATCTATGTCACTTCCCTATCTCATAGTTGAGTTTAGAGTTAAATGAAGTGCTCTGGTATAGGAAAATACAGGGCATGAAGCTAAAGATAGTTAGTTTCGAAGATTGGGATAATTGACGATGAATTTATTCTGATTGTTTCTTTGTGTTCAAACACCGTCACTTTCTAAATCACTTGCTTTTTCAGTTTCAACCCTTACCTTGAATTACCCCTTTATTTCATTTCATTGAAGCAATTACTCTTGTTTCTATGTCTTTGCTTCAGGGATATTCGATATGCATCGTGTTGCTAGTGCAGGAAATACATCCAATTCAGGCCGTGCACGCAAGGCAAAGAGGTTCACTTATGTATTGAATGATGCAGATGATAAGAAGGTTATTCTCCATTTTCTAGTCAAATGCATTCAAGTTAGAAGATCGAGTATTTGATTTGAGCGAGTGCTATCTGTTCAAATGTCTGTCTGACGGGTCAGAATTATTATATTGAGTTTGTTTCTTGTGTTTTGGATTTGTAGCAGGCCATCCGTGGTCAGATTGTTCCAGTTATACTTTCTTCTCATACATGTGATCAATCTGTTCTTATCAAGAAATCCGTAGTCCATATCTGAATTTTCTGTAGACTAATTCGGACACAAGAAATGGAATGGAACTTCTAGAGAGCGATTAATATCGAAGGTTTTTATTCTTGACTTTGCTTGTTGATTACATTGTTTTCCTATATGCAGCATTGCACTGGCATAAACTGCTTATCTGTATTGAAGTCCCCGGGAGCCGAAGGACATGATTATCTCTTCACTGGTAGTCGCGATAGCACATTGAGAAGATGGGCATTGACTGAAGATGGTCCAACATGCTCTGCTACATTTGAGTCCCATGTTGATTGGGTACCATTTATTTCATCTTTGAAAATTCAATTTTTATGCTTGGTTCTGCTATTATACCCTCTCCACTGCCCGTTAAGTGACACCAATGTCACTACACTATTTAGATGGTGACAAAAATTAACCTTTCTTTTATCTACCCATAGCTATTTTTAATGATTTTTTCATGATTTTTACGGCTTATAATCTTTTTTTGATTACTGTGTGCTTCATGGTCGTTGATGTTGGAATGTTTCTGCTGAGCAGGTTAATGATGTTGTCCTTGCTGGTGATGAGACCCTAGTGTCTTGCTCCTCAGATGCTACTGTTAAGGTTCCCACTTTCCTCCTGTAAGAAGTATAGTTTCCAAAATTTACCCTGTACTCTGTTTTACTTGGTTGCGTTAGTTAGGTTTGGAGTAGCTTGTCGGAAGGAACATGTTTGAAGACATTTCATCAGCATTCTGATTATGTGATCTGCCTTGCTGCAGCAGAGAAAAATGTAAGTCTATATATCTCCCATTCTATTCTCTAATCCTGGCTGTGTTTTTTGTTGCTCGTTAAATAGTAAAACTAGTTATGGTCGTTTCTCCTTCTTAGAGTCTCTTTATTTCTTTTTTTCATTTCAATGCTTTACAGAGCAATCTTATTGCCTCTGCTGGCTTGGGTGGGGAAGTTTTAATATGGAATCTTGAAGCTGCACTCACTCCCATAGCCAAATCTAATGATACAACTGAAGATGAGTGTTCTACAACTGTTAATGGTTTGGGTTCATCACTGCAAAGTACAAGTATTCGGCCAATAAATTCAAGTAATAATATATCAGTGCATGCACCCCAGTCTCAGGATATAGTCCCAATGCTGCAAAAGGCCACAAAGAGTCTGTGTATGCTTTAGCCATGAATGAAAGAGGAACACTTCTTGTTTCTGGTGGCACTGAGAAAGTGAGGCTTGGGTATTTCGACTGTTTTTGTTGATATGTTAGGTTTTCTCTGAAGGATCGCAAATATAACTGTTCATTTGTTATTCTTTCATGTGTCCGGTGCTATTTGGAAAATATTATATGTTAAATCCCTTACATATGTGATGTATTTCCCAGCTTGTGCGAGTTTGGGACCCAAGAAGTGGTTCTAAAACCATGAAACTTCGGGGGCACACGGATAATGTAAGGGCGCTCCTTTTGGATTCTACTGGCAGGTTTGTCGGACGGACATATTTCTTTTTCTTTAACCCACATTGTACATTGAATTAGCATGTCTTCTCCATATATTTTCCGTAACACCGACTTCTGCTCGCGCGATAAAGTTGTCATACATATTGGTCTTTGCACATGAATGGGCTTCGTGTTTAGCTACTGTAATATAATGTTTGCTAGCATGACAATCTTGATTGTTGGTGTACTGGTTCCCAGAATAAATTGAAATTTTGAATGAACTATTTCGAATATATTTGCAAGTGTTTTAAGTATGAAATGTCAGTTATGGTTTCACCAGATAACTTAAATTTACCATATAGAGAAATCTAAATGGGCCATGTTTATTTCCTGGTCCTAATACTTACTGGGGAGCTTTTGCTTTAGTTCTTGTTGATGATATATTTATTTTTGCTTTGGATTAAAAAACTTCCCTTAATTTCTGGTGTCCGATAATGAATGCAGATATTGCCTGTCCGGATCATCCGATAGTATGATCAGGTATGCTTACATCTTAGATGAATAATTTAATAGCAAACCAGGCAACCATGATTTATGAGTCAAGTTCCTGTTTCGTTTCACCAGCGTTTTCATGGTAGGATTATCTCTTTTGGGGATAGCTTTAACTCCTTGAAGAATTTGGATTATCAACATGGAACTCAATGTTACCACTCGTAATATGATAGTGCATGTATTTTTTCAGATTAATTAATATACTTATTATTGCATATAACTATCAAGGTTATGGGATCTTGGCCAACAGCGATGTGTGCACTCTTATGCTGTGCACACAGATTCTGTCTGGGCACTGGCGAGCACACCAACATTTAGTCACGTTTATAGTGGTGGAAGAGATCTTTCTGTGAGTATAGCCTTACAAGTAACCAACTATTTTCTTTCGTTCAGTACCTAAAAGAAAAACTTCTGTACTTTTAGCTATACTTGACGGACCTGGCAACACGAGAAAGTGTAATGCTTTGTAACAATGATCATGCAATCTTGAAATTGGCATTGCATGATGATGGCATATGGGTTGCCTCAACTGATTCATCAGTGCATAAATGGCCTGCTGAAGCACACCAGCCCCAGAAAGTACTCCAAAGTGGTTGTTCATTCTTAGCTGGCAATTTGTCATTTTCAAGGGCAAGGGTCTCTCTGGAAGGCTCTACTCCTGTAAGTTGAATACTCCTTCAATGCTTTTAATGCTCGTATTTAGAGCTTTATTATTTCATCATGAATCTGCATTTTAGATATGTTAGTATTTCTAATAGTTACCTTTTTCTCTCACAATTTTTTATCCAGCTTGTAGTTGTCCAAGAAAGGCAGTAGTTATTGCCCAAACTATTATTGCGTGCTGTCGTGCTGCAGTCCTTTAGACTTATATCATAAATTTCCTATGATGATGTTGCTTTTGTGTAATTGTGTCACGAAACAGCCACCCGTCTCGATTTTCGATGATTTCTATTCGTTAAAAAAAGAGCTATAAATGTTTCTTTACTATAGCTTCTACAACTTGATCTATTTTATGGTTTGAGTACTTTCTTTCCGTTCTGACTTTCAACCAATCTCTTTGTTTAGCTTTTTTTGGCTAACGATATTTTCCTGGCACTTTGCTGATATGATTATTCCAAAATACAATACTGGTTTAGGTGCCTGTTTACAGAGAACCATCGGTTAGCATTGATGGAACTTCGGCAATAGTCCAGCATGAGATTTTAAATAACAGAAGACATGTCCTGACTAAGGTAACTTGCAATACTTTCTTATTAGCCATCAACCATAAATCATTCCTTTGAACATTGTCTGACCTTGTTAAGTATTTTCTCCTTACCTGATTTTCTGACTACAATTCGCACCTCTTCAAGGACGCTTCTGGTACCGTGAAACTATGGGAAATAACAAGAGGTGTTGTCATAGAAAACTATGGGGAGGTTAGTAATGCCAGTTGAACTTAGAATTTAACATAATTGCAGTTTATGTCTATAGGATCAGGATGCATAGTGTCTTCATGACATGCAATCAGATCCTTGCCTTGACCTTTCTCTTCTTATTTTAGGTTTCTTTTGAGAAGAAGAAAGAAGAATTGTTTGAGATGGTATGTTTATTGTTGTGCGTCCATGATTGTTCGATTATTCATTTGCACCTTTTGACCTACTCTGCTCGTTTAGGTGAGTATTCCTGCATGGTTCACTGGAGATACAAAGCTTGGGAGTCTATCAATACACTTGGATACGCCACAATGCTTTTCTGCAGAGATGTACTCTGTTGATCTTGGCATTTCTGGGAAGGCTGAGGATGACAAGGTGTCTGCTTTTTTCTGGACAAGCTATTATCTATGTATTAAATTATCCTCATCAAAAGATGTTTTTATTCTGCTTTTCTATATGTCCCCTTTGTTTTTTGCTTAACCATCTTTAATTTAACCCGTCCGTTACTCGTAGTTTTTCATCTTAACTGTTATGTATGATTATCTTTGTTTTCCTCATTACGTCTTACTGCTCTGCCCATTACCTTATAGTTTATTTTGTCCGTCGACATTGACATGAAATGTAGGTTAATTTGGCTAGAGAAACCCTGAAAGGGTTGTTGGCATTTTGGTTAACTAAAAGAAAGCAGAAGCTTGGATCTGAAATTTCAATTAATGGAGAATCACAACCTGCAAAGGATATTACTACAAGAACATTGACACTATCAAGAGCCGAAGGTGATGGTAATTCTGAAAATGACTCTACTGTGTATCCGCCATTTGAATTTTCAGCATCAACCCCTTCATCCATCATTACGGAGGGTTCACAAGGAGGCCCTTGGAGGAAGAAAATTACCGATCTGGATGGGATTGAAGATGAGAAAGATTTCCCTTGGTGGGTTCTTGACTGTGTGTTGAATAATCGTCTTCCTCCGAGGGAAAACACCAAGTAATTTCTGGACTTCAATTTAAATTTTCGTAATAAATTTATTATTCGACCTTTATTAGTTTTCTACTTGTGAATTGCTTGATTATTGTTATCGTAGTACCATTATCAGATGTTTGTTAGAAAAAGCTCCTTGTGCATGAAACTCTTTCTCTTACATATATGTAACTTTTAACTCTACTTTGTTTGGATTTTC
Organism: Craterostigma plantagineum; assembly: GCA_027422505.1. Lineage (NCBI taxonomy): Eukaryota > Viridiplantae > Streptophyta > Magnoliopsida > Lamiales > Linderniaceae > Craterostigma > Craterostigma plantagineum. The sequence goes on from JAPQWV010000654.1 coordinate 207,360, forward strand.
GGAGTTTGATGCATTCTACGTTCGACACATGAATTTTTTAAAGTTACTTTGCTACCCCACGCTTATCTCGTAATATCGAATTGCATGCTTTGTTTTTTTGCAGATGTAGCTTCTTTTTGCACCCATATGACAGTTCCGCAACGCAGTTCCTCACTAAAGGAAAACTGAGCGCTCCACGCATTTTGAGAATACACAAAGTGAGAAAATCCCTTTGAGTAGAATGCATGAGGCTAGTGTGTACATAACTTCACATATGCACCTTGCCCGCTTGACTTTTGTCCCTTCGTAAAATAAATATTTATCCATCAATAAACTCTTTTGCAAGATATGTTGTCATTTTTATGTATGACATAAACTCTTTTTGCAGGTGGTAAACTATGTGATAGAGAAGATGGTCCTTGATAAGCCTGGTGATAGTTTGAACATGGATGGTGCTTTTTCTCCTGGTCAAATTTCTCGTCAAGCTGTTGGAGATGGTTCTGTTCGTGCTGGGATAAAACCTTGGCAGAAACTCAAGCCTTCTATTGAAATCCTTTGCAATAACCAGGCGAGTTTTTCTTCACCACTCTCAGAGACCTTAATATTTGTCTCTGATAATGAATCTGCTTTTGTCGGGTAAAACCTTTGTGAAAAAAAAAAGGAAAGGAAACAACTGTTGTTCGAAATGGCCATTGCAGTAGAAAATTGTGAAATATTAAGAAATTACGAATTCCTTGATGCATGTGCGTTGCCATGGATCAACTTTTTGTAGGATACTGCATGTCATGAAATATATCACTTTCTTTCAATGGGTTCACTAGAATATAGTCAGTCACTCACTCACTCCTTTCCATCTATTATTCTTCATGTATAATTTTTAAATATCGACATGTATAAAGATTTGATTTTTTCTCTCTGATAAAAGTAAAAAAAAAAAAAAAATCATTCTTTGTTTGTCAGGTTTTACCTCCAGATATGAGCTTAGCCACTGTCCGGGCTTACATATGGAAAAGACCCGAAGACCTTACTCTTAACTATAGAGTAATGGGCAGGTGATAAAAAAAAAAAAAAAGCTTAATACTGCTTGGTTTGAGGTATGTCATACAATTTCTTGCAAATAAATTGGCCATTGTGACTACTAAAGAAGCAACTTGGGACGGCATTTTCTTACATACATTCTACTCCCTTATGGCTCGCGCTTTTTGCAGGAAATCATTTCCCCTTTTGTCGCGTGTACGTACGTTGATAGCATTTGGCGGGTGTGAAGAAGTCGAAGGCTGGTTTTTCCATCAATCAAAGCGATCGCTACAAACAAATTTGATGCGACCATTTTGCCGTAGCAAAGCGACGAACTTGGAACTGATGAAATGACAGGACACAGTTTAGATCTGGATTGTAATATTATCGCTCGGTGGAACTTGGGAGAATAGAACATATGTAATGTATTTCTTACACATATTCAGCTGTTCTACGCTCATAAGAAAAAAAAGAGAAGAAGAAAAATAGTTGAGCAGCGAAAAACTACCTAACGAGCTCTCTATGCGGTAAATTAAAGGGAAATGGATGGCATGTCTCTCAATTTCTCGGGATAGGATCTCCTGTACCAACTTTTATCCCACGATTTGTGCCATGTTTATAATATACAAATAAAACAATATTTATAAATATTGAAATATATAAGATATAGATATCAATATGATCGTACGAAATAAATAATAAATTAGATATGTTTATTTGATTATATCATATAAATTCAATGAAACACTGAATATTTATAAAAATGGTGGAATATGTATTAGAAAATTATAAATTAAAATAAAACCAAAGGGAGGAAATCTGAACCCTGTTAGACACTAGCCAAGAATCCGTGCCGCGGGACAAAAGAGTGGGACAGAGAATCTGTTCGGTCAAATTACATGCGTGCGAGTTTTTATCCGTAATTTCAGTTTATATATAACTGTCAATTAACTATCAATGTGGGACACACGTGAGCTAGGATTTCTCTTTTTTTTTTTTCCAACACGCAGACATAAAAAGCTGAGTAAATTCACGACATTTTGAGTTTCCCTCAAAGTACATCCCAATCAGCACCCGTTACAAAATCGTAACGCATTAACGATCATTGTCAATTTGATAGGTTGCCCTAATAGAAATTGCTGCTCAATGTGTGAAAGATAAGGTTAAGAATGAGCTCAGAGATATATACGCATAGAGATTATATATGTCGAAGATACAAACAATATAACGTACACATGCATATAACAAGCCCTTACGAAAGCTTCCAACGTAAACACAATAACACAAATTACAAACATCGTCACACAAGAACATAATCATCGATGGATCTATCGATCATAAGCGGTATTATTAATTCGAAGCCCCAAGCATCAATCATCAGTCGTGAATACACATTTATATGTTAATAGTAAAACTTGAATCCCAAAGACCTCTCTGCAAAATCCAAAAGGGAATCAATCTCATCCTCATCAATATAACCGCTCCCATTACAATCGGCTTCGCTCATTCCAACGTCGCTCTTCCACGACGAACTAAACCAGTAATAATTACCACCTTTGCTTCGGCTTCTAACAGCATTCCTAAGCTCTCTCTTACTAATACGCCCATCCTTATCCGTATCGAACTTCATCAGCCATTTCTTGAACTCATCCACAGTCATTTGATACTTATTTCCGTCCAATGGGCCGCTCCGTGCCACGTCAACACATTTCAATATAGCCATCTATATATAAGTATATATATATACACCACTCAAAATATATATAGGTTGGTTGGCGGGGGTCTCTATGAGTATGTGTGTTTGTGTGTGTGTGTGTGTGTGTGTGTGTGTTACCTTAGGATAGATCGCTATTTATTGACAATGATTAATTGAATGGAGTAGTGCTTTTACAGAGAAGAGAACTAGGTTCCTTCATCATGAATAAAGTTTAAAAGCATACTTCTCTTTTGTATTTTAAATTTATTTTAGTATATTACTATTATGTGGTGGGGAATATGATTAATTAATTAGATGATCGACGGCGTAATTAAGGACAACTCGCGGATCAGAATCAATGCTCGGACGCGAATATTGGAAATTTCTTTAGTGGGTAATGAGTCTTTCGGAGTGGATGGCTTACGCAGTTTTTTTAGATGCTTCTTTTTTGTTTCTGTTCTACTACATATGTTTTGTTTATTAATAATTTGAGATTCGCCACTTGGGATAATCGTTCTTATTTCTTTAATTTTCACGTTTAAAATGCCATGGACGATATCATGTAAAAAAAGCTCATGCACATTTGGTCCGAGTAAATTTTATTTTTAGCTTTTACACATCGCATATGAACCCTCGTTTTTGGCCAAATCTACATTTTTTTTAATTGGGACCATTCTCTTTCTCCGAGATTGGAATAATTGAACAATTTGCTGGCAATTTCATGTCTATATAACATTTGACTTTCCCCACAAAAGCACACGACAAGATGCTGCATCTATTACAAAATCCTAACGTATTTTATTACAAAACGAAGAGCGTTGCCCATTTGAGAAAAGAAAACGAAATCAAATGTGATATATGAATTGTATTACAAATAACAACTCGTTACGAAGGGAAAACAAAATTAACTACAAACCTTGCTTTTCTCCCTCCCCATTTGAAGAACAAACCTCCATCCAAGGGCTTTTGCTGCTATCATTATTATCAATCTGATCAACTGCTCTTTTCATTTCTTTCTTGTCCGAAGAAGACCCATCAAAGCCACGCTTATTCGTCTGAACATAATCATCATTACAGGTCCTCTTCTTCTTCTTCAGCATCACCCCAAACAACTTCATACAACACTCATTTTCGTCATCATCAATATCTTCGTCGACTGCCGCCCTATAATTAGGACAGCACTGTCTCATGATACTACTGATCTTATCGGGCGAAACCCTAACGCAATGAGTCAAGAAAGAGATCAACTCATCGCACTGCTTCTGCGTCTGCGCTAATTCCAAGCTCAGCATTTCGTTGCCTTGCTTTAGCTTCTTATTTTCTTCTGATAAATCGGCTAGTTGGGTTGAACCATTATTATTAATTCCTCGATTTTTGGAGTCTTCGATGTCGGGCGAGGATGACATGGAACCCGACCCTAAATCTGAGTTTACCGGCGAAGTTTGTGGGGGCTTCGAAATTTGCGTGATTTTGCGGCGGCAGATTGATGTAAGGAGTTCTTTTGATCCTCGCTTGAAGTTGTCGTTTGCGAATTCCCATTTGTCCGCAGCTGTTTTTCGAAAACCCTACACATTGGTAATATAATGTATATATGTAAAATGTTTTAATGGGATTGAAGAAAAAGAAAACATTGTAATCTTTTAGGGTTTCTAGGACACATTCTTGACTTGTAGCTAATCCATGCCGTACGTGATTTGTCTATGTAGAGACAATAAGCATCACTTTCATGAATTTTAATTGAAAAACAAACACCCCGTCGAGGCCGTAATTGTAACAAAAGCAAACACGCAACTTGGAATAAAGTTATTGTATTTCCCAATATAGAGTATACAAATCATAAATTGCAACGTAGAAGAGCAACACATGGACAACGCGCCAATATTGACTCATATATATACAATTACTGATTTTCCTATTTTAAAATCAACCGACCATACCGACGAAATAATTTATTTATTTTATTAAAGTTATTGTACCTACAAGTCAAAGACTGACGGCGTTCCCACTATAAATAGTTTTTTTTTTTTTTTTTCTTTTTTCCGTTGTTGATAACGCCGTAAATCAACGTATAAGGTTTTCTTCCACGAATGTATATCACGAAAGAACTAAAAAGTCGTTGAAGTAGTTTTTCTTTTCTTCTATAGGAGGACACAATTGCAATTATGTAAGAACATTTATCAATTCGAAGTAAACGTCCATGTCAGAGAAATGCAATTAGACCACAAAGTGCATGTAATGTACCAAAGGAGAGGACTATTCTTCATTCTACTTCCTTCTACAACAAACACGACATATTCCTATTTATCATAAAAAGCAGACATGCAGATTTACACGCAAAGAAAGATCCGGTCAATAAAAAAAAATGGAGTAAATAGAAAGGTTAAAGCCAAGAATTACACAGATATACAGAGAGAGAGAGAGAGAGAGAGAGAGAGAGAGAGAGAGACTTACATAGGTGTTAAGCTGACGAACGAAGCTTGAGAAATTATTGTGCTTGAAATAGTTAGGCAACAAATCCTTGGCAAACTCCGCCGTTTTCCACACCACAAACGTTGTACCAACCTCGTTCCACGATACGACGTCGTCCGTGCTCGGATCGATCGTCATTAACTGATAAGTCTTCGTCAAGAATGGCGCAGGAGCTGATCTTTGAGCCATTTTTTTTTCTTTTTCTCACCAAACCCAGTAATAACTGAAAACTTTTTCTCCGAACAAAAGTAATTAAACTAAAGATGAGATTTTTTAATTTATCAGCAACTAAAGAGCAAGAGTGCTGTAAGAAACTCCCAGCCCCAGCAATAGAACCCAGACAGAAAAGCAAGATCCTTAGCAATTTCCATCTATCATAACTTCTTGCGAGGGAGATAAATCGATATGTCGTTTGATATTTGCTTTCTTTATTGCACCTTAATTATTTTCTGAAGGGATATGTAGTAATGGGCGAGGGGAGAGAGAATTTATATTGTGTATATATAAACTATAGAATGTCAAATAGACGAGAGTGTTTATAAACTACGGAGAAAGAGACGTAGGGTTTTCTAGAAGAATTAAGAACACCATCCCGAGACTTTATTAATACTTTTCAACGAACCAAACTTAGAAAATAAGAGCAAATATGAAACATGTTCTCTCTTAGTCGTCGGTGATTTTACCATGTTATTCTACCCCAATATGTGATCCATCCAAATAAATGTTTAGCAGGATATATTTCTTAGAATTTACGTGGATATATTTATAATAAACTAGCTTGGAATTTCAAGAAAGACCGCTACCATCCGACAAGTTGGTTTAAAGAGGTAATGAATATCCTTCCCCACTAAATTAATGACGATCGATGTTGACTCAAAGGAAACACATTAATCATAAAAATAGTAAATTTCATGAATTTGAACCAATACACCATCGAACGAAGTTTCAGATAATATATACTTCTGGTTGGAATCATGCGGATTAAAATGTTAATAACGAGTATATATATTGAATCTATGATGAATCCTTAGACAAGTTGACTATTATTAAATCATCTCTTTAATAATATAATTAAAGAAAAGGACGATATCAATACATGAGTTCCTCTTCCTCCACTAGATTTTCCTGTCCAAGGTGGTCTTACAGATGACTTGTAATAGGTTATGATGACGTGTTACCTAATATTGTCTTCGTTTAAATGATTAAATTTAGAACAGAAGCATCGCAGAGAAAGCTACACATGAGATGAGCATGAGCAAAGTAAGCGTGGCTTTTAAAGTTTTCACTTTTTATATCATCGTTAAGACACATAAAATGGAGAACCTAAAGTGGATGGCTTTCTTCAACTCTCACCTAACAATTCCCATTTTCCATCTAATGACACTGTCTTACGTGGGATCAATTATGTGCTCATTATTTTACTTCAATAATATAGTTAACTGATAAAAAAAAATAAAGAATGAAAAAGAAATAAGAATCATTACCAAGTTCAAGAAATCTCCATTAGATTAGACAATAATGTATAAATAATATATTTCTATATGGGGTGATATCCGTATCTTCTACCCTAGCACGTCATCTTGTGTTTGCAAGTGAAACACGTTAAAGTCTCGAGGAAGTTGGAACGTGTGGCATGGTGTGGAACGATAAAATAAAATTATAGCAATTAATAGAATTGGTCATCGTTTGGGTACTTTCAAATCAAATAAATAAATTCCCCCATATTAATGTCTAGTCTAGATGCATGACCTTTGTTTGAATGGTTAAATAACTATGTAAGAAATGAAATCAGAAAATGAAGACTTCATTCAATAGATAAAAACTGTTGCAAGGAAATTATTGCCGTGTAATAATGTACATCCTCTTATGAAAGATCTTAATCGACGAATACGAAATCACACCACGTCGTCTTTTTGCAATGAAGGGCGGCTATACAACAGGACAGATTTTTTGGACTATATATTTAACAAGAGATCATATGTGTATATATATTTTCTCAATATATGCGGTATTCCTTGCCATATGCAGAAAGATATATGTGATATGGCACAATCACGAGCTTCGACAACACATATATACATATGTAATAAACAATGATATAGCTGAGGCATGCATGCAATGATCATGAACATTCATGCTTCATTCGTATCGTAGTGAAGATTTTAAGCCCTTCTATTGGAGATTATTAGATATATGGATTAATACATAAATATATATATAATGAAATACATAGTTAAATCACAAAATCTAAGTTGAACGTGCAATAACATCAACATGATCCAAATCACCACAAAGCTTTTGCCAGTTCAATAAGGTTGGTTTCTCTTGGCTTTAGTGCTGGCCTATACTATACACTTGCTAAAGAACACACTCATTTAGACCCACACAAACACACCTTTCTTCAAATTAAAGAATAGGAATATATATTATACAAAGAATAACCCTAATGTCCATCTGTGCTGTGCTTCTTATTTCTTTTCATTACTCTAAAAATGCCCAACACACTGCAACTATTTCCCTCACCAGACCCATAAAGTTGGTTCTTTTTCCAATCTTTACAAGTATTTAATTCTATTACAGGTCTCTATTTTTCTTGCCCAAATAAAATATTTCCACTGTAAGAACTAAGAAGTCCTCAGAGGTACATACATACATAAAAAACTAATATGTATTCTTCAGGCGCACATATCGATGCATCAGGAAATGGAGGTAAAAGGTTCGTACAGATTCCCTATGATGTTTTTAACCTTGACGAGATCCTTTTCTATATGAACCATGGTTAAAAGACTAGAGGTAAGGAACAGTACAAAAACTCAAAATTCTTTATATTTGTAAACCAAGCTTCGCACAAATTCCCACACTCACTCCACCATCTTTGACAAGAACTCTCTCATACAGGCGCATTATTACCCTTTCCACAGACACACTCACCCATACACTGTCTCTTTCTCACCGTTTAGGTTTGACCACTTGGTCTCACTCGCGAGATCTTCTATAATGAGCTCACTTAACTGAGTGCCGTGTCTTTTCCCAGATCCTTCGTTTCTTCAAGCTTCTCCGAATCCACAAGTGGATATTATGAAATTGAAAAGTAACCCACATCAACAGTGAAATCAAACATTTGAACGCTTCATTTGAGGTGGGTTCTTTCAGAGTGATAAAAGTAGCTAGGTTCTTTAATCCGTTTCTACCACTTCCGCTTGGAAAAAAATGGCTGAATCAACTGATCCCAAAGCAATGCCCGAGTCGGAGAAGAAGAAAGAGCAGAGCCTACCATTTTATCAGCTGTTCGCCTTTGCAGATAAATATGACTATGTTCTCATGATATTTGGTAGCCTTGGGGCAATTATTCACGGCTCTTCAATGCCTATTTTCTTCTTGCTTTTCGGCGAAATGGTCAATGGTTTTGGGAAAAATCAGATGGATTTGCACAAGATGACGCATGAAGTTGCAAAGGTTGCGCCTTTTTATTTTCCTTCATTTTTTACCTGTTTTTTCCCCTACTGTGTTATTCAGATCTGACCGTTTAATTTTTGTTTGTTCTGATGCAGTATGCTCTGTATTTCGTCTACCTTGGTCTGGTAGTGTGCTTCTCATCATACGCAGGTGGGATTTGTGTTCCTTTCTTCATCTACCATCATTGTTTGAGATCCATTATTTTTTTTCCTGGGCTCAGCTGCAACTTGAGCTGAAATTTTCTATCTTTACGTAATTTCAGTTTAGTTTCAATAAAGCTTCAATCTTTTTATAAGTCATTATCACTAGTAAATCGAAAACCATTCCTTCAAAATACACAGAGATCGCATGTTGGATGTACTCAGGCGAGAGGCAAGCTGGGGCGCTGAGAAAAAAGTACTTGGAAGCTGTATTGAAACAAGACGTTGGATTCTTTGACACAGATGCTAGAACTGGCGATATTGTTTTTAGCGTCTCCACCGATACTCTACTTGTCCAAGATGCAATCAGTGAAAAGGTTCCTTCTTTTTTCCTCTTCTTTTCTTGGTTCTTCAGTCGAAAAATTCACTTGCCATAATACTAAAACCAGTTAGTCTCCGTAGGAAGTCTGTTGTGCACGTGACAGTATGATCTTGATGATGCGAGCGAGCGAGCGAGCTATTTGATTTGACTGGAGAGTCATTTTCAAAATAATAATTCTATCTTTATCCTCTCCCACATACAACGACGAGCACTGTACTTTACTTACCGTGGTGACAATTACTGTGTTTGTGTAACGGTAACGGCGTGAATGCGATCTTAGTATTTGCATTAAATAAGAGATCTGGGATACGCTTTGGCGGTTGTTGAAGGTCATTAGTGGTATGTCCCCATGCACTTTAATTCCTCACTGCACTGTGCATCAGGGAAAACGACTCACGTTATGTTATAAGCTTTTCCCTTCCATGCTGCTCTGCTTTGACCGTCAAACAACCCATTATGGGCACGCGAAAACGATGGAGTTTAGAATCGTTTCTTCCTATCCTTGGTAATAAACCTCAAGGGAGTTCACTATTTTGTTTTTGAACGAATTAGGTTGGTAATTTCATACATTACCTGTCTACGTTTCTGGCGGGATTGGTGGTTGGTTTCGTGTCGGCGTGGAGGTTAGCTCTGCTCAGCGTTGCTGTGATTCCCGGCATAGCCTTTGCTGGCGGTTTGTATGCGTATACTCTCACTGGGCTCACCTCGAAAAGTCGCGAATCGTACGCGAATGCTAATATCATTGCCGAGCAGGTATGGAACAGGGAGATAGAAGATGTCTTTTTTTTTTTTTTATTTCTTTCTTGGTTGGTGATAAATTCGCCGATAACGTCTGTCGTGTTCATGCAGTCTATTACACAAGTTAGGACAGTTTACTCCTACGTTGGAGAAAGCAAAGCCCTCACAGCATACTCAGACTTGATACAGAATACGTTGAAACTTGGTTATAAAGCTGGGATGGCCAAAGGGCTTGGACTGGGTTGCACTTACGGCATCGCATGCATGTCATGGGCATTAGTTTTCTGGTACGCCGGCGTTTTTATCAGAAATGGACAAACAGATGGTGGCAAGGCGTTTACGGCAATTTTCTCTGCTATCGTAGGCGGCATGTAAGTACCTACCTACCTAATTTACGAACAAAAAAAGTTTTTTTTTTAACATTTTTAAAAATTTTGCAGGAGCTTGGGACAGTCGTTCTCGAACCTGGGGGCGTTCAGTAAAGGCAAGACCGCGGGATACAAATTAATGGAGATAATAAAGCAGAAACCGAAGATAGTCCACGAAGCATCGCAGGACGAAGAATGCCCCGCCGATGTAAATGGGAACATCGAGTTCAAAAACGTCACCTTTTCCTATCCTTCTCGGCCCGACGTCGCGATTTTCCGGGATTTTTCCATTTTCTTTCCGGCGGGCAAAACGGTCGCCGTGGTGGGCGGCAGCGGTTCTGGTAAGAGCACCGTCGTGTCCTTAATCGAAAGGTTCTACGATCCCAATCAAGGTTAGCATACAAACCACACAAAAATTTATTCCATTGCATCGCCACAAAAATCTTCATATCCAATGTTTAATACTTACGAAATTTGCCAGGAGAGGTTTTGCTAGACGACGTCGACATTAAGACGCTTCCTCTTCGATGGCTGAGGAATCAGATCGGCCTTGTGAATCAAGAACCTGCGCTTTTCGCCACTACGATACTCGACAACATACGAGGTCGAACTCGCTCACAGCTCGTCATTTCATTACGTATAATCAAATGATATCTTCTATCTATATTACAACAGGTTGGCGAACGAGGGGTTCAACTCTCGGGCGGGCAGAAGCAGAGAATCGCAATCGCACGAGCCATGCTGAAAGATCCTAAAATACTTCTCCTCGACGAAGCGACTAGCGCATTAGACGCCGGCTCAGAAAGCATCGTCCAAGAAGCCCTAGACCGCCTGATGATCGGAAGGACGACGGTCGTGGTGGCTCATCGCCTGTCCACGATAAGAAACGTAGATTCCATCGCGGTCATACAGCAAGGGCAAGTCGTGGAAACTGGGACACACGAGGAACTCATCGCCAAGGCGGGCGCCTACGCGAACCTTATCAGATTCCAAGAAATGGTCGGAAATAGGGATTTATCGACCAACGCCTCGACCCGCCGCACGAGGTCCTCGAGGCTGAGCCACTCCCTGTCGACCAAGTCTCTCAGCCTTCGCTCGGGGAGTTTGAGAAACTTGTCGTATTCTTACAGTACGGGCGCGGACGGTCGTATAGAGATGGTGTCGAACGCCGAGACCGACAGGAGAAATCGAGCGCCGCCGAACTATTTCTGCCGCCTGCTTAAACTGAATGCGCCGGAGTGGCCTTATTCTGTCATGGGAGCCGTGGGGTCGATCCTCTCGGGCTTCATAGGCCCGACTTTTGCGATCGTGATGAGCAATATGATCGATGTTTTCTACTACAGAAACCCAATGCGATGGAACGCAAGACTAAGGAGTACGTCTTTGTATACATCGGAGCTGGTCTGTACGCCGTCGTTGCGTATCTCATTCAGCACTACTTCTTTAGTATCATGGGAGAGAATCTCACCACTAGAGTTCGGCGCATGATGCTTGCTGGTAATTTTACATACTTTTTTTTTTTTTTTTCTATATCCCATTCATTATTAAGTCCTTGCGTGTTCAACATAATAAGTTTTTTTGTTTCTTGGTCAGCGATTTTGAGGAACGAAGTTGGATGGTTCGACGAGGAGGAGAACAACTCGAGCCTTCTCGCGGCGCGTTTGGCTACGGACGCAGCGGATGTTAAATCTGCCATAGCCGAGAGAATATCTGTGATATTACAGAACATGACTTCTCTTCTCACGTCTTTCATAGTGGCGTTCATCATCGAATGGAGGGTTTCGCTGCTCATACTCGCTACTTTCCCCCTCATAGTTCTCGCAAACTTTGCTCAGGTAAAAACAGAAAACACCATTCCTTTCGCCTTGTTGTTCTGAACTGATTCTGTTACTTTCTGTCTTTAAACAGCAACTGTCGCTGAAAGGATTCGCGGGAGACACGGCGAAAGCCCACGCAAAGACGAGCATGATCGCCGGAGAAGGCGTGAGCAACATAAGGACGGTGGCGGCGTTCAACGCCCAGGAAAAGATCATCTCTCTGTTCAGGCACGAACTTCGACTCCCCCAAAAGCGCAGCCTTCGCCGTAGCCAACTCTCGGGCCTCCTCTTCGGCCTCTCCCAGCTCGCCCTCTACGCCTCCGAAGCATTAATCCTATGGTACGGCGCAAACCTCGTCCGAAAGGGCGCATCCACGTTCTCGAAAGTCATAAAGGTCTTCGTCGTCCTCGTCGTCACCGCCAACTCCGTCGCCGAGACCGTCAGCCTCGCCCCCGAAATCGTCCGCGGAGGCGAGGCCGTCGGCTCCGTCTTCTCCGTCCTCGACCGACCCACGCGGATCGACCCGGACGATCCGGATTCCGAACCCGTCGGGTCGATCCGCGGTGAGATCGAATTCCGCCACGTGGACTTCGCATACCCCTCCCGCCCCGACGTGATCGTCTTCAAGGACTTCAACCTGCGGATACGGGCGGGTCAGAGCCAGGCGCTCGTCGGGGCGAGCGGGTCGGGGAAGAGCTCCGCGATCGCGCTGATCGAGCGATTCTACGACCCCATCGCCGGAAAGGTGACGGTCGACGGAAAGGACATCCGGCGACTGAACCTAAAGTCCCTTCGCCGGAGAATCGGGCTCGTCCAGCAAGAGCCGGCACTGTTCGCCGCCACCATATTCGAGAACATTGCCTACGGAAAGGAGGAAGACGGCGGGGCGGGGGCCACGGAGGAGGAGGTGGTGGAGGCGGCTCGGGCGGCCAACGTGGACGGGTTCGTCGGAGGGTTGCCGGAGGGTTATAAGACGCCGGTGGGAGAGAGGGGGGTTCAGCTCTCGGGCGGGCAGAAGCAGAGGATTGCGATAGCGAGGGCTATTCTGAAGAATCCGGCGATTTTGTTGCTTGACGAGGCGACGAGCGCATTGGACGCTGAGTCGGAGTGCATTCTGCAGGAGGGGCTCGAGCGGCTCATGAGGGGTCGGACGACGGTCCTCGTGGCTCATCGGCTGTCCACGATAAGAGGGGTCGACAGCATAGCCGTGGTTCAGGACGGGCGAGTCGTGGAGCAAGGGAGCCACGGGGAGCTCGTAAGCAGGCACGACGGGGCTTATTCGAGGCTGTTGCAGCTCCAACGTCATCATCGGATGTGATAAAAAAAAAAGGAAGTTGATAATATGGCATGACGTCATTTTCAGAAATTAACATTTCGTTTTTTCTTTTTCATCTTTTCTTAGTAACTTTTGGACGATGATGGTGATGATGGATGGTGTAGATATGTTTATCTCGAGACTTGTGATTTGTAATGGTGGTGGGCTCTATTTCCTTTGTCCGAATATTTTCAGGCTTTGCATCGTAATAAATAAAAGTGGTGAGCAAGTCACGAGGGCAACAACAAAGTAAAGGATCCTTTCCATCGTTCAAAATAAAAGGAACTAAAAGTGGAGGGGAGATATGCCAGAAAAACTGGGAACAGTGAAATGGAATGAATTTTCTGGAAAAGTAGTAAATAAAAGATGACTTCTCTTTTTCCCTCTCTGTAGTGAGGACAATGATTAAAACTTTCATGCTGGAGTTGGTCCACTTACCTGAAACCTGATACAATAGTGGCCTTTTTTTTTTTTTTCTCACATGGTATTTTCTTCTGACAAGGCTCATTAGTTATTTGCATGTGATGAGTTTAGCGCAAGTGCAACCACTGTTTTCTTCGTCATCTTTCTTGATTGCAAGAGCCCACCAAAACAATTCTTGATTAGGCATTTCATAACCATTGTCTTATCAGCAAAGGTACTTTTTGGTGGCTTAACGCTTTCACACGAGGGACAATTTCATTCACATGGGCTGTAATAAAGAGTTTTTATTTGGGACCCAAAGACACCTAATAATAAACAAAATGAAAGGTCCTGATATTGATGCAGTGCAGCAGGTCTCTGTTGTTGTAAGTGATGGGGATGGATGCTTGATATCTTTGACTATTATGCATGCATGTCAATAATTCAATTCATTGAACTGGCAAGTTTTTCACCGTTCCCCTGTTTTCTCTAGTGAAACAGAGCAAGCAAGCATGCCTTTTTTTTTTTGTAGTGAGAGTGAAACAGTAAAGATGATAGCTGGTAGTTCAAAGATATGAAATCTATAGTGACTGACTTCTTGTACTTGAATTGAGTTGACTCTTTCTGTCGCTTGCAATGAAACTGGTCTTACATTACATACTCGAAATGGGCTGGCTCATAAAATCCACGCAAACTGTATATCAACGAAGGCCATTTGGACCAAAACAATCAGATTTCATCCAACAAAAATCTGCAGTATTAGCTCCCAAAACTCGTCTATATACAATACAACAAACAACTCACAAGCAAGAATGACCCTTATCAGCAACAAACTGGACACCTTATGAGCCCATTCTCATTACAATCTGGACATCTTCGAAAACCATATTCATCATCTTCTTCTTCTTCTTCTCCCTCGTCGTGATATATCTTACAACTCCCCGAACAAGTCTCGCACGGCACAAACCTAATGTCACCACATGCATCGCAAACGTCGCCTTCCCCGCCATTTTTATCGTCGATTGGTTCGCAGTTTTCGAACATCTTTTCGAGCTTCCCTTCTTCGTTCAACCTTCTTATTTCCTCAGCCCCGCCAATACACCTACGCCCCACAAAAACTTTGGGCAAGAAGCTTCCGCTGAACCCTTTTCCCAACAGTTCCTTGAGCTCTTCCTTGAACCCCGAATGCATAGAGACATCTCTCTCGTCGATCTTAACCTTAAGCCCCTTTAATATCACTCTTACATGACAGCAATCTTCGTAAGTCTTCCTCACGCCTCTCAGGCTCGTGAAGTAAACTATCACCTTGTCCTTTCCACCATCTTTGCTCATCTCATCTTCCAAAGGCTTGAGACTGAGATTGAACGGATTAGTCTGAGGAAGCTCCTCCAGTGCTCTCCTAAAAGATGCAATAACCTCGGAATCAAACTCAGATTCTGCCGAGCTGTCGTCTGAAATCGATTCGTTCGGGTCGCCGTCGGCCGAATCTCCTGCCGACCAAACGGTCTTGTGCAGCGGCGGCGATGCTTCGGCGTTTTCTTTAACCCTTGGGCGTGGGCTGATCTTCGATGGACGAGAGGCTGTTATTGCGAGGAACTCGAAAGGAGAAGCTTCGAATGTGATGGACGGGCCTGAGAGGGCTGACGTCATCAAGGCCCTCCATTAACTCCCAGGCGTTGATCGTCTCGGGCTCGCCGGGCGGCGTTACGGTCGGTGTTTTGGGGGATATTTTTGGGATTTTTGAATCGATCATCTCCGACCAAGTCTTGGCCTCCATCATCTGCATCGCGAATTCGTCTTCTTTAACAGGCTTGTTGTATTCGCCGTTTTCCATCGAGGGCCTAACCCAATCGCTGTCTTCTCCTTCTTCTTCTTCGTCGTCGTCATCGAATATGTGGGTTTTGAAGGATGATGATGATGGGTCGAGCCTTAAAGAACCCAATGTGGATGATGTTAGTGCAACGACATGGAAGCTGCTGTCTTCCTCTGCCTTGTAAGGTTGGCGGTGGTGTGAATCTATGGAATAGCTTCGCCTCATTGGAGAACTGCTGTAAGGCGCCTGACAGTTCCGACAAACCTTTTCTTTCGAAGAAGCACAGCCCATGGAATGGAATGGAATAGAAGTTCTCAAAGAGAAAGAAATGCAATAAAGCTCACAACTTTATGATGCAAGTGAAGTGTTCAGCTGAGGAGGAGGAACATTCTTACATGACTTAGCTGGCTGGGTAATGGATTTGTTACAGATCCCAAGATTTTCTCAATACAAGATTGATGTAGAAACTAATAAAATAGTGCAACTAAATTCATGGAGAGCCACAATGAAAAACTGAAGCCTCTTGTGTATCAAGAAGACAGAGGAAAGGGAAGAAAGAACCCTCAATCAATTATTCAGATTCATGCTCAATCTCCTTTTCCTCCCTTCTCTGAGCTAAGGTGAGATAAAAATACAACAGTAAAGAAATCAGAATGATTATTTGTGGAGAAAGGAATGTTTTTAGCTTTTTAAAAGGGTCTGCAAATATCTGAAATTATTACCAGGCATTTATCAGTAAGACGATGCAATGAGATGACGAAAAAGGAAGTGTGAACGAGAAAGTATAAGGAATAAGTCGTGGAATCCGCGTATTATTGCTTGACTGGCTCAAAACTATGCAGAATGAACGCAGTAGTGGACACGCACAAACGCTACGGATCAAAAATTTGAACTTTAATCATATAAAAGTAGATATTGAGATGCCAAGAAATATATTGAAGGACACAAAGTACGAAAAAAGAACCTTCTTTGGTGCAAGAAATGGGTTTTTTTTTATCTTCCATTGAAATGAACGGAGATATACGTTACTACGAAGTCCAAACACTTATAATCTATATATAAAATTATAAATAAACAAAAAATTGTATTTAAGCGTCATTGTTGGCCACTCAGTGACAAATGCAGGCCCACTAGGAGGATTAGTTCCTTGGAAATTAATTACAAATGTTGACCTTGCTCTTAATGACTAATGAGTTTGGTGAGAAGTAGCAGAGAGATCAAAATCATAATATATATATATGTATGAATATGTGGGTATATCATAACAGAGTCAAAGGAAAAGCTATGAAGATCTCAGCTTGTGAATGTTGACCCGAAGCAGTCAACAGATTTGTTCAAAAGTTAATCAATCATGTTCAAACATAGGTAAAAAAATATATTATGTGACATTGACATACAAGTAAAGTAAATAATATTGCACGGTGAAATGATGGTTTACCGTAATATACTAATGCTCGTAACGTAAAAATTACTTTTTTATGAATGAATAAATTAATAAACAAAAGACCTTATCGAACACGAAGTTAGTGATAGGAATGAATTGTATGGATGATAATACATGTTTCATCCTTGGATCTGTTATCTGCATGGGGATTGTTGCCTATCTATATAAATACATCCATGTGATTTCACCTTCCTCTACGCCTTAACATGATTATTGAATCGGATAAAATTTATGATTTTTTTTAATTATATAGTAATAAGCTCAAATATTAACATTTTAATGTTAATTTGATCTTTGTACCTCAATAAAAAATAAAAAGGTTAGGCATGGATGGGCTTTAGTTAGCATAAAAGGCCACGCAGATCATTGGGCGTCATTTAATGTTTCCGATCATACTTTCCTTTTAAGGGCCTTAGTCAATTATATTATTGCAGTGGGCTTAATTTTGTCTGTAGGCCCATATACAGTTGAACCTGGCTTCATTATGATTAAGAATTAAGATCACGATAATGATATATATAAACATTGCATTATCACTGTATTTTACATTAGATGTTTCTATGACTTCGCCACAATTATTCCTTAGGAAAATTATTATTTATGGGAAAAGTAACATGGGCATAGGGAAGCATGTGAGGGCAGAAGACATACAAAGTCTTTATTTATGATTTTATTACATTATTATGGACTTGAGTTTAGAGATTTTATTACGTTTAGATTCCCAATGCCAACACAAAACATTCCAGTCCAGCTAATGAAGGTTGTCCCATGTGCACCATTTCAGCCTTAAAGCACTCCCAACTAAAACAAAATACAACCAATGTTGCCATGCTATAACTAAACTTTTTTTACAAATAACAACAGATATTATAACTAAAACTCTATATTTTTTCGTGTTCCCTTTATTACTTCCCCATTTTCAGTCTACAACTTGAAAGCTAATACGTGCTTGTAAGAAATACCATGCATGGAGACACTGCTCTCATTTACATTTGATTTAATTAATCAAAATCATCCAATAATTACTAGTATTCGCAAGAAAGAAGCAAAATGGATGGCGAGTAGAGAGAGACGTTTATGGTTACTATTCAGTGAAGTTCAATTTCAATTCCATGTTTGGGTGCGTTAGGCTTCACCCAACTTCCATAGGTTTGCTTTATTCAGGGAACGAATGCGTCTTCTCCTGCAATTTAATTTGCTATAGATATTTTTTTCCCACTTCTATCCATCTTTGCGACATATATACACATATTCTTTGAATTTAATATATGCGTGGAAGAGCTCCCGTTTAGTGGTTGACTATTTAATCTATTACTATATAATATTCTCTCGTGGAACGAACTTTTTTTTTTCTTAAAAATTATATGATGAAGCTTCGTCGCATGTGAGACTGAAAAGGTTCCGAATTCATATTGTAATCAAATTATAAATGGACAATGATCAAGATTGCAATAGATGCTGCGGAAATGTGCGTTGAAGACGGAATAGCTTAGCTTAGCTACCTATAGCTTGATAAAAAAAAATATAGAGTTTCCCTTATTTACCTGTTCAAGTGATACAAACGGAATAGGTATTTTTTCCAACATGTAAAAGATGTATATGCAATAAATAAAGGAGTAAGAAAGAGCCTACGTTGTTTCACATTAAGCGCGTAAGTAAACAATTTGAGCTATATATATTTATAAAATATAGTTTTGTTTAATTATAAGCAACACCTCTCTATCTTCTCTGAAGAACAAGAACTATAGCTGGCTTCCAAGATTTGCCAACCCATGTTTCCTCTCCACTCCATATAGTCGACTCACAAACGTTAAAAAGTTAATATAAAAGAAACACACACACACACACACAGCAGCAGCATATTTGCTATCTGCATGCTTTGAAGTTCGAGCCCTAAGGAATTTTATAAATAAATATTAATAATTCGAGAAAAATGGCCTTTGTCCCGGAATTCATGCTTCTCAACAACGGTGATCATCATCATCAAGAGTACTTCGAAGGTTATATCACACGTCGTCCTCATCACCGCGTTTCTTCATATCATATATTAACCTCACTGATAATATAACTGTATTACAGGTGTGGAGTTGCTGATGAGAAGATCCATGCCGCCGTCTTCATTCTCAGGAATGGTGGAGCAGACGGCCGAAGAGGATGACGTCACGTCGGACGATGGGTCGCAGATAATGCTCGGAGAGAAGAAAAGGAGGCTTAACATCGAGCAGGTGAGGGCTTTGGAGAAGAGCTTCGAACTGGGAAATAAATTAGAGCCCGAAAGAAAGATGCAGCTCGCTAGGGCTTTGGGGCTTCAGCCCAGACAAGTTTCCATTTGGTTTCAGAATCGAAGGGCTCGATGGAAAACCAAGCAGCTTGAGAGGGACTACGATGTCTTGAAGAGACAGTTTGAGGCTGTTAAGGCTAATAATGATGCCCTCAAATCCCAGAACAAGAATCTTCAGGCACAGGTTTGTGTGTGTGTGTGTGTGTAGTAGTAATAAAGGTTTTTTGTTTTCATAGTATTACTTATGGTCGTCGATTGTTTCTAATTATTTGCCAATATTAGTTAATGGCTCTGAAGAATGAAGATTCGATTGGTGGAGGGATCGTTGGATCGTTTAACCTCAACAAAGAGAATAACGAAGGCTATTGGAGCAATAATAATGGAGGAAGTGATGATCATCATCAGAATAATATTAGTTGTGAAGGCGCAGTCAACCTTGTTGAGACAGCATCCATTGAAGACAGCACTTTACTGCTATTATATCCTACTCATGATGATCAAAGCAACGACCATATTGGTCAGGATGTTCTCTTTCCTAATCCGAGAATCAACGGTCAACAACTGCTACTACTCCAAAGCTCCTCAGCAGTTCGAGATCAAGAACAAGAGCAAATGTGTAATAACAAGGCCGTCGATCATCACACCTCGGCTTCGAGCGAGGGTTTCTGCAACGTTTTCGGCGGTATTGAGGGAAATCCCGAGTATTGGCCGTGGACCGAGCAGCAAAATTTTAACTTGTTTCCCGATGGAAAGGTGAACTGAAGGCGAATTGTTTTTTCAAATGAAAGTAAGTATACATGTGAATGTGATCATGAAGGGCAAACGTACTTTCTTTGATTTTTTCTTTTTTTACTTTATTTCATGATGGGGGAAAAGCCATCCATTATCTTTGGATCTTGTTTTAAGGCACATTCTTGTGGGACTTCATCGTTAAAGATGATTCAATCTGTGATTGTCACTGTAATTCACATTGATCCCTTATATTTTATATATGCATCATTCATTTACTGATGAAATCGGATTCGCATGTACAAACTATAAGCTGGCGCTGAGATGGGCCTTCTTCTTGTACTCTGTGGCTGGCTGGGGCCATAATCTAAATGGAAAAACAAGATTCTCTGACATCTTCAATCAACTTCCATTTGTCTTGTGGCTTTATTACTACAACTTGGTTTGAATTGAATGCAAGAGAATCGATTTACACGAAACCATTCCCACTCCACATACGATTTGTTACCTTTCGACAATAAATTCTTGTATTGCAATCCCAGTGTGCCGAGCACCGCTCTGTAGTCTCAGCAGAACTTCGTCGCCTATGTTCAGCAAAGTTACGGGAATTGCCTTATTCGAAGATGACGTTTCACCTTCAGACGAAGAGATTAGAGCAACCGTTTCAGCATTTTGCAAGAGGATGCTGTAAGAAGTATGTTGATCCTCATCTCTCTGTACGCACATACGAAGCTTCGTATTAGTTGGGATTATATAATCATAAGCGGAAAAGCAAGCATAGAAGAGAGCAGCAACAAACGAACATTTGCCTCGACAAGGACCAATGGTCTTGTCTCGATCTTGACACGTCCTATAATGGCAGTCCGCTGCTTCCCTTGTTGGTCAACGATGACAACCTCTTTTCCTGCCTTAAGTTCGGAGAGGTAGCTCGTTTTCCCGCCAGGAACACAAGTATAACTATGCACAGGGCCCTATACGTCCAACAAGTCCATAGCTAACATTGCACAATACACAGCCAAACTCGACTTGTGTTTAAACTAAGAACTCACCGCATTGACACGGAAAGGTCTGCTTGAAATGTAATTCGACTCGAGGCACTCAGAATGGACGAGAAAGAGACCTCGAGCAAAGGATCCAACCTACGGTATAAAAAAGAAGATATTTGAAGAAGGTGTTTAAAATTCGTAAAATGACGAAGAAGGTGAATTAAACGGATACCAGGAGGCCTTCACCGGGCCTCATGAGGCTGCAGAGGTCGACGCAGACACGGTCACCCATTCCAACCATTTGAACATTGGTTATTCTAGCTTTTGTCAGTTCCAAAACACTTCCCTCAGCGTTTCTTTTGTCAAGATAATCCTAAGAATCGTATGGCATGGGAGCGTACGTGTGTCAGTGTCATAAAGGTCGGGCTTAGATGGAATTTTGAAGGACCAAAATATTACCTTCAGCTCAAAAACAGCTTCCACATCATCGGATTTTAGAACTATCCCTCCCAAACCATGTTCCAAGGCCTACTACAGTGTGAAATATGTTTATGGAATGTACACGGATTGGAAAACCGAATCAAACAAGGTGCTCATATGTGTGTTTGATGAGAGAAAGCACCTCGAGGAAAAAATGAGCTTCAGATGATGTCCTTGATACAGCAAAGACAGTTTTCTGAGTTCCATGGATTTCTGCAACAATGTTTTCAGCGGGTATCATCTGTAATATGTTGGTACAAGCCACTATGTATATCAGGAGATACTAAATAGGTCGATAGACGAAATCCTTCCTTCGAAATATTATAAGTAGTCATTTCGTCGAACAACTTGAGGGATGGAATAACCTAAATCACCTGCCAATCCAAGAGATCAACGACAATATTTTCTGCTTCTTCCTCGGACAGATGTAACTTGTTCAATTCGTCCGGTGAAGAGATCTCATATAAAGCGGCAATTTTTGTGCAATCACCATCAAACAGCCCTCTTTCTTCAATAAAGAGGGGGGACAACATTGCAATGGCTGAAACATAGTACGACAATGTTTTCGATTTTTAAGTCCTTTTTTTTGCGAAAAAAAGAAAGAAAAAAGAAACAGCAGCTCACATGACCACTCAACGGCGAGCTGACGGAGGTTAGAGGGGAATACGAAAGTGTTCCAACCCCTCTCGACGGCGGCTGTCATGACGTCCTTCTTTTCCGTCCATAGCCACACTTGCTTCTTCTGCAGGGAATTCGAAGTACCGCACATCGTCGGCCGCACAATCGCTTTAATCTTGTAACTAGTTAATTTTCCTAGTAAAAGAGAGAAACAAATGCGATGAAGGATTTCTAGAATTGGATTGTGGATTAGTGAGCAACGTAGAAAAGCAAACCTGTGATGGGGAGTCGAAGCACGGAAGCTGATATTGCAGCCATTACAGTGCGAAATTTATGTTTCAAGATTTCACCTTTAAAGACGCGGTTAGCAATGGAGTAAAGCATAAACTCTTCAGTAAAGTTGGTGTGTGTGCCCTCTGAATTGTAACGTATTGGCAAGACTCTTCATTTTTGCTCAATTCGCTAATTTTGTGTGTAGAAACAAATGCTTGTATGCAATCAAATGTTCAGGACGGACTAAGAAGATTATGAAAATCTTCCAAATCTTTTAGACTAGTACATTCAACACGGTGTCTTTTTTTTTTTATTATTTTCCAAATTTCTTCGAGCCCAACAATTTTTCCTGAGATCATCTTAGACGACAAGTACCATGAATACACACAATCACAATGATCTCAGGCGAGGGGAGGAGGGCAAAGCTAGTCTGCTGTCCAGCTCTGCTCAACAATCTCACGAACTTTCCTGTTATACTCCCGCTTGTTCTCACTGAACATCCGTGCCGCTTCAGAGTTTGCAGGCGAATTAGGATTTGGGTCACAGAGCAGTGACTGAAATCAAAGAAAAGAACGACCTTCAATATTTTTCATTCGATAGTTGAACGACCATGACCGACAACAATAGCAGTTGAGTTTTGCGGCTTTTGATATTCAGATATGTTTTCTAAAGCTACACCCTGATAACTAAAAGGATAGATATACATAGCAATGCAAGCCAAAGGTACCTGAATCGATGTAAGTATCGCAGCCACATCATATATGGGACTCCACTGATTTTGCAAAATATCCAAGCAAATACTTCCGTCTGCATATACTGATAAAGGGAAATAGGAAAAGGAGAACATATTATTGCCTATCAAAACTGAACAAAATATGTTGCCGACAGGGTATGTTAGTCTGAAGGCGAACGTAAAAATGACTATCTTAGTGAAAAGGAGAATGAAATGGCACATGCAAGAGTATGTTGCCGAAGAATTATCAATCAGCTCCTACATTGCAAAGGGGAAGAAAGAGTTAACTTACTGTTTGGATGGAACATTCGAGAGATAAATCGCACTGTTGGGGGTTTGTTTGGATAGTCCTCTGTGAATTGGAGTGTCAACTTAAACGTACCTGGCAGCAAGAAATTTATTCCACCAATGATACACAATGATATGACATGCAAGAAAAGTAATTTCATATACCTCCCATGATCATATAATACTTAACATACTTCAAACGCACAAATGCAAAAACAACATCCCAAATATTTCAGTAAACCGAACACTCAAAGGATGAAGGTAGTTTACAAAATCAAGACGAATGAGTCACATCATCAACTAAGAAGTCATATAAGCAAAAATGAAGAAAGAACAAACACAAGTCGAGAGCAAGCAAGAAATGAACACCGAATCATTAATTGAAGGTAAAACTCAAATTCAGATATACATAAACAACGATCCTCACCTCCATCCCAGGGCGTGTCATCGGGACTGCAATTAAAGAGAGAGATAGGAAGAAAGGGAAGAGGAAAAAAAAAAAGAAAATATTAGCAAAACAACTTAAGATCATCAATATCAGATACCAGAGCAACAAAAAAGAAATAAAATTACCCAAAAATAACAGCATTCCACAGCATAATATTGTTATCGTAAGGTGCTCCGCTGATTCCAGCAGGTGGATCCTGCTGCAACCTCTTGAAATCTCTCATCAATCTCTTCCTTGCCGGTGTGGACATATCTTCACCGCCTACTACAATCACTTAGGTTCCAAATTGACCTTTCAGATGTCAACACCATAGGAAATTAAAGCAAATTCATCACCACAAAACACGAAACGCATAACCTCCTTACGAAATCGATCGTCAAAGAACACATAAACACATAACTATCGATAACGCTGCAAAAACCAATCAGAAACCTAACTATGACCATATATTTGCCTTGCCGGTAAAACAACCAATACAATGATAAACCAACAAAAAATAGGCCGAGGTGAAAGGACTTGAATCAAAGAGTCATACGCAATTACAACAGGTCTCAGCTCGTCCGTAGATTAGCATAATACCTGAAAAGCGGAGAGCTGAACACGGCAAATTTCTGTTTTCTTTCCCCAATTAGTTATTTATTTGGTGGGAAATCTCTTTATATTCTTCATTGAATGCGATACCGATAATAACTTTGATCGGCGCTGTGTTGTTATATAATTTAACCTAATATTATTAATTAATTAGTAGACATAGCGTAATATGTAAGCGTTGTTGACTCTCCTGCTCTGAATAAAAAATCATTTTGCGTGGGAACAAGATCCCCCTTTGTTGGGATATAAAGGTAATTTGTAGACCGTGATTGGGAAAAAAAAAGAAAATCCATCGATTCCTATTTTCTTATAGATGTTCATTTCAAGTTTAACAAATAAAATTAGATTAGATGGGACGTCTCTATAATTTCGGCAAAACTATTTTATTGTCTAATAATTTTCTTCTTATAGGTCGTGGCCGTACCGTATCCATACATGATACATACATGCATTGTAATGTATGTGTTGATTATTACTGCAGATGCAAAACGTTGTCTCCGACTCGAGAGATTACTATTCATGTATGGTATTATTAACAAAAATCGGTCCATAAGAAGTGATCACAAGAACCCAAATATTGATCCCAGCAATCTTATAATATAACAAGAGAGTGCAGCAATCCATACCTGGTGCGCGTCAAATTATTATTAGATTTTCACCACAATGCACTGCACATATAGATTAACATTGCTCAAGTCAAATATTCAAGAAAAATAAAGTAGAGAGGACAACGCACGCGCCTCTTTTTATTTCCTGCTGCTCAGTTTATTATTCTCTCCAAGTCCAGCACCTCCATTGTTATTATTAGCAGCTGCTGCTGCCATTGAAGAAATCGCAGCTTCTACAACTGTTCGAAAACTCGAATCAGAGGCTAAGACCTTCGACAGCGTCTCCGCGATAACCTGCTGTTGAGATGGAAGATGGTGTTGATCGTTGAGGTGGTTCTCCAAGGACGACGACCAAACTAACGAGTTCGAACCGAAGCTTAGGTTGTTTGTTGTTGTTGTCGGAATCTTAAAAATGGTTGGTGGTGCAGATATTGACGGATATAGGTTATTATTATTATCCTTGGTGAGGTCTAGTGTGATGGTGGGACATGGAGATGAGGCCGAGGATGAAGAATAATTATTATTAGTATATATTATTGGTTGCTGAATGTGGCGGAGATGTGGTGGTGGTGGTGGTGCGGTGGAGGAGGAGGGAGCCGGCGAGGAGCATGGTGGCGGCGGCGGCGGTGGTGGAGGCCATGGCGGTTGCGTAGGCTGGTAAGGGGTGGTCGTGCGTGCCCTCGTAACTTGTGATTAGGATTGACATGTCATCTACGCATCTTTGAACCTACGTATGCCCATATAATTGTAGAGTAAATATTTATTATTATTATTATCTTGGAAACTGGACTAAGGAGATTAATATTTGTTCATAAATGAAAATGTCATTAATATACTTATTGAAAAAGTCGTATTAGTTTTTACCTGCTTTCTCACTGGGCATGAAGGAGACATTGTGCAGCGATAATAAGCTCTCGGACATGGATTTCCCTTGGAAACCTTCTGTCCGTATTTTCTCCATTGACATCCATCATTCATCTATAGCACATAAAATCTCTTCCTTATCACGTATGAAAAAAATGGAGAAAAGATAAAATTATTTAATATTATTTCAAGATTAATAATAACTCACTGTTGGGGTGTCGCATCTTGCTCTTACACAAACCCTAGCTCTCTTCGCACCATTATTATTACCCTGAGACAAATAATCATCATCGTCTTCGCTTCTCTGAGTCTTCAACGCTGATGCACCTTCTCTCTCTTCTTCCTTCTTGCAACTGACCTTCTTTTCCGCATTAGTCATTACACGATCTTCATTGGTGGGCATCTGGACTTTGAGATTATTACAGTCAAGACTTAATTTAAGCTGCTCATTCTCAAGGTTATCTTCGGAAATCGAAACCTTGCTTGATGAGCTAGTGCTAGTATTTCCAATACCAACATAACTTATATCCTCTGAATTCTTTGGAATATTATTATGTTTGAAAACACTGATTGCTCCAAGTCGAAGCGATACGAGCTCGTCGTGTTCTTGATGATGGTCTTCCTTCGCGTAAAGCTCTTTGATCTTTTCTACGTAATCTATCGGGCTTATTTTCTCTTCATCAGATTCTTGACGATGGAGGAGGACATTATCATCCACGAAACGTGTCTGAAGATCTTTGTAGTCTTTCTCGATCTTTCGGAGAAGGGTTTTTAACCTCAAATTCTCTTCTTTCAAACCCGTCATTTCTGACTTCATGGATTTAATAGTAGCATCTTCCTGCCACAAGCAAGACACGAAGACCCACAAAATAAAAATCATTAAACATAACTATATATAAACTGCAGATTCAATATATAATCAAGGCGCAACCTTATTCTTCTTATTTTCATTATCTTCATTTCTTCTTTCCACTGCCTCCTCCATTGTATTGTAAGCAAATAGTCGTCTCCTACTTACCTACGTACTTTAGCAGGGCTAGATTTGCTTCACTTCTTGTACAAGGTTGGTCTCAAGGAAAATACAAATATTTATAATTAGTATCTTTGAGACTGAGTCTGAACCTCCTCAGTCCACATTATAGCTTTAAATTGAAATTGATATATAATCACAGACAGGAGAGTACAAAATGTCAACTCCCCGCCTAGCAGCTCGTCATTTTAATATAAACACATGGAATTGAAACCGTTGAAATATATATGAGATTAAAGTATGCAAATACAGGCTACAAAAAAATATTAGTGACAGATGGCTCTTTGTAGACTTTATGGGGGTGGAGAACGGATATTACGGTGGTTCTAGTTTACTTTATTAAGTGATATAACATAGGGATGAAAAAACGAATAAATTTTCAAATTTTTAATTTCCACTATTTCCATTTATCATATTAAACTTATAGTAACATTTAGAGAGCTTCCTCGAAGGGATCATTCATAGAAAAAATTGACGCTTTTTATTGGGATCTACCCCCTAATACTTGGTTAATCTTCGTCAACGATTCTCTTGAGTGGAAATTAAAGAAATGAATAAGTGAGCATCTCTTCGACGAGTGCTGCATTGATAATTATTGGTGGTTGATCGAATACATTAACAAGAAAATTTATATTCAACGTCTGCTAATATTACGATCGAACCCTAAATCTGAGATAGAGTTGAATATTAGTGGTCCTGGGGGTTATTAATTAACAGCAAGGTTTGACATGGAGACTTTGTGGCCAAGTTGAGAATAATCTATTTGAATTTTTTTGGTCCTAACTCATCCGTCACGATATAGATTATATTGAATATTCAGTTTTTCGTATATTCATGTAAGCAACAATTGTTAATAGCTGGAACTGTGTAAGTAAAATATTTGTTCGGTGCAACGAAATATCGATGACCATTTAAGACTATTGACTAGTCTTATATCATATTATTAACGTGGTGATGCCATCCATTTTAGATCTTTCAACTTTAGTGATATCATTTCCTTTTTTTAATTTCTCTATCACAATTAACTTCTACATAATGACGAAGACGAACCAACTCCTTAAATAGTTTAATATCTGAACTCGAGTCGATAAGTAGAAATAGCATAAACAAATGTGTAAATAAAACTGGCTGACTATTTTAAATCGTGAATCACCGTTTATTACTTTTGTCTAGTTCGGACTTATGTTATTTGACCTTTGACTAGAAGATCAAGAGTTGGTGATCGTGGTGTGCATGTCCCAACTCCCTGTTTGTAATAAATACGTTAAAACTTCATAAAAATAAGTTATCTAATTTATTCGGGGATGAATTTACTGAAATTATTATTACATAAAGATTAAGAGTTGGTGATCACGATGAAATCATCTGTCCCACAACGCCCTGTCTCCTTTCCTATCCCACTTTGTTGAAATGATTTTTATGATTCGAAAAATATATGATATGTATATCAAATTGATCATCAGAAAAAAAAAGGACTAATTGTATGTATTTATTTATTTTTATCTTATAAATCATATGAAATAACGATGATTTTATTATTTGGCAGAATATAAAATTAAAGGAATTTAAAAAAAAATTGATCCACATGATTTAAAATTTAACGGATCTGATTATTTGGAAATTGTGAGACAGATGATTTCATTTGGTGATCGTCGTGGCCATTTTTTCCTTTTTAGGTAACAAATGGCGCATACATATAAGTTGCGAAATAATATATTAAAACTGCAAATGGGCCAGCTGCTAGCCCATTAGCCTCTATACCCAATGGACGTAATAATCTGATTTTGTAATGAATTGGACAATTTTGCCCTCAATTTCCTTGGGCATCTCCGCCACGACGTAGCAGCTTAGCAACATCATCGCCACTTTCCAGTCACGATCCACCACCATGGCTACCGTCGCCTCCCTCCTCTTTCTCTTCCTCCTCACGGCCGCCGCCGTCGTTTCCTCAGCTCCGATCCCTGGCCTCGATACGTTCTTGAGCCAACAGTTCCGCCTTGATCCCCTCGCCGCGAACGACACCTACTCCAAACTCCCCAGCTCCGTCAAGTCCCCTCCAATCCATCCCCCGCCGACCGCCGCCGCCCTCCTCTCCCTCCTCTCTCTCCCCGTCCACGTCAGCATCCACCTCGTGGGACCCAGTTTCTCGCAAGACTCGATTCAACTACTCTCTTCCTACGTCTCCTCGCTCGTCTCGTCCGATCTATTCCACGTCGCTCACCCGCACGCTCAATCCTCCCACCACGTGTCGATCTCCCACACCCTCCACGTCACGCCGACCCTCACTCCGCCGTCGCTCCACACCTCAATCCTCGCCTCCCTCCGAACACATATCCAATCGAATCCGTCCCCAATGCGATCCCACCTCATTTCCGTACCTTACACGGTTACCGATGAGGTAATCCGCCAAGACTTCCTCAACCACAACAATCCCACCTCCAATTCCTACCACATATACCTCATCCACCTCGATGGCTCGGATTCCAAATCCAATTCCGACCCCAAATTAAAACCTTATGCCTACGCATACTCCGATGGCGACGCGTCGCCGGGCTTCACCAAATGTCTCGGGTCTATCTGGACAGCGAAGGACCGTTACATGTGGATCGATTTATCAGCTGGGCCGGTTGATTATGGGCCAGCTTTGTCCGGCGATGGTGTTCTTCCACGCGGCGAGTTCCATCCTCTTGCGGCCGCACACGGTCGACCCAAGTCCCATAAAGCGCTTCTTGCGGATTTAGCTTCTCTTGTTTCGAGTGCTTACCAGGTACTTCTCGTTCCTTCTCTGAGGATTCCCGTGAGTTATGAGGATAGTTTGGTTGTTGAGTTCGTTCATATACATGGTGTTGATGGGGTGAGCTCGGGGCTGGATTGGTCTGCCATTGAGCGTGCGCTGACCGACGAGGTTGGAGAAAAAGGGTTGTCTTTGAGAGGACAGAGTTTGAAGTTTAAGAAATCTGAGGTGAAAATGGAGGAATGTTCAGTTTGCTCCTACGCAATAACGAGGGCCACTACCAGTTACACGTCGAGGTACTTGTTCGATAACTATACTTTGATCGTGAGCGAGTACTTGGATTCAAAGCGCCTGCATCAGAGCATTCTTGAGTCCGTTAGCGAGTTCAGGCGTGTGGCGAACATGCACGACGAAGAATTTGGGAGGGTGTTGCCTGTCTATGTGTTTGACCTCGATGTGAATTCAATACTGCTGCTCGATCGTTATCACCAGAGTGTTGCTTTCAAGGATATGGTTATTGCAGTGAGGACGAGGAGCACACAAACTGTGAGCGATTATAGTTGCAACGGGCACCATGTGTTTACACAGACAAGAGAATTGGAGAGGCCAATCATCGGTTCGATATTGCAGAGTATGTGGGGTGTTTCTCCAACACACTTAGTTTGGAGCCCGAGGCATAACGACACCTTGGTGGATTACACATGGAGCGTTGGGCAAACGCCATTTGGACCCTTCTCGGAGACTTATTCTCTGTCCTTTGTTCAGAAAGATGCTGCTAAGAGAAACGTTCTTTTGACTTCGTTGAATTACAGTGTTACAAGCGGTGTTGACGTGCTACGGTCAGTTGCTGCACACGGTGGAGATAGGAAGCTTTTGAAGCACAAAAGGCATGCTAATTTCATGCAAAGGTGGAACCTTTTTAGGTACAAGCTGGAGAAGTCTGTGTCTGCAATTTCGCATTTCGATTATGACATGGCTTCGTATTATCTGAGGTCTTCTGATCACGACCTTTACGCTATGCACTCACTTGTTTACGAGGCTTCTCAGGAGTTGGAGGCGTCGCTTGTTTGCTTCAAGGATCCCCCATTCCCATGGACGTCGTTTTTTCTTTCTGTTGGTATTTGCTTTGTTTTGTTCTACGCTTACGCTAAGAAAGATAGACTCTTTCGAAACAAGAGGAAGCAGTTTTGATACAATTTGTAGCGCTTTTTTATTTGTTTCCTCCATACCATATATGTAGATAGAAAGACAGATACATATGAATGTTCGCCGTCGATCTTAGCATGGCTTGCCGACTCTACAGCTCAGCGCGCCAGCAAACTTAGTAATATCGGCGACTTGATTTGCGGGGAAAGCTTGTATCTTATCGTACTTCTCGGGGTGTTTGCTCGTATACTTTGTATCCCCAGACTGCACGAAGAAGGCGCCGTTCACGAACAAATCTCCCTCCGATACCCACGTCCACTGCTTCCACACGGGTTCTGGCGCATAGTCTCTCTTAGTCACCTCCTTGGCGAAGGGATTATTTGGAGGGGCAATGTATCTGTTTCCCTGGCTGATAATCGTAGGGTTTTGGCTTCCGCCGATTGCGTACATTTCCCAGTGAGTGTAGTCGTTGTTCACGACGTGTACGAAACCCCACCTGCACCTCGGCATCCTCTGTATCATCCTCTTTCCAAAGTGGTTGAAAGCCACCGTTATCTGCATTTTCTGGTCCGCCGAGTACGAATCGCTCGCCCCGAAAAGCAATGCCTGCGTGTAATTGGAGTTGGTAGAAATCATCAGCCTAGGCATGAGGTGGCACGTAGAAAGTATAATATGTAAATTAAAATATGATAGCACTCCATCCCTTCAAGCTTAAGCTTTTAGGTGAAGTGTTTCATTCATTCAGCCAGTGGCAGAGCCAGCAAGTTAGTTTAGTAGGGTCAGTCTAATTGGACCTCATAACCTATGTTTTAGAAAAATTTCACTGGGGTCCTCGTAGGTAATTTTTCTTCAATTTCAACCCCTGACAATAAAAAATTACCTTATATATATAATAAAAAATTTAATTTCAGTGGGTTCCAATGACCCCACTGATCCTCACGTGGCTCCGCCACTGCATTCAGCACGATATTTTCGGATCATTACGTACTATTGTACGTACCTCATTGTGATCTGTGAAGTGACTGTTAGAAATGGTGACCCCAGTGGACGCCTGAATGGCGTCGATGAGGCCGTCGTAGCACCTCGACATGGACATGTGATCGATCCAAACGTCCTGAGATCCAAATATCGAAATCCCGTCCCCGTCGCTCCCAGTCCTCAACCCAACGTGATCCTCGGAGTCTCTGATCAACCCTCCGCTGCCCCTAACTATGTTGTGGATCCTCAGACCGTGGATGATGACGTTCCTCACGAACTGTATGGTGATCCCCGCACCGTGGGCGATGTGCACCTTCGCCCCGCGGCCGTCGATGGTCTTGTCCCCCTGCATGATGAGCTCCTGCTGGAGCCTGATGACCATGTCCCGCTCGAATACGATCCAAAGTGGTTCTTTTTGGATCACTGCGTGGCGGAGGGTGCCGTTCTTGGGTTCTACGACGTTGTCGTCGGAAGAGTCGGTGACTACGTATATCTTTCCGTTTTTGCCCCCCTTTGCCTTGTAGCCGAAGCCCAAGCCGCAGTCGGCTAGTCTGAAGCGGTTTTGGGCCCAATTTGGTTGGCACCGCCAGCAACGGTCGATGGGGTTCGTGGCCTTGCATGGACCTGCGTAGCCTTTTCCGGCGAGCTGTCTTCTCATAGTAGTGGTGGTGGCCGAGTTGTTGCCTAATTGGTCGTCTTCTTCTTCGGCTATCTCCTTCAAGCTCCTGCGTTACGTATAGGTAATAATAATGATATTGTTCATTACGTTGAACCCAATACCATGCATGAATTTCAGTCGAACAAAGAAAAAAGAAGACGTGAATTATAAAGTTGCCACCTTTCGACGTTGAGATTCAAGTGCGTGACTATTTTTTCTGGCTCTGGTTCGTAGGAGTCGAGGGTCCTATTCCAAGCTTCTTCGGCTCGCCTCTGCCAAACGTCATCGAAATCTGCAGCAATGCCGTCGATGGCTTCTATGGTGATCGGTGCAAACGAAGCAGAAGAAGCGAAGAGAAGAAAGATCAACAGTACTGAACGTACTTTTGTAATTTGCATCATTTTTTTTTGAAGTTTTTTTTTTCTTTGTTTGGTTATGTTTAACGTAACAAAAAGGTTCTTTGAAGTTGGAGCTGGATAGCTCTTCGGGTTCCAAACACCGGCTAAAAACTGACCGGACCGAACCCAGAAAAATGTTTAAAAGGTATCTCTTATATAATAAGAGTTATTGGGTTGGGGTTGGTGGGGTAAGAAACAGAATAAGCTGTTCTTGAAACAGAGTTAATGTTAAACTAGTTCTCTAAATATAAGAAAGATCCTTTCTTGGCCAGCGAAGATGTCGAACAACCATTTGCTTTCATTGGTATTTGTTGATTGATCAACGTTATGTGCGTCTTTCATGCAATGTTTTTCAATGGTTCGTTCGTGAGACCAATCAAATCATCATCTCCTCTTCTATTTAATATTTTCGGATGAAGGTTAATATTTGAGGTAACTTTCTCTTGCGATAAAAAATGTACTGAAAGGTGGATATTATAGATATTATATTTCACAAATCTTTGAATTATCTATAGAACTAAGAGGTACTTTATCCAGGTCGATTACAAAAATAAGCATTGAAAGGTGGATATTATAGATATTATATTTCACTAATCTTGAATTATCTATAGAACTAAGAGGTACTTTATTCATGTCTATTACAAAAATAAACATTGTATGTATCTTATTACAAAAATATGCATTTTTTTCCCTTTACTTATTAATTTTATTATATGCATAAAGTAATTAAAAATAGGCATCTTTTTTACTTTATTTTGTTATGAATTAATGTTACAATCGAATTAAAGACGAAATAGAAATTAAACTCACCGAATAAACATAACTTGCAGAAACCTCATAGATCATCAGAGTTAACAGATGTTCGTTCATGGGAAAACGAATGTACTTTGTGAGAACTAAACGTTCAGTCACTTAGCATTATTAGCATTGCCATTCTTGAAAGGCCAAAGGCTAGCTAGACGTTCCAAAACAGCAGCGCTTTTCGAAAAGTATCCCGAGAAACCCTGAGGAATCGTAGGCGGGGGAAAATCCTCGGCTGGCATTGCAAATTTTTGAATCATCTTCTCAAACGTCTCTAATGTCAAGCACGAGCCCACTTCTTGAAGCCTCTCGGGACCCATTATAGGCAGCGTGTGCTCTTGATGCAATGAAGTTGCTTCACTATCCTTCCTCTGTAATAAAACAATCAAGACTGTTGTAAGGGAGTAGTTGTACTATTAGACTCATTGAGATATAAATATAATGAGAAGCTGTGATTTGAAGGTTATTTACCTGGAGAAGGGATAAATCTGCGCCTCGGCTGAAAGTCATTTCCACGCGGAATCGCTTTGGATCTTCAAGTGCAACCTCAGTGTTCTCAAATAACCTCAACACAATGTGGCTCATGTAATCAAGCTCCCTTGTCCTGGACAAACGCTCCAAAGCACTATCGCAAACAAGCCCTTCTTCTCCCTGAAGAGATTCGTCCATGTTGCAGTAACGAAGAACATTCATCAATGAATGTATGTGAGATTCCTGTCATTTTGAGATACGATAAAACCACTGTCATTGCGATGGGCCAGAAAAAGACAATACTTTGTTGATCCGACGATATAAAGCCTAGCAAGGAAAGAGTTAGTGAAGCCTAATAAAATATCTACTTACTGATGTGAAGTACAGCCGTGTTCGAACATGCCGGTCTGGTGTTTTCACATTTGCATATCTGATCAAAGTTTTCGATTATGTTAATTCACAGAGACATTAACCGAGATAGGATTTAATGAATGATAAAAGCACTATTTTTTACTTGGGATCCAATCGGTATTTGGTTTCTTTTTCTTCATCGTCGTCCGCGTCTGCTGACTTGTCACTGGAAGCTATTCGTGATCCCTCAAACCTATTTTGAGATTTAGTAAAATGACCTAAATCTTCCTTTCTGGTGGCAGCAGTTTCAGTGTCGATCTCCTGGCTGTTCTTCAGTTCAGCAATGCTAATTGCTTCTTCACGTGTATTTCTCAGATCGATCAGAAGCTTCCCCAACAAACGACGAGCAATCTGAAATCGCATAGCATCAGTTATCATAACCAATCCGAGAAGGTTTGGTTCCATTTAAATTATGAAGGAAAAGGAAGCAAGTGGTTTGGTTTGCCTTTGATCCAATCTTAAGTTTTTGCTTCGGGTTGATTCCGTACTCATTGGGAATGACGCCATCTGCAAGTAGCTGAAAGCAAAAAAATGTCATTGAATTAGAAAAAAATAGCGTATTAGATAATAAAATGCCTTAACCATTTCAAACCTGAGCTACTCGACAGAGTTCGTCCATGCCTTCAAGATTTAAATGTGAATTGTGCAGGAGATCATATCTGTTAGTCAGAAATAGATAATAAAAAGGTGATTCATCATAAAAAGAAAAAAAAAAGTGTCTCATAACAGACAACATTGGACAAGGATTTTAATTTACTTGCAAGAGTCGTAGATATCAGGAATCTGTTTGATATCAAATCTTCTGCAATTTCACAATAAGAAAATAGCTGAATTTTTAAGACAGTAAATTATTCTGACAAGTCCAGTGACAATGAATGATTGAGAAGGACTTACGCTTTACGTTCATTGTACAAGTCTCTCTCAAGTTTTCGCCACCGAGCAAACATAAGAAGAAATCCCTCACTACCACATGGTAACCCTGCTGCGATTCGGTCAATATCTATGGTTGTCTTTCCAAGTGCCTTAGCTTGATCATAAGGAGGGATTACATCATATGTGCACGTCTCGGCAAGCTCCTCGATTTCGTCCTTTGCTAGAAATCTTACTTGCTCAGTTACCTTCCTTGTTAGCTTCAGCTAACATCATTATGTATCAAACAACAATACATAACAAAAATCAACCAACAGCCGAGCATCATAGGACCAGACAAAACGTGAGAAACTAGATAAGAAAAAACTAGAAAAACCACTAATTTTCAAAGCGTAGGTTAGAAGTTTTACCAAGTCATGTAGAAGTTCGGAGGGATTTGGTGGAACACCAGATCCATCAACCATCCAAGGCTTTTCTGGTACGCAACTTCCAGGAATAGGCTCTCCAGAAGTTATAATCTCGTTTAGCCTAGCCTGGGAAAAAAATGAATTCGAAAGATATAATTTCAAATCTCTCTGAAAATTCCTTTACAAATATTAATCAATTGAGTAATATCCAGAGTAACGTAAGCATGATGCATAAGTTGTGATAGATCTCCATCTATTAAGCAATATGATGCAACAATAAGGACAAAAAATGAGGCAACTCAGAGTAATACCTTAGCTTCTTCCATCTCCGCACTGGCATCTTCGAGTCCATCCAACATGGAGGAATCTTTGCTGACTAGTGAAACCTTATTAAGATCAATATATATATACACACATAAATTTGAGCTCATGCCACAAATAGCTCGAAAAAGAAAAGCAAAGATAACCAACAAAAAGAGAGATTTGTATATGCTTCTGACCAAAATTGGTGTTAATGGTCCTTCCAAGTCCAGAAGACCTTTAGCAAAAGCAGCCGCCGACATCTATAAATTTATGAAAAAAAAAACTGGATCAGACAAATATAAGTAAGAAATATGTGGAATGCAGGATATTTCAGCCAAAATTCATCTAACCTGAACACGACCTTCATCAGAACTGTATATCTTAAGGTCATGACGATATGTACTATGAAGGCGGAGCAAGCCAGTACCTTCACCTGAGGTAAGAAGGAAGGTGATTGTAATGCTACCAAAGCGCAACTGCAATGCATGCAATCGTAAAGCACAAACATGTGTTGTATGCTAAGTTGTCACACAAGCCCTGTTCACTATATGGCTAGAGTAAACGATGTGATTAACATGTAAAAGAAAGCCATCACAGCATTTAGTTTTTTCTTTCACACAATAAGATTACTACCCTGAAGAAGCATAAGAGAAATGAGAAAACTTAAGAGGATGCACAGACATAGAGGGCTGTCTACCAACCTGGATACATATTGTTACGGAAGTAGCGTCCCAGTTCTTCAGCCTGCCAATACAATAATGAGCTCAGTGTACTATTATTAATATTATGATACCACAGGAAAGGTCACAAATGAAACTTTAAAAAAAAAGGCAAAAAAAAGAGCATATATGAACAGAATTTCACCTGTTTCCGTCCTGCATGAGTAAGGACACCACCATATTTTAGAACCATCAGTGCTTCAATTGGTTTTTCTTCCTCACCTTCTCCATTACTTTTAGCTACTTTTACCCAGTTTAATGGCTTAAGCTGAACCTTTCGGTATATTCCAGAGAAATGCCCACCCTGTACATCGTCAGGAAGATTCCAAACAATCATTAAAAAAGAACCTTTAAAGTAGAAAATATGTTAAAAAATACGAACCTCCTCAAGAACAGCTTTCACTTGACGAAGCTTTTCAGCATGCTCGATATCTTCTGTTTCACTATCACTGCCTTGATCAGGCCTGATATAGAGAGAAACCAATGTAGCCCACGTTCACAAGTTGATACAAGATTCTAGCAACTAAGTCCTTTTATGAAATTTAACCTTATACGAGGAACTAAACTTCGTGTTGCATCCAAGAGATCTTGTAATTGAACCGCACTCTTCAGCTTAGTCTGCATAAGGGAATACAAAATGGTACATAACTGACAGCAACCCGGTATGTAATGAAAAGGGATAAACACAGCAGTATGAAGCCACCTCTGCTCTAGGACGGCCCCCATTATACTGTAACATCAAATTCAAAAGTTTCTCTTCTGTAACTTTCAACTTCACTTTCTGCTTGGGAGTTCTATCACCACTATCCATTTTTAGAAAAAAAGTCATTTCAAGGCGAAAATAGATAAAAAAAAAAAAAGAAAAAGTCCCAGAAAAAATAAATTATTTCTTACTGACGAACAACGGCAATCACACAACGAAGCTCTTCAGATTGGCCAAATGTCCCAATGATTCCACTTCCCTGACGGGCTAATCCTTCAGTTGGCTGAACCGACTCGCTAAGCTTCCAAGGCAAAGTTGGAGGGATCGTTGAAGAAAGATGTGGGGCTTTTGCATCAAGAAAAATTTTCCTCAAAACACAAGCAGCATCATCATAGTATCTGCATTTAATGAGTGATATAAAACACAATGCAGATGAATAGACTAAAGAGGAATATAATAAGAATAACAGAACAAAGTTAATCAGATGGCATTAAAGGATAAAACAAGTATTCCTGGATTCTGATGCACTGGCTTGCAAACATTAAGTATCCAGAATCCATATATGAAGGACAAGAAAATTAAAAAAAGCTACATGTAATAAAAAAAGTTAAATAATGGAAAAAAGGAATCAAATGTGGTCCAACGTGATTTTTTCACTGGAAAACTGAAGAAGCCAACAGAAACAGGAAATGTTACTTGTAAGAATTCTTGACAAAGCTCCAACCATTGACATCACAAACATAAGAACGCCCATCAGAACGCAACAAGTCAAAGCCACAGACCTGGAATCATGAAAAGAAAAGGTAAATACAAGAAAAAAAGAGTAATTAAATTCACCATTAAAAATTCTTGATTCTCCTACTTCGGTTACTCAATAGTATAACAGCATAAGGTTTTTAGATGGAATAGACATATAGCAATATTTCTTCCGATATCGAGGAGTCGCATGATTACTTACACCTTGCCTAAATGCAATGCAAACGTCTCTTGCCATTTCCTTCTCGGCAGGAGTAAGTAAAACCGGATACCTCACCTGCATTACATTATTAGTTCTTCACAGTTCAGACAATAGAGAGGGAGTTAATTACGTTAGATTGTTAAAGTTCTTATTGGTATTTATAGTAACCTACTTCTTTACCATCAGGATTTCTCATGACAACTCCATCAACAACAGGAGACTTCCTAGCTTCAGCATGAGCATACTCAGGGCCTACTGTATATACCTAAGAAAATTTTGAAATTCTTCTTAGCCAATTGAATAGAGAACACCCTGATATTTCAAGGTAACAAAGGAACACAACATGCTTTTAATGGTAGGTGGTATCAGAAAAGTTATTATAAATGGGATGGTTGAGGCAAATTAACATATCCTAAATTCAACCTATTATAAAGGGCAAAGAAATCGCAGAACACTTTAAATTCCAGGTGAGCAATCACATGGTTAATTTGGAAATCAAGTTAAATCTCCCTAGTTGAAGAGAAAAAGTACTGATGTTACGATTAAAGAATAGAATAAAAAACCTTCACATCTGTTCCTCCAGTAGGCATAAATTCCTCATATATATATGAACCTTCACGTCTCACTTTTCTAACCTCTGGATGAAACTCGCTCGAACGATTACCAACCTGAGAAAGGTTAAGAATTTAGTAAACTAAAAGCATGAACTGAAATAGATTTTAAAAGTTCTCACCTTCCGAAACAACTCTTTCATCCCCCCACCGGCTGAACTTGGGTAATATATCATTATACGGTGATCATCAGCTTCAAGAAGCAGAAAGAAATAAGCAATAGATATTTAAGAAAACACGATAGTTAACTCCGGCAGCATGATCAGCACGATTAGATGCAAGACACATAACCTCCAACCAGGGAACAACCTTAAACGTTTACATCCGTATAAGTTTTGAATACCGAAACGACACTTAGTAACTTTACTAAGTAGTATCATACCATGAACAGGCTTCTCCACAAAGGGCTTCCAGAATCGACTTCCTCGTACTTCAACGAAATCTTCTTCCTCAATTAAATAATCAAGCTCTTGGTTAGGGAATTCCCTAGTAACAAGGGCATATTTTGGAACTGGAATTCCATAGATTTCAAGCCGCTGTAATTGTCATATTATAAGTTCATTATGTTTGTTCATAAAATAAAAATCCGCGTAGACGCATGGACAACTCCTATAAGGGACCTAAGGGTAAAAAGATAGGAAGCTAGATCAGAAGAAAACATAATTATCTTTTACCTCGTATACTTCCCTTCGATCGTGAAGAAGGTGTTGCGTGCTCAGTTCATTTACAAGGAATGGCCTACAAGAAATATAACGACAGGAAGCATCACAGAGGAAGTATCGTGATAACGGCAAAAGGCCATACAATAAGATAAAACACAAGCCTACTTTCTTAATGCTGCGTATGCTTCGGCTTTTTCCAACGGATAACCGCTAGAGTAGAAGGCTATCAAGCAATCACATATAGGCCACCTGTCACATTAGGCTCACCACTCATCAGAGCACAGTTGGATGAACATTGAGAAAACTAATGAGCATGGAACTAATGAAATTGACACGTAAAAAGTTGACCTTTCAATAGGTTCTTCAAGGATCATCTTGTCACCAAAATGCACAATCTAGGCCACCTCAGAGATACACATTCATGATTCATCATCAGCTAAATTCGATAGGATAGGATAAGATACAGAGCTAGTAAGAAGATATAAATCACCTCAAATTCTCCAAACGCCTCAAGCCTCTCCAAAATCTTCAACATTGGCCCTGAGCAAGCCTGGAAAAATGAAAGAAAGCGCCAAGAAAGATTTGTGAAAAAAAAAAATTGAGCAAGAATCACCGCCATAAAAAAAAAGAGAGAGAGAGACATCCGAACAATGCATGATTGCTATAGATTCGATTTTTAACAAAAACCCATTGGACGGATCCGCATTTCACCTTCTTTTCTAGAACACATACTCCAATCGTTATTTTCTTGGCACCGTCGTCCTCCTCCATTTTTCCGCGCATGATTGTGACTCTCCCTACTCAGCCGTCACATACATACATTTATTAGACATGCGTGAATACAAAATTAAAATATGGCACGGAAAAAGACAAACTATAAAAAGAAAGAAAGATAGTTCAGCAGCACGAGTTTCTTGCCCCAGATGCGAAGTAATTGGGAAATAGTAAACCAAATATTCTGCAGTGGCCCTGTGCGGCTGTGCCTATTTTAAGCGTAATCTTATCTTAAACTGATTTTCCCATTAATTTACAGATTCTGAAGAACCATGACAAAAGCATTTTTCTCCAT
The DNA here is from genome assembly GCA_027422505.1 of Craterostigma plantagineum. Taxonomy (NCBI): domain Eukaryota; kingdom Viridiplantae; phylum Streptophyta; class Magnoliopsida; order Lamiales; family Linderniaceae; genus Craterostigma; species Craterostigma plantagineum. The sequence continues at coordinate 248,224 of JAPQWV010000654.1, forward strand.
GTTTCGCATCCTCCTAAAATGTAACGGCGAATTCAAGATTTTACTCTATCAAATCAAAAGCGACAAGCCAATCTTGAGAACACTCCAGACTCTATATAATAAATTCCATAACGAAACACACAGTTTAACTTCATCGGTTCAAGGTGTTCCAAACTCCAAAGTCGAAAACAACGTACTACAAATAGCACAGTACGGTACCTCTGATTGTTTATATGGAATTGATGATTGATGTGGAAGTACGAGAAAGAATATACGAAAATGTTGAGAGAGAGAGAGTGAGTGAGAGAGAGAGAGAGAGGGTGGGGTTTAGTTTAGTAGTGAAATTTGACCCGTTGACGAGACCATTGGTCCAAGAAGCCTTGACTTGCTTTGTATAATGGGCCATGTGCCCATATCAATGCAACAGCCCAAACAACTGGCCCATTATAACAAATAGTACTCTCTGTCCCTGTATTACGTTTCACATGACGTGAAGTATATTATCTAGTTTATCTGACGTGTCGTTTGAAATTTAACCCGTTAACGAGACACTGTCCAAAAATACACTTTATTGCTTTGTATATTGGGCTATAGGCCCATATTCAGTGTAACAGCCCAAAAAATGGCCAAAAATATAAGACAAGTAATATTCTACTTCATCAAGCTAGATCAATTCAATTGAATTCAAGCAAGTAAAGCATATATATATATATGGATGGTGGTGAACCTTTTAGATGCCGGTGGAACCTTCTTAGGAGGAAGAGCTAGTCAGAAACAGGCAAAGCTTTCAGTTATCATTCACACATACCTAAGAAGAAGAAGAAGAAGAAGAAGCGTGCATAATAAGTAATGTAGTGTAGGCCATGCACATTAATTATGCATGCAAGGATATATGATCTTGATTTATTTGTAGAGCTAGAGTGTGCAATGGTCAAGTCGCAGGAGTATGGCGCCATTATTGGGACTATTTATATATATATATATATAAATATAAGGGTGCCATCTCTCCTGCGACTGGACCCTTTTCACCACTCTTATTATTAGTTCTTGTATATGTAGTCTGATCTTCTGCTGATCCCTCTCTCTCTCCTGCCTGCGTATGCGATGTGTGTAGTGTATATACATGCATTATGATCATTGACAGTGCAGCAACGATGAAGCTCAGTTGGTATGGTATATTTATAGTGAGATGGAATAGAGCAAATTAATTTATGGTTAAAGATCCTTGATAACAATAATTTAGTACTAGGATCACATCATGCTATGTTCACACACATGCTTCTTTCTAATTGGGACTGGAATCTATTATTATTATATTATATTTATAATGAGATGCGACAAATCTGCTAGCCCAGTCAATGGGTCATTTGCGACGAAGACTTTAGGCTCGAATCACGCGTTCACACAAGGTTTTTGCTATTGGCTTTGAAGGGCTTTTTTTTTTATCTAGTATCTTTCTTTTCACACAAAGATCGGTTCATTCACATTAGGCAGGGCAATTTTTGACCAAGACTTGCATGATTGATTGTGTGGTTTCTGCATATATCACTTTGAATTTGATGTCGTTGGTTTAGCTCTGTCTGAATTGCGCTGCTTTACGTACGGTTCTGATGTGAGTTGGTAAACAATTTCTCAAGTCCCAAACATGAAACGCAAAACATTCGCTTGCTGAAGAAAAACCAAATAAGACACCACCCGTAATGAAAACCTTTCAATGGTTTCCATATCATAACGTAATTACTACATGCCTGCATCACGAGATTGAGCGTTAATAAGATTTCACATTCAACAAAATTGTTAATAAATGAACAAGAGAGAGAGAGAGAGGCGATCGCAGGCAATATCATGACTCAAAAACAATAATTAGTGGAGTCTACTTCAATACAACGGAAAAAATAACGATGCTATAATCATCTGAGTTTTAAACATCCCAAACGCTAGAAAATAAGCAATCTTCTGCTCAGAATTAGTGAATTTTTCTTCTCATAGATTTAGAAATAAATCTCTGAAGTCTGACATGTGTTTGATAATTCAGAAAATCATCCTAGCAGAAGATACAGAAAAAAATCAGAAAACCCATACTTGGAAGATAAAAAAAAAGGTCCTGAGATTGTTACAGCTCTCATTCTTAAAAAAAAAAGTCTATTCATGCTAAATTTCAGCATAGCGTATATTGCCCAATAAACAGGCAGGTAATCACAGAGCCGCCAGAAAAGACAATTGCAGAGATTCAATTTTGTCGAAAACACTCATATCATTCGAGATCAGATATTGGTATGTATTATCGGTCACGGATTATTCAGAAACACGGACCAAAAGGCATTCATCATATCTCGAAACAAAGGAAACTCAAACAAAAAGAGAAAACAAAAAAAGATGAACAGAAAACCATCAGAGACTTAAATACGACGAATCATCGAAAATCATATTGTTGCAGTTTTCTTCTCATCAAATGGCTTCTGTTACAACAAAAAATGAATCTACGAAAAACAACGAAGAAATGTCTCTCAGCTCAAAACCGCTGGCAATTTGTGGTGGTGTTGTTGCCGTCCCCGCTCGAGATATCTTATATATACGTAGGCGTTGAGGGTTTATCCTAAAACCCTAGCGGCATGTTTGGGCTCATCCCAAACCGGCCCATTAATAACTCACTTGATTTTTAAATGGGCCGTGCCTCAATTTTAGGACAAGCCCATCAAAGCTTGTCTGGACCGTAAAACTCGTTCCTACAACGAAACCGATCCAAATAGAACGCCAACATTTTATTTTATTATTGAACTATAGAGCTCTTTATTTGTGGGATAATTTCGTTGACTTCAAATTCAAACGACAAGGGTAAGCTTTTCGAATCGACTTAGATCTTGATCTTCTGACATAGATCTCCATCTATCTAAATTTTAGTCCATCAAGTGAGATATTATATTAGGATTTGGGTAACAATTTGATTAGATTTTGATGATCTGTCTGCTGATTGGCTGTGAAATACTTAATTCTCGTAAGATCTGTTGCTTGTAGTTGATATCAATGTTTCATCCAAAATTCAAACATTTGAATAGTATCTATTACCCGTTTGGTAATTTATAATCTAAGCACATTGTATGTATCCACGTTGCAGGTAGCCAGGGTGTTTTTCACCTAATTAATCAGATATGATATCTGATAGATTCCGCATTTAAATGGCCTTTCATATAACAAGTAACAACTACTACTATTTTCAAAAATGAAAAAAAAAAAAAAAAACTTGATCAAAGAAGAAAAATAATAATTAGTATATGATGGAAATAAAGAGAAAAGTAGTATCCTAAGCTTTGTCTGCTAGGAATAGGATAAGAAACTGGGCTTCTTTTGTCTTCCCCAAGCCTGAAAATGTAACGAAACGACTCTCAATATTTTTGTCGTTATGCTGTCCCGATATCTCCTCACAAACGACAAGCGCACGCAACCCATAACGTTATTTTGTAAAATCAAAGTCCCCCTTACAATCCAAATTCATTGGGCCTCACATCTCAAACAACAAAGATCCACCCAACCCATGAGGTGAATTTGAACACCAAGTCCTCTGCTTTGCTTGGCGCTCTCTCTCTCTCTCTCTCTCTCTCTCTCTCTCTTTGACTACCTCGACTTCTCCAAACTGCTAGAAACCCCATTTGACTCCTCTTTCTCCACACCACCATATAAATGAGAGCCCCCCTCTCTCTCCATTCTCTCACACAGTAATTTCATACAACACCTTTACATATTTTAACCTAGTGATGAGTAAACCTGAAAAGAATCAATTTTCCGACGAGCCCACTTCGGTTGAGCTCACTTTTCATGAACTCAGTGTGGGTAAAAGCCCCAGCAATGATAACTGTAGCAGTACCATCACTGGGTCGAAACATACCAGTGGTGATTTTCGTGGAATTAGCGGAAATGGCTTTCTCGACAAGATTATTATCGGTGGGCACAACGAGGGGAATTTGAGCAACAAGAGTAGTTTAAGTTCAGTAGCATGTAATACTTTTGTGGATGCAAATGAGGCTAGCTTTAGGAGCGTCTGTCAGTCGAAACCTCACAAGGGCAACGACAAGCTCTGCGATGTGCTCCAGCGAGTTGAGGCTAGAGATGGGGAGTTGGGATTGGGTCATTTTAGGCTCTTAAAGAAGCTCGGGTTTGGGGATATCGGTAGCGTTTACTTAGCTGAGCTGAGGAGTAGCAGCAAAGGCTATCTTTTTGCTATGAAAGTGATGGATAAGGGGATGTTAGTTACTAGGAAGAAAGTGGCGAGGGCACAAACAGAGAGGGATATCTTGAGCATGTTGGACCATCCATTTCTCCCCACTCTTTACACTCATTTCGAGACGGACAAGTTTTCGTGCTTGTTGATGGAGTTTTGCAGCGGCGGAGACCTGCATTTTCTCAGGCAGCATCAGATCGGCAGGTGCTTCTCCGAGCAAGCAGCAAGGTGATGATTCTTTTCTTTTCTTTCCTCTGTTAATTCTTACCAAAGTTGCTTTTTAAGCTAACATACTTTTGTTTCTAACAGATTCTACGCCGCAGAGGTGCTACTTGCACTCGAGTACTTGCACATGATGGGGGTGATATACAGAGATCTGAAACCCGAAAACGTTCTCGTAAGAGAAGATGGCCACATAATGCTATCAGATTTCGACTTATCGCTGAAATGCTGCGTGAATCCCACTCTTGTTACATCCAGCGATGGAGCGCCTCGTACTGTATCGATCCATCGTGCAAATTACCCGTTTGTTCTGAACCTTCTTGCTTCCGACCCTCTTGCTTTAAGCCCCGCCTTTTCGACTCAAAACCTGCAAAAATCGTCACTAGCGAAAAGACGCCTTCATCCTTCTCAGATTCTCTTCCGGTGCTAATAGCAGAGCCAACTACAGCTCGCTCGATGTCCTTTGTCGGGACCCACGAGTACTTAGCCCCTGAGATCATCAGAGGAGATGGCCATGGCAGTGCAGTAGATTGGTGGACTTTTGGGATTTTCTTGTACGAAATGATTCTTGGGAAGACGCCGTTTAAGGGTAACTGTCATAGAGAGACGTTGTTCAACGTTGTTGGCAAGCCTTTGAAGTTTCCCGAGGGATGCAACAGTAGCTTTGCAGCTAAGGATTTGATCAGAGGATTGCTTGTGAAAGATCCTCAGAAGAGATTGGGATTTAAGAGAGGTGCTGTTGAGATCAAACAGCATCCGTTCTTTGCTAGTGTGAATTGGGCTCTTGTTCGAAGCACGACGCCACCTCTGATTCCAAAACCCGTCGATCACTCGCTGGTAAATCCCATGCTGAAGACGCAAAGTCCCTCGAGTTCTGAAAGATCGTCGGGTCCTTACCTAGAATTCGAATTTTTCTGAAGTTGATTGTCATCTTGTTTTTCCTGGATATTGTTGTATGTCATGCAATTAGCCTTGGGTTGGATTTTTGTTTTTGCAGTGATATGTACTTTTGCTTATGTTTTCTGAAAAAAAAGCCAATAAAAAAGTTGTTCAAAATCATCCTTCTTTTTTGACATTTCTGTGTCATGTTGTATGTACAGTAAGCACAAAATCCTTCCACTGAATGAGATCAAGAAACGTGCCAAAAAGCAAGATGAAGTATTGAAGTAAAGACAAGGCTCTTCTCTGCTAAGTAAAGCGGTGAAAACTGAAAAAACAGTTCCTAGTCAAGATTTGTTTATTCGCTTTTTTCACAGCAATTCCACTGCTGTGCAGTCTCATAAAAGAGCAAAGATTAAATTCATTAAACCTTTTACAGTGAAAGTACAGTTCAGTTCAGCCGTAGGATATGAGGGCTACTCTCTCATGGAATTTCTGGTCACTCCAATGATTCCAAATATGTTTCCTTCCTTCTTTTCATAGCGACAGGCTTTTTGTCTTCTTCTAAACACGCCCAAGTAAGTAAAAGACGTGCTTTTGCGCTACTTTCTGTCCCAAAGTGGTTCATGTAGTTCATATTAGTCAATCAACCAACGTCTCATCAAAGAAGTTATGCTTAAGAATAACAGAGCCTCATCAAACTATCAAACCCAGTTTCCAAATAATCACATGCTATGTCCTTCTCAATACGGATTTTCCAATAATCTAGTATCTGTTATTCCTATGTTAGTTCTATTATTATTACGGGAAAAGTTTGGTGTCTTTATCAATGAAAATGAATGTCTTTTCAAGATTGATCATACCGCCTCAGACAATGAAATCAATCGATGTACAGAGATGTAGAATGAAACTCGAAAGCCGAAGGGTAGATGATGCTTCAAAACAGTTTTTTGACAACTAGTCGATCAAAAAGAGTTAAAGAACATGTCGTAAGCTCAAGCGCAAACTGCCATGATACTCGACGATGATATCAAAGAGAAGACTCGTAAATCAAAATTACCCAGCATAGTATACCCAACCGCCTGCATTGAAAGCTTAGCCGAAGATATTTGTCCCCATTGCCAAACTCCCATTTATATATACAGCATCATGATCATCTCACAATACGCATGTACATATCTAAAAGCAGCAGAAGTTTAATCCGAAACAAAGAGTTCAGCTTCTTCGGCTAAAAGAAAACAAGATATGGCAGAGCCCACCTCAAATACTCATGGGACTGAGTTCCCATTCCCACCTGTGAACCAATGCGAATCCAACGGTCGAGAAAAGCACACGGTTGTCGCTGACATGGATGGGACGTTACTGATCGGCCGAAGCTCCTTTCCTTACTTCGCCTTAGTGGCGTTCGAAGTCGGCGGAGTGTTGAGGCTTCTGTTCTTGCTCCTCTCTTCCCCACTCGCCGGATTCTTGTACTACGTCATCTCTGAATCTGCAGGCATTCGCGTGCTCATCTTCGCGACTTTCTTCGGAATGAGAGTGTGCGATATCGAATCCGTCGCCCGCGCGGTTCTGCCCAAGTTCTATTCGAGTGATTTGCACCCAGAATCTTTCAGGGTTTTTTCGTCGTGTGGGACTAAGTGCGTACTGACGGCCAACCCAAGAATCATGGTCGAGCCGTTCTTGAAGGAGTATTTGGGTGCCGATTTGGTGATCGGAACTGAGATCGAAACGTTTGGAGGAAGAGCCACCGGGATGGTCTCCGGCGCCGGCGTGTTGGTCGGAAATCACAAGGCTGAGGAGCTCGAAAAGGCCTTTGCTGATTCGAAACCTGAGATTGGGCTTGGCGATCGAGTCACCGACTTTCCATTCATGAAGCTCTGCAAGGTAATATATATTTATTCGACTTCGTCTCTTCCGAAAGAAAGGAGTGTTTACTTCTTTTGGGAAAAAAAGATGACCTATTTCATTAATATCAAACATTAATGGCATAAAGATTCAATTTTCATAGAAAATGAAAAGGTCAAAAGCAAAGAAACTAAAAGGGTCAGCTTTGATTCTTTTCCAGGAAGGTTACATCGTTCCCAAAAAGCCCGAACTAAAGCCCGTGAGCCCGGAAAAGCTACTGAAACCCATAGTATTCCACGACGGTCGCCTTGTCCAAAAGCCGACGCCATTAATGTCGCTTCTGATCATACTATGGATCCCAATAGGCTTCGCCCTCGCACTGCTACGCATAGCCGCCGGCGCACTGCTCCCCATGCAGATAGTCTACCACGCCTTTTGGGCTCTAGGCGTGCGCGTCACCATCAAAGGAAACCCGCCGCCCAAGGTCGAGAAATCGATGGGCCAGTCCGGCGTACTCTTCGTCTGCTCCCACCGAACCCTACTCGACCCAATCTTCTTATCCACGGCGCTGGGCCGACCCATACCCGCCGTGACGTATTCCCTGTCGAGGCTCTCGGAGATCATCTCCCCCATCAAGACGGTGAGGCTCAGCAGAGATAGGATCAAAGATGCGAACATGATCAAGAAGCTGTTGGAAAACGGCGACCTGGCGATTTGCCCTGAAGGGACCACTTGCAGGGAGCCGTTCTTACTTAGGTTCTCTGCGCTTTTTGCGGAGCTCACGGACCATCTTGTCCCCGTGGCTATGTCGAGTAGGATGAGCATGTTTTATGGGACGACGGCGCGTGGGTGGAAGGGCTTGGATCCGTTCTACTTCTTCATGAATCCTAGCCCGGCGTACGAGGTTACGTTCTTGAACAAACTGCCGTACGAGTTTACTTGTGGTGCTGGGAAATCGTGCCATGAGGTTGCGAATCATATACAGAGGATTATTGCTTCGACTCTGTCTTATGAGTGTACGGCGTTTACGAGGAAGGATAAGTACAGGGCTTTGGCTGGTAATGATGGGAGTGTGGTGGAGAAGACGGCGAAGAAGAAGACCACCAAGGTTGACGCTGCTGAGAAAGTTATTGGGTGTTGATTGAAGAAGATTCTGCGTCTCATAGTATCCATACATACTTCTTCTTCTTCACATGCAATAAAGAAGAAAAAATAGTATACGTACTTGTGCCGTGTGATAAAAGGAAAGGCCCATGTCGTCCTATACCACGCCTAGATATTATACTCCCATCACGGCATATTTCAATTCTTGTAATAATGGGATATGATGATATATAGAGAAGTTTTGTGCTTTTATTTCTTTAGTCGTGGAAATCTAATGCTGAAAATCAATTGAGAAACACAAAATCAGGTTTACTTTATTTGCTGTTTATTTTGATATTAAATTGATTAAAATTTAAAACTAAAGAAGACTTCAAAGTGAAACCAAGAAACTGAGACAGATCCCACCGATTCATTCGATTTCAATCCAGTGGGCGAAACTCAATAGCCCGTTTAATTCTAAGTCAGAAACAAGACAAGAAAAACCAGTTGAAGAAGCCAGCCTTTAATTATATGTACGTTAACTCCAATAAAAGCCAGTCCAGTTTTCTTCTGCCGCCCGTAAGAACATTAAATTTCAATTTTTTTTAAGGAGGAGAGGAAAAAGAAAATATTCAAGATCGATCCTTTGATTTAGTTGACTCAATGGGCCTGAGGTCGTTTCTTCTGATTTCTTTCTGCTTTCTCGTACGATTCTCGTTTGGGTATGTATGGCTTTGCTGTTTCCTTCACGATTCTTATCCTGTCAGTTCTTGTAATGGTAGAATAGAATGTAGATCATAGCTGATGAATTCTATCTTCGTTGGTTATATATCAGGAGAGAATCGGTGTTGAAACTAACAACGGATGCTTCTTTGGCTTCGGTTGATCCCACGCGGGTCACTCAAATCTCTTGGACTCCCAGGTTGTTACTTTTTTTCTCTTTCTGCAATTCCCTTTCTGGTTTAGAAATCATTGCCCGTGTTTGTCGGTAATTTAGATAAGAAAGTGTGCGTTCGGGTTAATGATTTGCTGATATCAACCAACATTTGACTTTTGTTATGATTCATTTCGACAGGGCCTTTCTGTATAAAGGGTTCTTGACAGACGAGGAGTGTGATCATCTCATCACACTGGTTAGCTTTTTCGTTTTGTACCATTATCTGCATCGATTAGTTTCTATTTTTTGTTTCTTGGGTCTGTAGAGCATCAGTCGTTAATCGAACTTACATGATGTGAGTTCTTTCATCCACATTTTGGCGAGGACAAACAGAACATGAGGGCCCTTTGCTCAGATTGGTGTGTTTTTATTTCTGTAGGCTAAAGATAAGCTGGAAAAATCTATGGTGGCTGACAATGAATCTGGCAAGAGTGTAGAGAGTACTGTCCGCACAAGCTCTGGCATGTTTCTTAGGAAGCGCCAGGTTAGTTAGCATTTTAAGCTCTTGTTCTTTGAGCAATTTGATTTGATAATATTTGAGTCATACTTAGCTGGGATCGCGGTTAGGCATCTTCTGGGAGAATTCTTGTGCTTGAACTATAACGCAATTTTTTTTTTTCGGTTTTTTTTTAACTCTAGGATGAAATTGTTGCCCGTATCGAGGCAAGAATCGCAGCATGGACTTTTCTCCCTCCAGGTATATATAGTTGTATAATCTTCTCTAAGTCTAGATTTTGTTGACTCTAAATTGATTTAGAATCTACCCATGAACGTACTACCATCTAGAGAACGGAGAGGCTATTCAGATTCTTCATTACGAGCATGGCCAGAAGTACGAGCCACACTTTGATTATTTTCACGACAAGGCCAATCAAGAATTGGGCGGTCATCGTGTGGCTACTGTGCTCATGTACCTATCAAACGTTGAAGATGGTGGAGAGACCATTTTCCCAGATTCCGAGGTAAAACATTCACTTCTAGCGCCCTTTCTTTGAGAATTCATTCGTTCACCGCTCCGTCCTATACACGCAGATGAAAGATAAACAGCAGAAAGGCGATAACTGGTCCGAGTGTGCCAAAGGAGGATACGCAGGTGAGTGCCATTCTTGGACTTCTTTCCCAACTGTCTAAATTGAGAAAAGGACATACCTCTTTACAAGCAATCTTTTTTCTTGTTTTTTCATTTTCTTTCTGACAGTAAAACCTAGGAAAGGCGATGCTTTGTTGTTCTTCAGCCTCCACCCCAATGCAACCACAGACACTTCGAGCTTACATGGAAGCTGTCCAGTCATTGAAGGGGAGAAATGGTCAGCGACTAAGTGGATTCATGTAAGATCATTCGAGAAACCTGCGCCTCGCTCGACGAGTGATTGCGTCGATGAGAATCCAAACTGCCCGGCTTGGGCTCTCAGGGGAGAATGCGAGAAGAATCCCATTTATATGGTGGGCTCGGACGGATCTGCTGGTTATTGTAGGCTGAGCTGCAAAGTTTGTTCGTCTTAGTTATCGTATAGATGGATCGATGGATGGATACATAGAGAGTTTATGGCATAAGAAAACGTATCTGTACTTTTTTGTTTAAGTGATTTTTATCTGAGGAACAATTGTCTTAAGAACATGGACACATCACCTAATGACAGAGAGGTCTCAGTGAATCGCATAGTAGATTAGATTAGATGATTCGTGTGAATGGATATGATTGAAGCAAGGAGTCATAAGATCCGAAAGAAATGGGGAAAAATGGTACCTTGCTATATATAGCAAGAACGACGGTTAAGTTAGTTAATAGGAATTTGGGAAAAACACAAACTCAGAGAGAACACAAGCTAAGAAATAGATCAAGAACATATCGAGACAGACTCGAATGAATCCAATCGCAATGCACTCGTTGCAGAGATCAGCAAACTCGTTTCGGAGACAGGGATCGTCAGGGCGAATTTGGGAGCACAAAAACCAGATTTACGAACAAAGGCCTTTGCCATCTGATACATTGGACGAATCAATTCGCAGTTCTAATTCCAATGCCAATTTGAAGTCTAGCGGTGGGGAAACTGTTAATTCATCCAAGACGAAGGAGAAGAGGCGCAGTTTTCGCTACATCTTCCTTGGGCGTTGCGTTAGACCATCTAAATCTTAGCAGAACTTGTATTGGAGTTTGGCAATTTCTTAGCAGGTCAGAATGCCACATACCTTTTAATCCAATTTTGTTTCCTTTTCCCGATTCTTCAGTATCAAACTGTCAAATGTAAAGCTGTTACTGATTCTTCAGGCTGTCTGCATACTTCAGTTTCATTACAAGAATTCTCATATCAAAGACATAGACATTTCAGTTCATGTCGAATTGTTCTTTTTTTCTGCCCATTTTGGTCCATATATAGCAAGATGCGTCCTGCCAAATCGCCGATCAGTGATCTGCAATACAAAGGAATGCTATAAACGATATTATCCATCTGATGAAACTTGCTAACAGAAATATAAGGAAGGGTAGCCACTGCTACTGTTACCTTTATCAAGGGGCCACAGGAATCAGACAGCTCGGTTCCCAAAGGATACTCGACTATCTGGGAAGCCGCGACATAGCCAAATTCGTCAGCATGGAAGCAAAAAATATATATTTCAAGAATAAGTACTTATAACTCATATAATACTGACCATGAAGGAATTATCTCCGAGAAAGGGTGAAGTCGAGATCTGGTACATCAGCACCCCGTAGTCTACAAGCATGTAAGGGGGTGTAACACTTATGTAATCGAACACTCCGTCTTTACCTAGCATTTTATCAAATAAAAATAACTTCACATTAGCGTAAAATAGCAGAACCACTTAACGTGCTAGCGAAACAACCATTGCACATTATTACCTAAGAAACGTTCTGCATTTTCCAAGAAGGTTTCAACGCGTACGGTGTGTATCGTTGAGACGCTGAGAAAATTGGTCGCTTCTAAATTTGGAATTAGCACACTTGAGACGACCCAAGGATCCATCTCGACGAAGTGCACCTAGAAGTTGACAAGAGTTTCAATAGAGAGAGGCCTCCAAAGAAACTAACAAGAAACCTATCGCTTCTTTAGTTTTTACCAGAAGCCCATAAATAATAGCCCCTCAATAATATAAAATCAACTGATAAAAATTTGATCTTTCAAAGAATTTACAAATAAATTAAGCTCGTAATACCTCAGAACAACCTCTGCTGATGGCCTCAATACCGACCGATCCAGTACCACTATACAGATCTAACCATCGTCCAGGCTTCAGAGACTGAGGTGATCCACCAGCTGCCTATTTATGTTTCGTAATTCAGATGCAAATAATATCATTAGAAGTCGAGTACATGTTTGGTACCCCTTATAATAGAATACTGATGGGATAGTCTAACATGAACACGCTTGTTTCCTATTTTTCATCATTTACAGGTCATTGCTAGTATTCTGACCTATTTTAAAACTAATTATATCAATATGGAGTCATTCAAGGTTGGAAGCGTACAGCGCGCCTTACAGGATCCTCATTTCATGCATTACGTATATATGAATAGTTCACCTGTAATATGCTGAAAGCTGCCCCTTTTACGACTTCCATCATGGGCCGAACATCCAAACCCTTTGGCGAAAGCAGCTTTTTTCTCCTAGCTGTTCCTCCAAGAACCTATATAGCAATCGATATCCAATCAGAACAGGGCGAAATCGCACAGCCTTCTCAAACTATTGGCCTAATCCGCATACTTATGAACATGGTATCTGTCATAATCTGGTCTTATGGTAATGCAGAATAGACTTTCAAATCAATTTGATGATACAAACTTGAACTTTACCACCAAATTCGTAAACGGATAGATTATGAGAGGATGATTTTATTAAGGAGCGATGCATGAATTGGTATTATTAGTTTGAGCACGTCAATCCACCGAATTGAGCGAGAAAGGTAAAGCAAGCACCTGAAGCAACTTGTGAGTCTCTCTAGCAGGTTTAGGAGGCTCTTCCTCCACAGTCGCGGGTAGGCTTCCTCGCATTCTTTTATTTTTCTGCTCTCTTCTGCTCTTTTTCTGCATTAAAGTTGACAAAGAAAGAAATTTTCAATGAAGTGATATGTCCACATGGACAACAGAAACACAGCAGAGACACAAAGAATTTAACTTATAGCTTGAAAGAGGAACCTTCGGAGAGGATTTAGGTAAGTAATCATCAGGATTGAGACCGTACTGTTCAAGAAACTCCCTTTTATCATCATTTGCTACCGCTCCAACACTCTTCAACTCTGAATTATTTTGCCAAAAACAGACAAAATTAACATCTATAGTTACAAAGCACTGAAATACGGCAGCAAAACTAGCGAGGACTCACTGCTCGACGAAATGGTGATGAAAAATCGCCTTGCGCGGTAACTACACGTCGGTTTAGATGGAAAACCGAGGAGGCGAGAGCTCGGACCTAGCAGTTCAGTAGTGGAGATTTGAAAAGATGACGTAGGAATCGCCATTTGAAGCTGGTGAAGCTGCTGTCACTCGTCTGTTCAGTTAAACCCCTAGGCCCTATCTGCAGAATGGATCAAAATTGACAATATCAATAAACGATGGGTCAATGTACAATAATTACAAACTTGGAGGATTCTAAAATATCAATCGCTACACTGTCATTTACCATTGGGACTGGATAATGGTTTGCCAGCTGAAGACGACGGTCGCCAAATGAAGGGAGAGTAGTTCAAAAAAAAAAAATGCTACTTCATCTCTGTAATCATCATCATCATCATCTCTGTTTCAGCTTCACATCACCCAAAACCCACCGAAACCCCTCACCCCACCGCGGCCACACGAACTTACCATTCTATCCCTGTATCCGTCGCAGCACCGCCGTCTCCGCCGCCGAAACTTCCAATTCTGCCCTACCCCAGTCCGCCATCCATCGCATCGCCGAGAAACTTCGTTCCCTCGGATACGCCGAGCAAGATTCCAGTTCCAGCCGTCGTGCCCCTGAAAGCATTAACCCGCCCGGGGAAATCTTCGTTCCGCTTCCAACGCAGTTGCCCAAGTATCGGGTCGGACACACGCTCGACCCGAGTTGGAGCACCCCGGAAAACCCGGTTCCTCAGCCTGGGTCGGGCAGCGTGATACAGAATTTTCACGCATTGAGAAGTGAGGTGTTGGACGAGGAGAAGAGGGAGAAGAGTAGGAATGGGAAAAGGGAGGAGAGGTTGCCGAGTCTGGCGGAGCTTAAGTTGCCCAAGGAGGAGTTAGATCGATTACGGACTGATGGTATTGGGTTGAGGAAGAAGCTGAAGGTCGGGAAAGCTGGGATTACGGAAGGGATTGTGAATGGGATACACGAACGGTGGAGGAGGTCCGAGGTGGTGAAGATCGTGTGCGAGGATATATGCAGATTAAACATGAAGAGAACGCACGAGTTATTGGAGGTGAGAGCGTACGATGCATGAATGAATGCTTTGTATCATATGTTGTCTTGTTGCTTTGGCATGGGTGTTTATCAACTGAATCTAAAGTACTGGTATTTTTCATCTAATCTTACTTCATGCTGAAACGAAAAGTTCCGGGTGGTTTGACGTGTAAAAGCATCAAGAAGTTTACGACCTATGGATTTGATATTAGAACAATACTTTTGCTTGTTACATGTATTATTAGAATGCTTGGATATCTTTGTTTCATCTGTTTTTTGCTCAGTCAAACTACGTTGGGATCTTTTCAGAGAAAAACTGGAGGCCTAGTTGTTTGGAGATCTGGAAGTAATATTGTACTGTACAGAGGTCCTGATTACAAGTTTCCGTACTTCTTGTCAAATGATGACAAGCAGTTAAGCGACATTTCTGAAGAATCCTGTGATTCAGACACGGACCAACAAGCGATATACGATACAAGTACCTCCTTACCTTCTAACAACCTCAGTTCTCATCCAACTCTGATACGAGGGGTAGGTTCACCAAATACAGTGCGTTTCCAACTTCCTGGTGAGGCACAGATGGTTTCTGAAGCTGATGCTTTGTTGGAGGGACTTGGCCCTCGTTTTAAAGATTGGTGGGGTTATGATCCTTTGCCTGTAGATGCTGATCTATTGCCAGCTGTAGTTACTGGTTACAGGAGACCATTTCGTCTACTTCCATATGGCGTTAAACCTAAACTCACGAATGATGAGATGAATGTGATAAGGAGGCTTGCTCGCCCTTTGCCATGCCATTTTGCTTTAGGTTGGTTGTATATATCTTCATCACAGAGACAACTAAATGTGTAATTGGTAACGTTAGAAAGGATATGGTCATGTCAGTTCTTTCTTGATTCCGTATTTGGTCATTTTAATTCTTAAAAGTTACTGTGAAATAGGGTGCTAGGATATAATGAAAACTAATTTTTCAGGCAGAAACAGGAAGCTTCAAGGATTGGCTATTGCCATCCTCAAGCTCTGGGAGAAATGTGAAATTGCAAAAATCGCAATCAAAAGAGGTGTTCAGAACACAAACAGTGAATTAATGGCTGAAGAACTAAAGGTTCGAACTTGAAGAAATACTAATTATGTTATCTATATGAATTGCCTATGTTTAGCATGCAAATTTTCTTTATTCTTTATCATGGATATAATGTCTAATAAAACGTTTCAGTCACTGACTGGAGGGACCTTGCTTTCAAGAGATAGAGAATATATTGTATTCTATCGTGGCAAGGACTTTTTACCAGCTACTGTTTCTTCTGCTATAGAAAGGAGGAGGAATATCGAGATGGTAATGTTGGAAAATGAAAAAAGAAACTCATCAGTTTCGGCTGCAAACGAATCAAAAGTGGATACCAGTGAACAAACATACAAAGTTGAAGATGACCAAGAAAATGACGGAGAATCTCAGCATCACTCTGAAGAAAAGAAGTTGATGCTGTCAGTTAACGCAATTGAAAGAACTAGCTCTAGGCTCTCCGATGTAATGATTTGCTGGAATTTATTTGTCTATTTGTTCGTTTAATTCCTCTGTTCTGTCATGATGTTTGGTCACATTGTTGAAGGCATTGGCTAAAAAGTCCAAGGCGGAGAAGCTTCTAGCGGAGCTAGAGAAGAAACAGATTCCTCAGCCACTAGTAATTGATAAAGAGGGTATAACCGAAGAAGAAAGATATATGCTAAGGAAAGTAGGTTTGAGAATGAAAGCTTTCCTACTTTTGGGTGAGTTGGTTTCTGCATTTAACCCCTATTGGGAAAGTACTTTTCAGCATGTTTTGTCCATTTTAGATCAGTCTCGATGTGTGGATCGAAATGAAAATTTATATCTGGAGATACCTTTTCCATCTCAGGTCGTCGTGGCGTTTTTGATGGAACAATTGAAAACATGCATCTTCATTGGAAATACAGAGAATTGGTTAAGGTATGTATTGGCAATAGGAGCATTGACGAAGTTCATGAAGTCGCGAGGACTTTGGAGGCCGAGAGTGGTGGCATTTTAGTAGCAGTTGAAAGAGTTAGTAAAGGTTATGCAATCATTGTGTATCGTGGGAAAAACTATAAACGGCCTGCATCTTTGAGGCCTAGGACTCTTCTAACTAAAAGGGAAGCCATGAAGCGCTCGTTAGAGGCACAACGTCATAAGGTGTAATTGCACTTGTCCACATGTGGAATAATCTAGAATCCTATTCGTAGCTATTAACTAGTGATTCAATCTCGCGTGTGTACGCACCTTTTTCTGTCTCTTGCAGTCCTTGAAGCTACATGTTTTGATGCTTAACAAGAATATTGAAGATTTGAAGCTCGAACTGGTAATTTGGTCCAGACATACTCCCTTTAGCTTGATTTTTTTTTTTATAAACGAGATTGATAGTAATTTGGCAGCTATGTTGAGTGTCAGGCCAAAGATAAAGATACTAGTTCTAGTCAGTTGACAGAGCAAGCGTTAAGTGGATTTGTAAGTGCAACTATTGATCTACTCATCCATGATATTTTTACTCGAACATCTTTTTTCAATATCTGATATGCGTTTAAATCTAGATTGCAGAGAAGAATGATAACATTGAACACGAGGATGAGAATAGTTTAAGCAGAGTCCCTGATAATGATAGCCGGCATTACGTTCTCGATCCCGAGGCTGATAAGGTTAAACATATTCTCCAATTTTTGGTGAATTTTTCTTCTCCAGTTATCATTTAGTATACTCCCAGAAAGTCGATGAATTATTTCAATGATAACATTGGGAGGCTAGTTTAGGTCATGCTTATGGATTTATTGAATCCACATTCAGGAACTAGTGATATTTTTCTTAAGTTCTTCGCTTGTTACTTATAGGCAACATCTTTTCTTCCCGTTTTAGCAGACTCGAGAAACGCAGTTTAGTGATGAAATTGCTGAGAATCAAGAGGACATAATGAACATGACAAACGGTTTGGAGCCGAGGTCTCTCCAGGAGTCGGCCAGAGATGCCCCTTGTGAGGCTTCAGTTAACAGCGGTTATTTATACAACCCACCAGTCGAATTGCTTTCTGAAGGAACTAGGCCTTTTGTAAATGGGAAAAAGAAGGCTGGGAAAAATAATTTTTCGTATGCTCATAAGGTAAGTTCGAAAATCGTCAAAGATACCACTATGAGTGAATGCTGGTGATTTTGGACATATGTTATTGAATGTCTGAATAGTTGATTAATGGAATCTCTGCCAATTGTAGCCCTTGCGCGGACAAACCCATCATGTCACTAGTGGCATCGGTCATGGTGCTGGAAATTTAAATTCTGTTAGCCAGAAAACTGTTGAGTCGAAGACTTCGGTGCAAGAACCTACGAGCGATATGTTGTCATTGGTGCCATCGAAAGCTTTGCAGCTTTCCAACAAAGAGAGGCTTTTGCTAAGAAAGCAAGCTCTTCAGATGAAAAACAGACCTGTCCTCGCCGTAGGTAATAATAATACTTTTTCGTAGACCTTGCAACGATTTCTATTTTGTCCCAAGTCCATTTTCTGTGCACTGCTAAAATCTAGTTTTTTTTTATGAAGATCGCTTAAGGTTTTAAGTGTTCGAACATAAAGAAGCCTGTACTTCTCTGACATAGCTTTAGCTTGTATTTTCATGTACCCTTCTGTAATTTTTTTTTCACCTGCGTTCAAGAATTCTTGACCAGGCTAAGCATAGTCCGCCTGGAATAGTAAATGGCACATCTGATTCTCCATCTCTTTGGATCTGTAGGAAAAAGCAATTCAGTTAGCGGAGTTGCTAAAGCCATTAAGGCACACTTCTTAAAGCATCCTCTCGCAGTTGTGAGTATCAAAGGCCGAGCCGAAGGAACTTCGATCCGCGAAGTTGTTTACAACCTGGAGGTACGTATATAACGAATATATCTCTGTGTTTGGACCAATTGAAATACGAAATCTGAAGTTTGAAAAAATATATATACAACTTGATTTTTTTTTTTTTTTTTTCTCATCCTCACAGCAAGCAACTGGGTCTGTCCTCGTGTCGCAAGAACCAAGCAAAGTCATACTCTACAGAGGATGGCAATCTGGGCCCAAACACGATCGAGACAGTAGCATCGAAGATGGATCCATTAGCGGAAAAATAAACTCAGTTTCTCCCGCACTCATATCAGCAATAAGACTCGAGATGGGACTCGAAACCAATAACGAAGAAGAACATGTATCATCGAAAACTACGTTTGATCTGAACGCAGACGATTAGGTATGAAAGCCTTTCAAGCTTGCATCTACATGATTGTATCTATAAACAATCTAGTGCAGCAGCTTACTTACGTCCGTCGATTGATCAACAACTCGAGCAATAGCTCGTTCCACGTGTCGACGGGTCCCGGCAGGCACCAATGTATACAGTCGCTGTAACCCTTCATCCATCGATTCCCCCAATGCAAGCCAGGGTGTCCGTCCGGCCTCATCACCATCATCTCAGTCACGTCCATAACTTCAAAGAAATTCCCTCTTCTTACGCCCTCTCTTCTTGCAATCTCTACCTCTTCCTTCTGTATTCTGGGATATTCCCAGTCGGGCCATTCCTTATCGACCTCCTCCCTCTTTGTGGGCCACGTTCTGTTGCACCCCCCGCCGGCGTCCCACGCCCCGCTCTCAAAGTGAGAGGGCGAAAACGTCCTTACGACGACGTGCAGTTTTCGACAGCTGCTGCAGCGATTCACTTCTCTCAGGGCAGCCCTCAGCGCTCTCCTTATGGCTTCGCCTGGTTTGAGCTTTTTCGTGGAGTCGCAGTAGATGCAGCCCGCGAGGGTGCCGTTTTCGTAGACGCTGTGTTGTCTGAAGAACCAGTGTGCGTCCGAGAAGATTATGTAGTCCATCAGCGGGAGCTTTGCGGCCCATTTCGGGTCGATTTTGTCCAGGTGTAAGTTGAATGCGCCCGACGCCGACCCGTTCACTAGGCGTTCGGTGGCTTTGACTAGGAACTGCGACCATATTACCATGAGCGTGAAGCTGTGCGTCGGAAACTCCCATACGAGGTTAATTCCTTCGGCGTCTCTTTCAATTAATTTTGGAGTTGCTGCCTGCCATGCAATTTTTTTGAGAAGAGGATAATACTACCTAGCCTAAGCCCAACCCACGGCCACTTTTTGACAAGAAAATATGGACGGAGTATAATTTATTTGTCTAAAATCTCATCGGATTCGAAATCCTATTTATTTTATTACGCTGGCCTGGCTGAACCGATTGGCAACCACCCAAGTGGAAAAAAAAAGAATAAAAAAGGCAATTATGTACCAACTTGTTTGGATGTGTTTTCGATGATTGCGAGAGCATCTTTCTTTTCTCAACAGTAAATAATACGATGCGCGCTGCTACGTTTTTCGAGATTTATGAAACTAACCGTTGAGAGGAGACAGACGAGCGAGTCCACGTGATTTTTGGCAAGTGAATCGCCGATGAAAGCCATGGTCTTGCCCTTCACGCTGTCGAGAAACTCTTTCGGTCTGAAACGAGGCAGAAGCAGCAGCCCTTCGCATTGGTCTGGCTTCCATCTCCAGTGAAGGAAATTGTTGTCTTTTCTTCCATGGAGGAAGCAGTTCTTCAGCGAAGGTATCGCAGTGCAGCTGTAGTTTGTGTACAAGGGCTCCCCTTCGTCTCTGACCCATTCACCTTTGAATAAGTTGCACCTCCTTTCACTCTCTGCACACACACACACACACGCACACACACAGGCCTTGTTTCGTCGAAGAAGACACAGATAAACACATAATCATTATTATTGTCTTACCATTTTTAGCGGGGAAGGCCGTGATTCTTTTATTGGGGATGAATGTATCGTCCTCGTTCTTGGGACTGTGCATGAGATAGAGACTCAAAGGGGCGATGGCTACGAGCGTTAGAAGAAGAATACAAAGCACAAGGGAGGCTGTGCCGCCGAAGAAGCCTTGAAAGAAAAACTTGTCTTTGTTGAGAAAATGAATCTGACTTTTCACTGATGCCCTCGTCATCATCATCATGTTAATTGGGGTGATTAGATGAGATGGAGGAGGCACTAATGAACTAAGCATCTACATTAATAGTATCGAGGAAATTAAAAGAAGAACAGTAAATTTGTGGTCTTTTTCCGAATTATTCGTAATTGATGACGATACGTTGTCTTTCCTTCCTTCACTGGCTTTGGTCAATGGAGGTATCATCAACGGATGAATTAGATTAGATCAGATCTCATCTAATATAAATAAGTTCTCGTTATTTCAACAAATGAAGAAAGATAAAGATCAGATCTCATCTAATACAAACTAGTATTTAGCCACATTATAGTATATTATTTTATATTTCAAGTTTAAATTAGAAATTTAATTTTTGTTATATATAAGAAAATTTATTCGAGGACATAACTGTAATTTAATTACATCATGGTAATTATTTTAATTAATATAAATTAAGGGGTTAAATTGTAAACAAATATTGACAGATTAAAATGGCAATTTAAAGCCTTAACTCATCCTTAATATAATAGAGATTCTGCATTATTAGTTATTTACGGTAATGCAGTAGTAGTGTGTTAATATAACTACTAATTTTTAATTAATTTCGCAGCGCCAGCCAGCGATGTAGGAGATTTAGTTGGGCCTTTATATCTTAATCTTTATTGGGCCTTTATGAGCCCATCACAGCAATAACACGGATGTGTGGGCTTACTCGCAGATTATTCATCGTCCCTTTGTTTTTTAAGAAAATAAAAAATAATTAATTGTCCAAGGGTTTGCTAGTGTTTTTGTTTGGATATGACATAACATGACATGCCTGTCTTTAACCATTTATGTCTGCTAATAATTCGCTAAATAAATGTAAGACAAAAAAAGGCCCATATGCTGCCGGATTTCTCTATAAGTTATCTAATAATACATTAAATCATCTATTCTTGGGGGCCCTATAGACATAATTAATCTATTCATGTATAAATTATTTTGGATGTATGTTAGGTTAGCTGTTGTTGTTGGTATTGCATTGCATTCCAATTTTGATTTTGGTCCCATATGGATTGGATTGGAATGGATGTTGTGACAGTATATGAATATGATTATACCCTTTTATATGATATTATTGCAACTGTAAATAATAAATTGCACGTGGCGGACAATTCCATCTAATATATCGTCATATATCAATATATCAATATTTAAATATCTTTCAATTTACTGTGCTATATAGTATTCGTATGCAGCACCGCTGGTTTAAATCAAATTATTTACATGTTCTGTACCTATTTCTAGATCAATCCGAATCGATATAAAGAATTATTAATATTTCTAAAATAATAAATAAAGTAGTCCCAAAAAAAAAAAAAAAAAAAAAAAGTTGCATGTGATGCATAATCTTTTGATGAGCTGCTGGGCACCCGCTAATTAACTCGGCAACGTGGTTATTAATGGCGAAAAGCATTTATCTTCTGATTACTCAATTGAAACTAAGTGCTTCAAATATTATTCTTTTTTAATTGTTTTAGAAATTAAATAAATTGTATTTCTTAACATTATAAAAATAACATAATTTGGGTAATTAAGAGCGGGTTAACTTCAGGATTTGGGATGGGACCAATTGTATGTGATGTGGACGACGGGGATACACATACAAACCGTAAATTGAATCATATAATATATATATATATATATATGTTATTGTTATCGGTAATATATAATACGATAGCGTTATTGATATAGATCTTTAACCAATGAATGAAAGAATGAAGGGAAGCGTAACCTGCATTTTATTCCATATTATATATGCTAATGGTGAGAGTTTTTTTTTTTGAAAGAAAGGTTAGAGCTAATAATTGACTTTACAACTAATAAGTTGCCGACTTGTTTTCGTGGAGCGGATTTATTTTGACCGTTAAAATAATAAAATAAACTTGTTTCCGATGGTCAACTTGAGGGAGACATTATACATATTTTTATATCCACCGTTAACTATGATTTTTTTCGTCATGGAGGGAGGAAACCGTTTTAAGCTCAATTATTACATCAACTCATAGTATTATTCTCTCTCAGCATCGAGATCTAACACACATATTTGTAGCACGTTCTATTGATGTAATTAAAGCATAAATATATATTTCTTTAAGAAAGATTTAAACATAATTTTGTGTTAGGCTTTTTATTTGTTTCAATCATGGCGTGAGCTGTGCTAAAAGAAATTACTAACAACTGAAAAAGATTCAATTCATGTAACAACTCATCAGTTAGGAATGGATTTGACTAATATCAAGGATCAAATTCAATGAATAAGATTTTGGTGATTCAAAAACGTCAATCAAAGAGATTCCCACTTCATCTATTCCAATCCAACAATCTCACGCACGTCTAAATCAGTAAAAAACGTAGTAATCCATTTAAAAAATTAAATGCAAACGTAAGTTAGTATTTAATATATAGGTGTACGATATCTACCGAAAAATACCTATTTATATAAAAATTTTGCAAGTCAGACCTCCTGTCAGAAAAATTTTCGTATAAGTACCGTTCGATTGTGTGTACCATTTCCCAGTCTTGACGTACATTTTTGTATGCGTATTAAGTACTATGCGTATATATGGTACCCCACATATGGTATTATATACGGTCTATAGGGTACCTTAATGTGTGTTGTATGATGTACCATTATTTCACTGTATAACGTACAACAATATGTTTCCACATGCTACCTAAACGTGTTCTATGACGTACTTGCGGCTGAACGGGACCAATGTGCAAAAATTTTATTCTGACAGGTACCTGCATATAAAAAAAGTCTGATTTGCGATTTTTTTTATATAAATGGGTATTTATGTGTAAATATCCCTAATTTATATTCATCTTAAATATGCTTTATTTGATTATTTCTTTTTATACTTAAGAAATTGATCTATAGAAAGAAGTAATTATGTCGAATTATATAAAGAGGGATGAACCCCACCCACTCCACTTGTTATTCTTTCCATGATTTATATGCTAAGACAGATCTCCAATGGAACTGCAAAATCCACAAAAGTTCTTAAAATCACTCCAATCGAATCTCAAAATCAATCCCAAAATGGATTTTGTACTTTCTCTCTCCTTACTAAATGAGTTCTATATTTAGTAATTACATTTAAAGTCTTTTTTATTTATTTTAATAATTAAAGCATTCTTACAAAAATTAAAAAAAATAAACAATAATCTATAAAAAGTAGTTAGAGAGTATTTTAAATTATAAAAAAATACTAGAATGGTGTTTTTATTTGTTAGATGTAATAAATATTAAAGTTTTTTGTTCAAATGTATAAAATATGTGGGCAAGCATTGAGTTGTAAAAGTTGATATAGAAGTAAATATTTTGAAAATAGCCTTTGATTTTAAGAATGAGTTGAAAATAAGGTTACCGATGTTCTAAGAAGTTAATTTGGTTCATCATTAATGGCATGCTTATTAAAAACTAAAAATCTTGCCAATTTTCATCAATATCTTCTTAGGCAAAACATGTCTTTTTACATTAACAATCAGATAGAAAGGACACTGAAGCTGTATGAGTTATTAAGTGTTGGATCCGGTGTTGGCCGTCTTATCGGTGGTGCTCGTAAAACTCGGACAGAGTTTCGGCTTACTACGTCGAAGTCGAGGCACGTACGCCGTACGCTTTCCGTAAGACGTCATTGCCCCGTATTGCAGTACCTCGGGTTGTCGCAATACGTCCCGAAGATACAACGACTTCAGGAATTTCCAAACGTCGCACACCATAACGAAATTATCAGACGAATCTACTAAAGATCCGAGCCTTTTTTGCTTTATTACTAGTAAGGGAGATGCTGTCAAATTATTCTAAAATGCTGCGAGTGAATTGAATGATTTTACATTCTGTCAAGAGACCTATATATAGTTTTTGAAAAGCCGTAGGGGTTAAATCGCAAAAAAGTTATAATTTTTCAGGTTGACCTCCTTTGACTGGGCTGAATTGTAAATAGTCACAACTCTTGTATTGTATTCAATACCCTTTCAGGCAGCCACATAACCATGCCCTGTCAGCGCCAAATCAGTGCCACGTCGTCCTCGTCAGCCCACTTGTCACTGACACGGCATCAAGCCGCCACGTCATAATTTTTATTTTGTTTTTCTTTTTTTTTTAATTTTATTTGGGCTGGCTTGACTAATTAATTTCGCATTCACTATCGGTTTTGAGCAAATTAATATTCGGTAGATTTTTCTCGAAACGTAGATTCGTAATCTTTCAACGATTTCTCGCTTCGGTGACCGACGTCTTCTCGATTTAATAAAATCGCAGCTCCTCTCTTAATGAGCTGATTACCCACACTTGGGCCCAGGGCCCATTTGGTCTTAAAACACAACATTAAGTAATTCATAAATAAACTACTAACATGGTATGTATTATATTATCACATTGAAAGATAACAACATATCAGCAGACAAGACAGGCAACGGTAGAATAAAAGGAAGTGATTGCAAAGTAAAGTTTTGCTGCTGTAATTAGTTGTGAAGCTCTCACACCGACACTTATGGTGAATCTTGTGATCCACATGTCATCAACGCCCGTAGGTGGCTGACTATCAAAAGAAACCAACAAAATAGAAACTTTTATTTATCACTAATACCTTATAAAAATCTCTAATGCTTTCCATTTGCCATATTATTTCTGACACTATAAAACTCGTCATCTTGCATTCCTCTTTTTTATCTTTTCTTTTTCTTCGTTGAGCTTCTTAGTTTAATATTAGTTCACACAAGCATATTCCCTATCTCTCTCTCTTGTCCGTGTGTATGTAAGAAAGAGGAGAGGAGGTTTGACTTGGGAATTGAGAACTCGGTTCTAACTGAAATCTCGGTTTCAAAGATCAAAGTTTCGGTGAAGAGGCGGTGGTGTATATATATTTGCAAAAGGACTTGCATTTCGCGGCATAAACCATAGTATTACTATTACAACTGCAGTTGTCCGATTCATCACCAAAAGAAAGAAAGAGATGGCCTGCTGACAGCTCTCTCTCTCTCTCTCTCGTGTGTGTGTGTGTGTGTGTAAAGCTCAAAGCTATTGTTTTTGTTTCTCTTCCATTTTATTTTCTGGGTCAACCATATCATATTTTACCTTCCCCGAGAGTATCACCATTAGTTGAGTGAGTATTGAGTTCCGCAACAACTGTGATCCTTCAATGGCACCAACCACGGTGGTAGTCACGCTTGAGAAGCCTGAGAACATCTCATTGATAGAGGTCAGCCGCAATTCAGATGGCGGCGGTGGATCAGTATTCCAAGAGAAGAAGAAGCAGAGGTCTACGAGCCCAAAGCAGTTCACTTATGTCCTCTTTCTCAAAGCACAGAGGATTCTGACATGCATTCCATGGCTGGTTCTGAGTTCTTTCAACGTCTTCGGCGCCATCAAGAAACGCATCGCCACGTCAGATCAGAACGACGAGGACCCAAGGCACAGGGGGAGGTTAATGTACAGGTTTATCAAGGGATTCTTGGCCGTTTTGGCGACGGCCCTAGTGATAGAAATCTTCGCTTATTACAATAAGTGGGATTTGAGCTATGTGAATCCATGGGAAGTTCCCAACATGGTGCACTCGAGCTATGTGGCTTGGTTGAACTTCAGAGCCGATTATGTCTCTCCTTTCATTGTCAGTATTTCCAAGTTCTGCATCGTTCTCTTTATGATCCAATCCATGGATCGATTCGTTCAGTGTATGGGATGGTTATGGTTGAAGTTCAAGAAGCTCAAGCCTGCTGTAGAGGGCGAGCCATTTGATCTTGAGGATGGCTCGAGCTTCCCCATGGTCCTTGTTCAGATTCCTATGTGCAATGAGAGAGAGGTAAACTCTTCAACATATAAATGTATCCTTTATCATCTGTTGTCCTCTTGATTGTTGCTTCAGAATTTGAAGATCTTATCAGCAAATATGCCGTTGAACTTAGTTGTGAGATCCATTATGATTCATGATCTTACCTTTTTAGCAATCTGTCTGAAGGTGTTCGAGCAATCGATAGGCGCTGTTTGCCAGCTCGATTGGCCGAAAGATCGTTTTCTGGTTCAAGTATTGGACGATTCGGACGATGAACTCTTACAGAATCTAATAAGAGATGAAGTCATCTCATGGAAGGAAAAAGGCATCAACATAATTTACAGGCACAGATTCATCAGAACTGGTTACAAAGCAGGCAACCTTAAATCGGCCATGTCCTGCGATTACGTCAAAGACTACGAATACGTAGCCATATTCGACGCAGATTTTCAGCCCAACCCAGATTTCCTTAAGCTCACAATACCCCATTTCAAGGTAAGTAATCAGTTCAAAAATGGATCTTTTCGCTGCCAATTAGTTTCTTGATCTCTGTTGAACTGTCTTTTTATTATATTACACAGGGAAAACCTGAAGTAGGCCTCGTTCAGGCTAGGTGGTCTTCGTAAACAAGGATGAGAACCTACTCACCAGGCTCCAAAACATCAACTTGTGCTTCCATTTTGAGGTCGAACAGCAAGTAAACGGATACTTCCTGAACTTCTTCGGATTCAATGGAACTGCTGGCGTTTGGAGGATCAAAGCCCTCGAGGAGTCCGGCGGGTGGTTGGAACGAACGACAGTCGAAGACATGGACATAGCGGTTCGAGCCCACTTAAATGGCTGGAAATTCGTCTTCCTCAACGACGTAAGAGTGCTCTGCGAATTGCCAGAATCATACGAAGCTTACAAGAAGCAGCAGCACCGCTGGCATTCTGGGCCGATGCAACTATTCAGGCTTTGCCTCCCTCAGATCATATCTTCCAAGGTTGTACGATCGTGTAACGACAAACCATTGTCTCATTTGGTTTTAATCTTTTTGCTGTTTTCCAACAGATATCAAAGTGGAAAAAGGCGAACATGATATTCTTGTTCTTTCTTCTGAGGAAGCTCATACTACCATTCTATTCATTCACACTTTTCTGCATCATCCTCCCACTGACCATGTTCGTCCCAGAAGCCGAATTGCCAGCTTGGGTCATATGCTACGTCCCAGTCGTCATGTCCATACTCGGAATCTTACCATCTCCTAAATCTTTCCCTTTCCTCGTCCCTTACCTGCTCTTCGAAAACACGATGTCCGTCACTAAATTCAATGCGATGATCTCTGGGCTGTTTCAGCTTGGGAGCGCTTACGAATGGGTGGTCACGAAGAAAACAGGGAGAGCGTCAGAATCGGACCTGCTGAGCTTGGCGGAGAGGGAATCGAAGAACCTAAGCGAGGAGAAGATTCAGAGGAGGCTTTCTGAATCGGGTCTGGAGATGCTCGAGAAATTAAACGAGCAAAAGGAAGCAGCAGCAATAATTTCGCCATTGATGCAGGCGAAGAAGGTAAAGAAGAAGAACAGGATTTACAGGAAAGAGCTTGGGCTGGCTTTTCTTCTGCTCACTGCTGCTGCGAGGAGCTTGTTGTCTGCGCAAGGGATACACTTTTATTACCTCATGTTTCAGGGCTTGACGTTCTTGGTTGTGGGCTTGGATTTAATTGGAGAGCAAGTGATGAGCTAATATAATAATAAGGGAAACTAACTGCAAATGGACTCTATCATATATACTTCATTCCACATCACTCTTTCTGTTTTTTTTTTTTTTTTTTTTTGGTACTTCATATCTGTACGTCATATATGCAGGTTTCGTGAATGACGATGATCATAAAGGGCAGGGAGAGTAAAAACTGTAGAGTTGATTCTTTAATTTGTATGAATATATAATTATTATTACAAGGAGCACTCCGCCGTTTGGATCGAAATCTTTTGAGCTATGTTATACTGTGATTCTTTCTTATACGGTGAGCCGTAGCGTACAGAGAAAGGAGCCTCCTTTTTTGCATATTCCATTGTTTGATCCAAATATACGATCAAGATCCCTACGGACGTTTTATGTTAAGAATCATTCGATCGAAAATGAAGGCCGGCAGTTTCAGACCTTGTCAAATGTTACAACAACTAATAATTGGGCTCTGCTCTGTAAGCTTCGCCATTATAAATCACAGCAACTGTACTTGTCTTGAGCTTCGGCGTGAATTTCGTCGTGAAAAGAATCAAAGACGGGATCATACCCAGACACGAATTCCAACGGAGAATGAAGAAGCTCAACCAAGTGAAGCACCCCAATGTTTTGCCTGTAATCGCATTTTACGATTCGAAACATGGGAAGCTTTTGGTGTACGAGTATCAGAAGAACGGAAACCTCTTCAAACTGATTCGCGCAAGCGGTATAATAAGCATATGATCGTTTTATAGTGTACGAATTTCGTATCCCAAATCATTGTCTGAAAAATGTCAAGTTCTTCCACCAGGCGAGGAAAACGGACACTGTTTAGAGTGGAGCACGAGGCTATCAGTTGCAGCGAAAACAGCCAAGGCGCTAGCTTTCATGCACGAGGAACTCTTGCACGAAAACATCCCACATGGAAATCTCAAGTCTTCCAACATTTTGTTCGACGATAACATGGAGCCATGCATCAGCGAGTACGGTGTGGTGATTGGTCAAAATTACCAGGATCAGCCAGCAATTATTAATAATGCTCAGAAACAGAGATTATTAATCCATCAACGATTAGTGGCCTTCAGGGCAGATGTATACGCTTATTATGGCTTGCTTCTTCTCGAGCTATTAACGGAGAGAATGGTGTTGGACGAGGGCTTGGACATAGCTAGCTGGGTTTTGGCAGTTGTAAGAGAAGAATGGACCGTGGAAGTGTTCGATAGGAGCTTGATTTGTCAAGGGGCTAGCGAGGAGCGAATGGTGAATTTGCTGCAGATCGCTATTAAATGCGTCGATAAATCTCCCGATGATAGGCCGAGCATGAAAGACGTGGCTCTGGCGGTTGACGCGATTAAGGATGACGACGAACGATCCATGGCTATTTCAGATTATTCTAACACCAAGTCTTCTACAGATCTATATACTCGCTAGTAGTAATTTGTGTTTCAATCTAGTGAGTTTGTATGGTTCTTAAATCGTAAGACCATACGTCACCAATATTCCAAGGTATTTTCAATACTAAAATGTAAAATCTTTAAGGTGAGGCCAAACTAACATCAACAACTGCGCGCACCTTGGCCTAATGAAACCTAGAAGAAGAAGAAGAAGGAGGAGGAGGAGGAGACGAAGGAGAAGGAGGAGAAGGAGGAGAAGGAGAAAGAGGAGGAGAAGAAGAAAGAGAATAGAAGAAGAAGAAGAACAAGAAGAAAGAGAATAGAGGAAGAAGAAGAAAGAGAATAGAGGAAGAAGAAGACGAAGCCAAAGAAGAAAGAGAATAGAAGAAGAAGAGGAGGAGAAGAAGAAGAGGAGGAGGAGGGGGAGTAGATGAAGAAGGAGGAGAAGAAGGAGGAAGAGGAGGGGGAGTAGATGGAGGAGGAGGAGGAGGAGGAAGAAGGGGCGAGGAGGGGGAGGGGGAGGAGGAGGGGGAGGAGAAGAAGAAGAACGGGGAGGATGAGGAGAAGAACGAGAAGAAGAAGGGGGAAGAGGAGGAGGAGTAGACACAATGCCGTATTACTTGGTCAGCACATCTTCTAAAATGATACGCATATTTCGAAAGTAAAAAAACATTTCTTATACCCATTTGGTAAGACCCTCGCTACACTACAATGTAGTTAGCAAAACCTGCAAACCAAAGAGTATCATCGCTTACCACTTGGAGTATAAGTGCCGTCTCGGCATGTGTCATGTCTCGCCTTTCCGTCCTTGTTATATATTTCGGACTACTCTAGTCGAGAGAGGTGATCCGCTGTTCTCTGAGTCTTTCTTATCTGGCATCTCGATGTCGAACTCTTGAAGGAACATGATCCGTTGATCAGCCGCTGCTTGGCATCCGACTAGCAAATACTTAAGGTGGAGTTGTCGATAAAAGCAATAACCTTTGATAGTTACATATTTTTAATTTGTTTCCCATTGAGGCCAATGATTGAATACATTGAAGCAAGCAGCTAGATGAAGCCTTCAAGTCTCCCGTTCAACAGATACCTTTATAGGAAGAAAACAAATGTCGTAGAGACACACAACTCTTTCATGTATCGAGCATTTGAAGCTTAACGTCAATTTATTCCAACGTTGAAATTATAAACCAAGAACCTAAATTTCAAGAAGCATAAGCTCAGAGGAACTCTATTCTGCTACGACCATCACACGCAGTTCTTGAGAGAATCGCCAGCTCCCTGAAAGAAGCAACACGAAAGGGCAAAGTCGGCAATAAAAATCCCGACGAGGGAAACAACGACGGCAGAAGTGGTCGATTCGCCCACACCCTTCGCACCTCCTAAGGTGGTGACACCCCAAGCACAGCTCACAACAGATATAATCGCACCAAAGACCTGAGACTTAATCATCGCGCTTATTATGTCCCAAGATCTAAGTGCCCTTTGGGCAGAGTCCAAGATTATGTTTATGCTTATACCATAAACGCCATCAGCCAAGAGAGCGCTCGAAGCCAGACCCATGACAAAGCACATGAGAGTCAGAAAAGGAAGAGCAATGCAAGACGCTAAAACCCGAGGGGTTACAAGGTAGTCGACTGGATCTGACCCGAGCACCCTTAACGTGTCTGTTTGCTCAGAGACTTGCATTGTTCCTAATTCTGCTGCAAATGCACTGCCCATACGACCAGCAACTACTATAGAAGTGACAACTGGGCTGAGCTCCCTTGAGAAGGCGAGTGCCAAGACACCGCCCACCGATCGATTTAGCCCTAATCTGGTGAATTCACGTACAAATTGGATGGTGAAAGCCATGCCAACGAAAGCTGCTGTGAGGAGGCAGACTCCTAGCGATTTGGGCCCGACCCTTTCGAGCTGTTGGATTGTGTTTTTCCAGTGTATTTTGCCTCTTAGGGTTCTGATGATGACCTGACCCGTAAGGATGAGGACGGTTAGCCCGCGCCATAAGTACTTGGAAGGTGACCATCTGCTTAAGAATGACGAGGGTTTTCGTGGTTCTTCGCTGCTAGTAGTTTCCTCTGTTGAGATGTTAGTGTGGCCATCGTCTAGATTTAGGACGAATGGTGTAAGAGGAAGCTTGCTGTTCTTGAGTCCTTTGCTGGGAAATTTAGCTTCTCTGATGATTCCATCGAATAGCACTCTTCTTGGGTCAGATAAATAGGAGTTTGGTCTGCGACGAAAGTACAAAACAGGAGTATGGACGTTGGGTATACTATATCGCCGCAATTCAGAAACGGACAACTAAATGAACAAAGACAGACCTGCTATAAGATATGTGAAAGACCGGGCGAATATGGGCAGATGCTGCTAGCATGTTCATACTGTAGCAAATAACAAAAGTTTCTGCAACACTACTTGCTCACTCTAGTTGCAGGCAGTAAGAACTCAGCCATTGCCCAAGGGAGAATCAGACCATTGTGTGCTGAAAAGCAAAAAAGATTGGTAAAGATTGAAGTAGCATCAATGGCGTTGAAGCGTGTAGGATTAAATATATAACTCAACGTTTTTTTAATTAAGTATAAAAAGCAATTCCACTGAACTTCCCATAACCAGAATTTAATAAGTGTAACCGTGCACAGAGGAAAACTAATTCTTTTCTTGAGTCGTCATAAAATGTTTTGGATTAAATAACATAGGGTGCACGGATAATGGATTGAACATAGCAACACAAGGCGTACGGTAGATTCTCTAGTAAACGTAAACAAAGATGAAAGCGTTCAATTCATTTCACGTTAAAACATGATCAAATAAAACACCGAAATCTGGTCATCAAACCCAACTACGCATTTCCTGTATAAATAATATTGAACTAAGATGGATGTGGCCTATTCTGATCTTGGACCGTGTTAATAATCACTATGGAATAAAGCTGATAGATAGTCTGCATGACGCTGGTAAGAAAGACTAAAACCAGAGAGAGGTTGCCTCGGTCATTGACATATAATAGCTTTAAACTAGTCTGTAATTTGAACCCAAAGTGTACAAGGAAACAAAAAAAAGGAACTTCATCTCTTTTCGGGTAAAAAAAATGGGTAGCTATAGAGACATTATAATCCATCATGTCTGTATCAGGTTTAAGAAGTAAAACAAAAGGCTGCTCACGAGTAAAATAATCATCACTCCCAGTGCAATACAAATTAACCATCCATTACAAAAAAAAAAAAAAGAGAGAGCAAAATTTTCATAAAGAGAAAAGAGTATTGGGAAGTTGTGTCCTTTAGCATAAGACAGAATTCCCAATGAAAGCTGCAAATCAAGAAAGTAAATATCACCGTCCAAAGGACTATACTGAGCAAAACATTTGTCTCTATAGACTCGATCTAACAGCATGTATATTTCAAAGAAATCTAATCGAAATATCTATGAGATATTAAGTCAAAGGATCAATAACATAACTCTAATTCTACTTCCTTGGAATCTGATGATTAAGAACGCACTACCATATCATCAATAGGGAATTACAATACCAGAATAATCTACCATTCAAAACACCCCAAGATCAAGAGCGATGGTTTGATCCTTTGAACCAAGAAAACACTTCAAAAACCCACCTCACAAGACCATCAAGCTCAACTTCTAAAAATTTAAAGAAGAGGCAAATTGAAATATATTACAAAAAGAGCTCAATCACAAGCAGAATAATCGCAAAATTCAGTCCAAGCAGATGGATTTGTAAAACTACCCAATTACATAATTATGCGAAACAGAGAACGAACGTGGAAAAGTCTCTACCTCCAACTCAACCAAATGTATCTACCAATCACGATGAAGCCAGAAAAGCCACCGCCTGTATCAAACGAAAAATACTCAATTCCGTCAATCTTTACGCATTAAAAAAACCCATTAAGAAGATAAAAGGGGCAAGAATCAATATTAGCTGTGTAGAAGAAATTAGAGAAGCAAAACCTTTTCTTGATTAGATTGCGTGGAACGTTGTTCTGTCTGTGTTCTAAATTCTTTCGTCTCCAGTTGGGTTGGGTCTCTTTTCCTCGTTTCTATTTTACTGCTTATCTCTCGTATCTCTCCAGTTATGATAACAATTTATATTCCTTGTGTTTTAAAATATTCTTTTCGTTTTTCCTTTTCCTTTAGCATTTGATAGTATATTTTTAAAAGTAAAATTAAGTTAATAAATTATAAGAGAAGGGAAGACGTGTGGGCCTAATATGCGTACGTAACATAACCTATATCCAGGGCTGGGGAAATTACAGAAATATCGATATCCCCCTTATCGTATCGAAACGAGCCGAAAATATCGAAAATTTTGGTATACCAAAGTTTTTTGTCAGGTATGATACCGTACCGAAAATTTTCGGTACTGTAAAGGTATGGAAATTGAAAAAAGTATACTGATTATACCGAAATACCGAAAATAAATTTTTTAATATTTTATATATATAGTATATATATACACATGCCTACATACATTATTCAATTTAAAAAAAATATAAAATGGATAAAAATTTTATAAGGATCTTCATAAATTTATTTAGCCCATGAATTATTAACTATACCCAACTTTCTAATATTACTGAGGCCCATCATATTTTACTTACATTAAAAAAACAAAAGAAAATACAAATACATGTTTGTTTCTCTTTACTAGTTTTTTTAAATAGCCGTTTCGTTTTAATTAATCTCTATATAAAGTTGTATTTCGTGGTCATGTTTGTATTTCGTTTTACTAGAATAGGTTATCGATGCTAGAGATAAATTGATAATTAAAACGGAAAAATCTTAATTATCAATCTAGAAATCTTATGTTGACGATGGATTTTTCCGTTTTAATTATCAATCTATCTCTAGCATCGATAACCTATTCTAACATGCGAATCCTACATCTCTGTCAAGATTTCTACACGTCGTTTTAGTCAGTCTACTTAGAAGAGATTACATAACCACGAAATACAACTTTATATAGAGATTAATTAAAACGAAACGGCTATTTAAAAAAACTAGTAAAGAGAAACAAACATGTATTTGTATTTTCTTTTGTTTTTTTAATGTAAGTAAAATATGATGGGCCTCAGTAATATTAGAAAGTTGGGTATAGTTAATAATTCATGGGCTAAATAAATTTATGAAGATCCTTATAAAATTTTTATCCATTTTATATTTTTTTTAAATTGAATAATGTATGTAGGCATGTGTATATATATGCTATATATATAAAATATTAAAAAATTTATTTTCGGTATTTCGTATAATCAGTATACTTTTTTCAATTTCCATACCTTTACAGTACCGAACGGTACGGTATCATACCTGACAAAAAACTTTGGTATACCAAAATTTTCGATATTTTCGGCTCGTTTCGATACGATAAGGGGGATATCGATATTTCTGTAATTTCCCCAGCCCTGGATATAGGTTATGTTACGTACGCATATTAGGCCCACACGTCTTCCCTTCTCTTATAATTTATTAACTTAATTTTACTTTTAAAAATATACTATCAAATGCTAAAGGAAAAGGAAAAACGAAAAGAATATTTTAAAACACAAGGAATATAAATTGTTATCATAACTGGAGAGATACGAGAGATAAGCAGTAAAATAGAAACGAGGAAAAGAGACCCAACCCAACTGGAGACGAAAGAATTTAGAACACAGACAGAACAACGTTCCACGCAATCTAATCAAGAAAAGGTTTTGCTTCTCTAATTTCTTCTACACAGCTAATATTGATTCTTGCCCCTTTTATCTTCTTAATGGGTTTTTTTAATGCGTAAAGATTGACGGAATTGAGTATTTTTCGTTTGATACAGGCGGTGGCTTTTCTGGCTTCATCGTGATTGGTAGATACATTTGGTTGAGTTGGAGGTAGAGACTTTTCCACGTTCGTTCTCTGTTTCGCATAATTATGTATTTGGGTAGTTTTACAAATCCATCTGCTTGGACTGAATTTTGCGATTATTCTGCTTGTGATTGAGCTCTTTTTGTAATATATTTCAATTTGCCTCTTCTTTAAATTTTTAGAAGTTGAGCTTGATGGTCTTGTGAGGTGGGTTTTTGAAGTGTTTTCTTGGTTCAAAGGATCAAACCATCGCTCTTGATCTTGGGGTGTTTTGAATGGTAGATTATTCTGGTATTGTAATTCCCTATTGATGATATGGTAGTGCGTTCTTAATCATCAGATTCCAAGGAAGTAGAATTAGAGTTATGTTATTGATCCTTTGACTTATGATCTCATAGATATTTCGATTAGATTTCTTTGAAATATACATGCTGTTAGATCGAGTCTATTTGCTCAGTATAGTCCTTTGGACGGTGATATTTACTTTCTTGATTTGCAGCTTTCATTGGGAATTCTGTCTTATGCTAAATGACACAACTTCCCAATACTCTTTACTCTTTATGAAAATTTTGCTCTCTCTCTTTTTTTTTTTTTGTAATAGATGGTTAATTTGTATTGCACTGGGAGTGATGATTATTTTACTCGTGAGCAGCCTTTTGTTTTACTTCTTAAACCTGATACAGACATGATGGATTATAATGTCTCTATAGCTACCCATTTTTTTTACCCGAAAAGAGATGAAGTTCCTTTTTTTTGTTTCCTTGTACACTTTGGGTTCGAATTACAGACTAGTTTAAAACTATTATATGTCAATGACCGAGGCAACCTCTCTCTGGTTTTAGTCTTTCTTACCAGTGTCATGCAGACTATCTATCAGCTTTATTCCATAGTGATTAACACGGTCCAAGATCAGAATAGGCCACATCCATCTTAGTTCAATATTATTTATACAGGAAATGCGTAGTTGGGTTTGATGACCAGATTTCAGTGTTTTATTTGATCATGTTTTAACGTGAAATGAATTGAACGCTTTCATCTTTGTTTACGTTTACTAGAGAATCTACCGTACGCCTTGTGTTGCTATGTTCAATCCATTATCCGTGCACCCTATGTTATTTAATCCAAAACATTTTATGACGACTCAAGAAAAGAATTAGTTTTCCTCTGTGCACGGTTACACTTATTAAATTCTGGTTATGGGAAGTTCAGTGGAATTGCTTTTTATACTTAATTAAAAAAACGTTGAGTTATATATTTAATCCTACACACTTCAATGCCATTCATGCTACTTCAATCTTTACCAATCTTTTTTGCTTTTCAGCACACAATGGTCTGATTCTCCCTTGGGCAATGGCTGAGTCTTACTGCCTGCAACTAGAGTGAGCAAGTAATGTTTGGTGTGCAAAACCGTTTGCATTCCCTTAAGATATTCAGGTGGAAGAGGCGTCATAAATCATCCCTAACAACCAGTTTGCTCGATGTTCCACAACATGGAATCGAATTGTCTGATTACAAAGCACCAAGCCTGGTGAGTGAAAGCCCATCTGATTTTCTCGATGATGGGACCCTAAATTCTTATCCAATCGACGATCTTGACCTGTTCTTCGAAAGGATCTACCATTATTATTGTGAGAAAGGGCTTTGGTGCATCATCATCAAGTGGATGTTTGAACTTCTGAGCTTGGCTTTTACTATATGTTTTTCGGGTTTCTTTCTGCTCTTCGTGGATTGGAATGGGCTCCGCAATGCCAAGTGTGGGATGGATGCTGTTGAATCTGGTATTAAGCCATGTGATTTGTCAAAGGAAGCTCTACATGAACATCCCTTGACCCCTCTTACCCTATCAAAAGCTATAATAGTTGGATATTTGGGAATATTTACCATTTACTGGATTTTCTGTTTCTTGAGATTCTTTGCACAGTTGAAGGAGACTCTTAAGATCCGTCTCTTTTATTACAATAGGTATGTCTTCAACTCTTCCACACCCTACTCATCTTTTCCTTCAATCCTGAAGTTGAAAGATTCCGCTTTTTTCCTTTCCTCAGAGGCTGTATATGTGTATACTTTATCATCAAAAGTATATAGTATCTTCTTTCCCTTCTCATGTTTTTTTTCAGCCTCCATGTGACAGATAACGAACTCAACACTATGCCTTGGGAAGTGATTCTTGGGAAACTCGTTCGAGTACAGAGGACCCATCAATTATGTGATGTGAAGGACCTATCGATTCATGATGTGGTCATGAGATTAATGCGCAAGGAAAATTACTTGATAGGGATGCTCAACAAAGGTGTTCTTGCACTGCCCATATCTGGGTGGGTCCCAGGTTCAGGCACAAGTGCTGGTATTGGTCCGAATGGTGATAGGCACCGTCTTGTCTTGCCCAAAACCATTGAATGGACTTTGAATTGGTGCATATTGCAGAGCATGTTTGACCGGTGAGTATATCATTTCGTGAATAATTTATTATGCGGTGATGGATGTGTAATAATAGTTGCTACTTTTGTTTCTGCAGAAACTTCCGTTTGAAAAGGGATTTTACCTCAGATCCCTCAACACTCAAAAAGAGGCTTGTGATAGTTGGTTTTGCTCTGCTGCTTCTCTCCCCATTCCTTATCATTTTTATGGTGGTTTATCTCTTCTTAAGGCATGCGGAACAATTCTACAACCATCCAAGTACTGCCTCATCTCGGAGATGGTCTAATCTATCTAAGTGGATGTTCCGTGAATATAACGAGGTATCTATCATACAACGTATCAAAAGATTTTCAAATGCGAAAGATCTACTTTCTTTTTTTCTTTGTCAATTTGTAAGTCAGGGGTAAGTAGATAAGTGGGATTGAAGGTCTTTTTAAGTGATAGCCTTTCATCCATTTCTAAACTAATTGATGATGGGTGAAGTAGTGTATATGATTTATGTGTTTAGCCGAGTTTAAATGCTTTCTTTATCAGCTTCAGCCTACTCCGTCACGGGTAATAAGATTTAAAGCTACACATTATCAGTTATCACTTACCAAACATCTTACTGGTGTGAGAGTGGGTTGACTCCATATGATCTAACATGCCTTGCCAATTCAACCATTTAATTTACCATGTTAAATTTGAGTTCCCGTCACATAACAACAGTTATTGATGGGTATGGGTGGTGGAACATCTACTTAGTTTGTTTGATATGTGCTTTTCCAATATTAATATTTTCATAACATTTTTTCTTTTATTTCTTTAATCTTGGTTGAACAGATCGTTGAACCATGGT
This sequence comes from Craterostigma plantagineum, assembly GCA_027422505.1. Classification (NCBI taxonomy): domain Eukaryota; kingdom Viridiplantae; phylum Streptophyta; class Magnoliopsida; order Lamiales; family Linderniaceae; genus Craterostigma; species Craterostigma plantagineum. The sequence goes on from JAPQWV010000654.1 coordinate 286,786, forward strand.
GAATTAGCTCCAGCATATATCCTGCCTGATTATTTCGCCTATATAACATACTTTTCTGTGCCATGATCTTACTTATGTTATTTCACAGGTTGATCATTTATTTAAGCACCGTATAAACAGCAGTGTCGTTCATGCCTCTGACTACCTAAAGCAGTTCCCTTCACCCATTCTAACCATCGTAGCAAAGTTCATCTCCTTTGTTTCTGGTGGATTTGCTGCTGTTCTTATAATCATTGCATTCCTTGAAGAATCGCTGCTTGAAGGACACGTAATAGATGATTTATACTCGAACACAACCAACCTTATATTATATATATTTTTTCTTTTTTTTTTCAATTTCTTGATATATTTGTTTATTTTTTGACTAAAAATTGCAGATATTTGGTCGAAATTTATTCTGGTATGCAGCGGTTTTCGGGACTATCACAGCTATTAGCCGAGCTGCGATAGCAGAAGAACTCCTCGTGCTTGACCCACAGGGTACAATGTCCCAAGTTGTACAGCACACTCATTACATGCCCAAAAGGTGGCGTGGTAAGGAGAACACCGAAGCTGTACGAGTGGAATTTGAGACTCTTTTTCAGGTATTTTCTTCGTTACATTGTCTATGTATTGTTATTTTTTTACGTCGAAATTTTCATCAAACAACACTTGGGAGGCAACATTTGCTTAAAGCAGTACACTTCCTCTAGGCTCTTATTTATTTTCCTTAATTCTCCGTTGAATTATATTGAATTTTCTGGTGCAGTACACTGGAATGATGCTGTTGGAGGAAATAGCCTCAATCTTTGTCACGCCTTATCTTCTTATTTTCATCGTCCCAAAGGTTTGTTTGTTCCATAGATCAATTGGCGTCCCTTTACTTCGTTAAAGAAAAAAAAAAAGAAGGTAGTATTGATTGTGTTCTCTTCATGCGATTGTAGCGGGTCGATGATATCTTGCATTTCATTGTGGACTTCACTGAAAATGTTCCCGGAGTGGGTGATGTTTGTAGGTATGTGTTGGCGAATATGATATCGTGGATTTTGTCACAATCTGGCTATAATTGAACAATTGTTCTTATCTTCATTATTTATTGTCATCGCAGTTTCAGTCTATTTAATTTCGAAATGCATGGGAACAAAAAGTACGGTTCGCCCTTTGATGTACCTCGCGTTGAGAGGAGTTCACAAGGAAAAATGGAGAAGTCGTTCTTGAGGTACATCCTTAAGACCAATATTTTCTTATTTTCGTTCATATTTCAATTGAAAAATGTCATCGTATGCCTGTCGAAACATCATACTATAATAATGTCTGAAAGTCTCCCTCCCTTCTCATCAGTTTCCAGATATCATATCCTTTGTGGGAACCCAACGAAGACGGCAAACAATTCCTCAGCACACTAAAACTATTCCGCGATGAAAAGATTCGAGGCCAAGCACAGAATCATCACAACCCTGCTAACAACAACAACTTTGCGGTCGATCTCAACGCCCAACTCAGAAACTACAGCAATCAGTTCGATTCCATGTGGCTGATCGATGGGGAACACAAGAACTTGCCTTACATCTTAGATTGGTATTACACATCCCAAAACCACGAAAGAGACGTCCCAAACACCAACGCTCAATCGACAGATCATTACAACAACGGCGATGATGATGATGATGGTGCCTGTGTGGAGGAGGAGAAGCGTAATTACACTTGGTGGGACCCGCCAAGGGTAGTAGCCAATGACAAGCGCTGGGATGACGGCGTATTTGAAGATGGTCGGGGCACGAGCCATATGGAAGCTTCCACATCAGCCCCTCTGTTCAGGGATAGCATACTAAGGCACCACAACGAGTCGATGGTCGGTGGTGATGAGAGGAACGATTGGTGGGCCCGGGCCGGGCCGGCGATGAACACGCCGAATAGTTTTATGGAGCCGCCCAATTTCTACCCCAACGGGTCGGCAGGTAGGGATTTTAGTGGGAGCTTTGCAGTTGGGATCGACGAGGAAAAAGAAGAAGGATATGGAGATTTGGGGTCGAGAACGATGTTCATGAGCAGCAGCAGCAGAGGTGGTTTTAATCTTCCATTTGATATATATTCTGGATATGATGATGATGATGATGGTGATCCTGGGAATCTTGTATGATTTTTCATCATTTAGCAATTGGAATAAAGTTGAATTATTATTATTATTATTTCTCCTCCCTTGTTTCATGACAGCTTGGGTTTTCTCTCATTGGGGAAACAGAGAAAACTGTGCGCCTCATGTGTCTATATTCTTTGATGTATATAATGTTTAAATAATTGGATAGTATTATTGTGAATGGGTTTGATTTGGGATGACTCTTAATCAAGTTGACAGTCAAATAAGTGGCACTGATCTTGGATTATCTTTAATTGACGTCGTTTACCTTCTGTTTCTCATTATTATTGCATTCATATGCTTTTCAACTGATATCCCGCGTTTGTTTGTATATTAAACTTGTTGGGAAATCCGGCCGTACCGAAATTTCGCCCAAGTTCCGTCGCGGAATTATTGACAGGAGAAAATAACAACACAACGATTTAACGTGGAAAACCCTTAACGAAGAGGGAAACACCACCCGGGCAACACAAGCCGCAGCAAATCCACTATGTGAATATTACAATCGCACAATTCTTCTGCGCTAGCTTAACCCAAAACCCGACAACAACCCGAAAGTAATTTTACCCGCTAACCCAAACTCTCACCCGAAGGCAATATTACTAGAGTTAAATTGTTAACACAATTAACTTTCTATTTGTTGATGTACTTATAATTCACGGTATAACCCTCCTTATATAGGAGTAGGGGTGTTCAAATGTCAGTTAACCGACCAAACCGAACCGAACCGAAACCGAAGTTTCGGTTTCGTACCGAATACCGAACCGAAAATTTTCGGTTCGGTATTCGGTTTTCATTTTGATAACCGAATAAAATTCGGTTCGGTTTCGGTTTATTACATCGGTAAACCGAACTCTATATATTTTTTTATTTTTTATATTGTATATATTATTATATAAAATATATAATGATATATATGTCTTATATTGATAATATATCCCTTCGATAGTTTATATAAATATATACATATATATATATGATAATATATATTTCTAATATAAAATATTTAATAAAGTATCAGAATAAGGAGGTAAATTAAAATTTATACAATATATATATGATAATGTATATTTATAAGATAGATAATATTATTTTTTTTTTTTTTTATTAAAATTCGGTTTTACGGTCGGTTAACCGAACCGAAAAAAATTCGGTAAAACCGAACCGAACCGAAATGTTTCGGTTCGGTTTTCGGTTTATAAAATTAACCGAAAGTTCGGTTCGGTTATAACCGAATGAACACCCCTATAATAGGAGAGAGAACCATCGTGCCTATCCAGTGTGGGATAAATAACAAAGGCACATGATGGGCCCAAGCCCAACAAAACTACTAAATAGGATTTAAATGCGGATCTCGATTGCGACTTATGTCGTAAGAAAGAATTTGAATATAAAATACATTCATTATTACACCCGGCCATATCTGCATTTGGCAAATGAATAGCATCATTGCTCTATGTGCAGCAAACAGTAAACACTAATTCGACGGTGTTTGCTAATTAGTTCTATCCCAATTTAAGATGATTACTTTAATATAAACTAGTACATAAGCACATGTGCAATATTTTAATATAAATATATTATTTTATATTTTAATTTATTATAAAATTAAACTATAAATTTAACTTTGTTACTTTTATTATGTATAAGAAAATTGATTTGAGGATAATTGTGATATTTATCAATATCATGAGTAAATTTGTAATTATTATTGATACCCCAAATTAATCAGATGCTCTATTCCTCTTTCACTTAATAAAATAGAAAGATGATCTTTTTTTATTTATTTATGTATCTCGATTTTGACATGCCTGTCGATCAGCTACTTTTAGGATCCCTTGTTTTTTTTTTGTTTCTAAAAACAAATAATTTGTCTGCCTACCATGGTTTTTTAAAAAACGTTATAAAAAATATTGGAGAGTGAATGATTATTATTGGTAGGCTGATATTGGTAGGCTGATACGTTTATTATCTGTCAAAATCGGGGGACATAAGTTGCATGTGGTGATGTTATAATATTATATATATATATATAATCATATAAAGTATTTTGCGAGTGATGCACATGCACACTCTGTAGATCGCACGTAAAATAATAATGATTTCATTGCGACATTGATACGAATAGGCAACTAGTTTATTTTAAGTTACAGAGTTATACAAGTTAATTATTTCAAATTTAAATAAACATCCCTTGCGACATTGTCAGATATGTCGTAGCATGTATAGAAATATCAATATAAAAAGTATATAATTAACATTTTTAGGAAAATGAGTCAATATTTGTGGACAGTACCTACCACATGGAGAAAGTAAAGCATATTATACAAATATATATATATATATATTATATTATATATGATTTATGTGGTGCCTTAGAAGAGGAGTTGGTATTTCCATTCAGGAGTTCAAACTCCATTACTATTGACAATAAGGGTGAGTAAATATCGGGAAATCGGGAAATCGGATTGTGATCGGATATCCGGTTTTCAAAACCCAAAAAATAAATCCGGTTTTAATAACCGGATCAGGTATCCGATCTGCTTTTAAAATAAATCAGATCGGATAGGAGTAGTATAAAATCTGGATATTCGGTATCGGGTTTTATATTTAGAAAATAATAAATACAAGTACAAAGTAGAATTTTAGTTAATTTTATTATTGCAAAAACTTTGTTAGAGAAATGAACAGAAAAACATAAAAACATCGAAATGCAAGTTAAAAAAATTTATTGTGAATTTGTGGTACTACGTTTATTATTTATTATGTAATTTTGAACTATACATCACATATAGGGTGAATTATTATGTGTAGAAATTTCATATGAAAAAATTTAATTTCTTTTATTGTGATAAGAAATAAAAAAAATATTGGAACAAAATAATAAGAAAAATAAATTTAAAATCGGATGCGGATATCCGATTTAAATTTTCCAAATAAGCGAATATCCAATTAAAATCGATCCGGATACCGATATCATTTTTCGATCTAAAAAAATCCGGATATCCGATTTTGCTCATCCCTAGTCTGACATTGCGCGGGTATGAAAAATCACATATATAAAAAGCCGTCCTCAAATATTAATGAGGTTCAGATTTAATTCATACCTAAATTAATGGGTGTGGGACTACATTAACGCTGTATTAATATATGACACAAAACATTTTGTCTGTCACGGATTTAATTAATATAATCATAACACGTTATTCACGACCAATTATTTATTGGCTAGTGGAGATGACACACTTGACATTTAGCGATCGATCCCCATCAGCCAAGACAATGCCAACTTGCCAAGGCCAGCGGTCAGGAAAAAAAACTCAAAACAAAATAATTATTTAAAGGTACATCTACACATAAATATCCAGTCGAATAAAATTTTTACAATAGGTACCCATGTCAGAAAATTTTACAAATAGGTACCCGATTTAATTTTTACCAATTCCTTTAGTCATGTCGTACCTTCCTGTGTGTATGTTGTGTACCATAACACGTTGATATAGGGTACCTAAGTGTAGCATACGTCGTACCTATGGCATATCTGTGTGTTACATAGGGTACTCAAATGTTCTGTTATATAGGGTACTCAAATGTGTTGATATAGGGACCCAAATGTGTTGTATGGTGTACGTGCGGGGATCGGGTGTGAAAAAAAAATTATTCTGTTAGGTACCTACATATAAAAAAATCATGATAGGGTACTAAATTACAAGTTTTTATTGAACTAGGTACTTATGTGTAAAGACTTCATATTTTAATTTTAAGTACGTCACAATAATTGAAAACCACCCTAAGTACGTCACAATAATTGAAAACCACCCTAACAATATATAAAAAAAAAACGATCGATCAATAAGTTTTGGGTATGCGTGGTACTATGAATCCCCTGATATTTCCTCCACATGCGTAATTTCAAGTTTCTTGGCTTTATTATCTGCGTCGTCTCCCTGTGATAGATCTATCTAATATCACAGGTAATAAGGCTCAATAGTTATATATACATGTCTGCATTAGATTCCCTCGCCTACTTCAAACAATTATTTCGTTCCTCTCATCGTTGATCCTTATACTTAGTTTTCTCCTTTTTGTTTTTGCTTCTTTTTTTTTTGTTGTTGTCAGAAGAACACGATGAGCCGAGGTGTAGAAGAAGGTGAAAACTCAGAGATTGGAGTTCCGCTTGTTGCTGGAAACAACAAAGGCGGTAGTACCAAAGATGGAGGAACATGGATGGTTTATCTCAGTACATTAACAGCAGTTTGCGGTTCTTACGCTTTTGGATGTTGTGTAAGAACAACCCAAAACCTATGCATATATAGAATTAGGACGCTGTGATCTGTTGATTATTATGATTTTGATTCTATTTTCTGCAATTTCCAGGTTGGTTACTCATCGCCGACGCAAGCTGCCATAAGGGAAGATGTGAACTTATCTCTTGCAGAGGTTGGTGGAGAATAACGAAATAATACTCAAATCAAATCGTTCAGTTAAAAAGATGGAGGCTAACCCCTCTTTTATTCATAATTTTGTCTGTGTTCAGTTCGCATCATTTTTCTCACTACAATGAGAATCGACGAATCAGTTTTGTTGAATAGTCTTGCTCCTATAATAAATTACATTCTCGTCGTTTGGTTTGTTTCTTGGGAAGAGCTCATCATCGATAAGATTATTTTATATGTGTTGTGATGTTCACAGTACTCATTGTTTGGCTCCATCTTAACTTTTGGAGCAATGGTGGGCGCTATTACAAGCGGTAAAATTGCAGATTACATCGGTCGCAAAGGGGTAATGTTATTACTTTCCCAGTTTTACTGCAAGAAGCTTGTATGACAACTAGAGTTTTATTCTTTCTAAATTACTTAATCTCATTCGAGTATTCTTGAAATGACAAAGCCAGGCAATGATAGTATCAAGTCTATGTTGCACACTTGGTTGGCTATGCGTTTACTTTTCCAAGGTACAATAAAAACTTACAAGATCAGTGAAATTCGATACATCGTGTTCATTCGTCTACGATTTTAATTCTATCAGGAAGTTGTGCTTTTGGACATCGGTAGGGTGGCTACTGGTTATGGGATGGGAATGTTTTCCTATGTGGTAATTAATTCATATACATATATATATGTGTGTGTGTGTGTTAATATTTCACCTGTTAATCTTGATAGGTGAAGATGATGAAGAGTTAAATTATGTTGTGTTTAACAGGTTCCAGTTTTTATAGCTGAAATTGCTCCCAAGGAGTTGCGAGGAGCTTTGACCACTCTAAACCAGGTGATTGATTGATTATACATACAAATTAATATCTGAGCAAATGTTCCAACCATCATCATATTAGACGATTTTTGACTAATCTGCAAAACGTGTGCAGCTTTTGATTTGTGCCGGCGTTTCCGTATCCTTCACCATAGGCACATTTCTATCATGGAGAGCACTTGCATTAATAGGTTGGATAAGACAATATCTAGCATGCTAATTACTTGTTGTAAAGAATAATATTAACACAGAACAGAAATTGATTTATAATATTGTCCAACGGTACTTATTTCTTTGTCAAATGTTTTTTTTTTTTTGTTTACAGCAATAATCCCTTGTGGCGTCCTGCTCTTAGGATTAGCCATAACCCCAGAGTCTCCAAGATGGCTTGTAAGGAACAGAGTTCTGATTTTTACCATAACACTGTTGCTGAACTCATAAACGTTTCCCTTCGCATACGTCATTTTATTCAGGCAAAACAAGGGAAGAATAAGGAGTTTGAATCCTCGTTGAGGAGACTTCGGGGGAAAGGGGCCGACATATCTGTAGAGGCTGCTGAAATTCAAGTAATATTTTTGATACAATATGTGTAGTTCTCTGTTCTGTTATTGTCCTGGTGCTATAATGACGTCTTTTTGTGTTTCTGTTTAAAAAAAAAGGAATACATCGAAACTCTTGAGAAGCTCCCAAAAGTCGGACTGCTGGATTTGTTCAGAAGGCGATATCTTCGATCTGTCATAGTAAGACTTTTTATTAGCTCCTTCCCATCGATAGCATTCCCTTCCCTTCTCTTCCCTTCCTACATTTTCAATTATGTGAACAAAATAACATCATTATTCGTTCACACACAGATAGGAGTTGGGCTGATGGTCTGCCAACAATTTGGAGGGATCAATGGGGTCTGTTTCTACACAGCTAGTATCTTCGAGGAATCGGGTAAGAAAGATCTCATGATCAAATGTTTGTTAATAAACGTGCGTTAAGATCATTGGTTGTAATAACGATGTTGACCATTCTCTCTCTGTATAACTGCTACACAGGATTTCCAGCTGATGTTGGAACCATAACATATGCAATTCTTCAGGTCATTGTCACGGGACTTGGCGCTCTATTCATCGACAGAGTCGGGAGAAAACCTCTTCTACTGGTAAAAAATTTAAATCACAACCCAAACTCATCATTCGTTATTGTATTATCAGAGCTTCGTTGTCGCTTTCCTTATGTAACAAAATCTTCGGTCATTCTCTTATTCAGGTATCTGGGGCGGGACTTGTCCTTGGTTGTCTTCTCACAGGGACCTCATTCTATTTCAAGGTGCAAAGTCATTACCTTAATCAGATTATTGTTATTGTTGTTGTTATTATTACAGCTTATTCAGTATCAATTTGCTTGATTATAGGAGCATGGAATTGCACGAGATGCAAGCCCAGCACTTGCGGTCACTGGCATATTAGTAAGTTACAACATCCGCGTATTCAGATCAAGTAGAGCGGTCCGTTTATCTCCATATATACTTCATAGTCTATATATGGTTCCCCGCTTTATCTTTAGGTATACATCGGCTCGTTTTCGGTTGGAATGGGTGCAGTTCCATGGGTTGTAATGTCTGAGGTATAATATATATCTTTAACCTACATCTTCCTTTGAAACTAAATAATGATGCCACAAAACATTTATTTATTTTTTTTCAGATATTCCCTATAAACGTAAAAGGAGTCGCAGGGAGCTTCGCGACTTTGGTGAACTGGTTCGGGGCATGGGCATGTTCTTACACCTTTAATTTTCTCATGTCATGGAGTACCTATGGTGAGTAAGAAAATGATTTGCTTTTTTACATGAGAATTATTTGAATATTTCTTGCAACTTTCTTCTTTGTGGTAATTTTCACAGGTACTTTCATTCTTTATGCTGCGATAAATGCATTAGCCATTGTGTTTGTGGTTGTGATGCTGCCTGAAACAAAAGGCAGGACACTCGAGCAGATACAAGCAGCTATCAATTCTTCGTAATTTCGTTGAAAGAATTTATTTAAGTGCGGAATACGATTTTCGTTTCTTATGTCTGTATGAAATGTTCGTATCGTACTTCTTCATTTTTACCCTGTGATCTTGTTTGCTTGAGACTGACAAGTGTCAGATGATACTATTATGTCAAAGACCATGCTATCTATCTATCGTTCACCAAAGCAAGACTTGCTTGAAATGCTTAGCATGAGTGGTGTGCTTTTCTTATCTGCTCTTCTTTCATGGGACGAACTTAATACGCTTGCATGATTACGTCTGAAGTGTCACATTCAATTTCAACAGTTTTCGAAAAAATCAGGTAAGGTTAAGTTGGAAGCACGAGTAAAGTCGTACTTACGTTCTTGGAAGGCGTTTCGTGTTTGTTACCCCCATTTTCAAATTTAACGATCTTTTCGCCGATTTCTCCAAGTATGAGTTTCTTTGTAAAATAAATCTACGATAAAGAACTTGCAAGTCCGTGGATAGATCTCACATCTGCAAACGTTCGTTGGCGTCGGCCATTCCACCTTTAACACTTGCAACATAGCCAATAAAACAATATGCAAAACATCAATTTTAACATTAGCATATGGTCTCGACTTTAGTATGCTCAATATGATGATCTTTTATACTGCATCTATATTATACATCATTGTTGAGAATGGCGAGCCATAAACTCGCCGGACACCGTCGGAAGTCGTCGGAGAAGAAGGCAGCTCGAACTGAAACTGGACTGAAGCTGAAAACTGATGAAAGAGCTGAAGATAAGGTTCGAAGTACAGGGGCCGTCCGAAATGATGCACGCGTGATCTGAGGGCTGAAATTTGAAGATGGCAATTTAAAGATGTACCGTCTGATGGCGCGCGAAGATGATGAACGGCCAGGATGATATGTGAGCAACTTAAGCGGATGTTAAATCAGGCCCGTTGGATCAAGATTGTACGGTTGACGATGAGGGCGGGTTTTCACTTAATAAATCGTCATACGATTTATGCCTAAGTCACGAGCAAAGCATGGAAGATCTGGAGCGTCCGATCAGATGGAATCGACGGCTGACATCACTCGACACTTATAACTTCAGTTTATATAAGCTGTGTAATTTCAGGTTTGAGCGATCATCTTAGCGAGCATATAGGTTTCTGTAGACTGAGAATCTCTGAGTGGAGTGAACACGAAAGTTGTAGAGGGCCGTGAGTGCTGTAACTTTTGTGTTGAGAGTAAATAGAAACGAGGCTCGGTTGATCCGTGGATGTAGGCTGAACAGGCCGAACCACGTTAAATATTCTGTCAAAGAGTGTGTGTGTTTTCGATTGCATTGTCGAGCTGATTTGAGCTGCGATTGCTCAAATCAGTAAGATCGAGTTGCATACAGTGAAAGACCATTGAATTGCGGTCTCAACGGTAGCAATTCCACAACAAGTGATGCGGTGAGCGTGGAGAACGAGGTTATCTCCCGGGGAATGGCTGCCACGAGGTTTGAGATGGAGATTTTCAATGGTTCGAACGATTTTGGGCTGTGGAAGCTCAAGATGAGGGCTGTGCTGGTAGAGAAGGGGCTTGAGGAGGCTTTGAAGCCTGATAATGAGATGGAACCGAAGGATTTAACGGCTGCTGCGAAGAAGAAGATGAAAGAGAAAGCTTATTCAGCTTTAATTCTTTGTCTGAGTGACAGTGTCCTTCGCAGGGTGTCAACGGAGGCTTCAGCGGAGGCTTTATGGAAGAAGTTCGATGCACTTAACCAGACCAAATCCCTAGCTCGAAGGTTGTACCTCAAACAAGCCTTGTATAAATTCAGAATGGTGGATGAGGAGCCCCTAGAAAAGCAGATTGATCACTTCCAGAAATTGGTAATGGATTTGCTGAATATTGGGGAGGTTGAAGGACGAAGATCAAACACTTTTGCTGCTGTGCTCCCTGCCTACAAGCCATGAACACTTTAAGGAGGCTATATTGTATGGTAGAGAGAAGATTACAATGGAAGATGTGCTCTCAGCACTCAGCTCAAAGCAGCTGAACAGCTCGACTTCATCAAAAGAAGCTGTTGAAATCCCTGCTGCTGAAATGCTAAATATTGAGAGGAAACCAAGTTCATGGAAGAGGAAAGGAAAGGAGAAGGATAAATCTGAGGCTAGGAAGTGCTTCTACTGCGATGAAGTTGGCCACATCATAAGGTTTTGCCCCAAGAGATCAAAAGAAACACTAAGCATGCAACTGTGAGCTCGGCTGTATTGGATGCTGATAATTTCGAGTATGCTAAGGTTTTGACAGTCTCTGAGGGCAAGGAGAATGAAGAGTGGGTACTAGACTCAGGCTCAAGCACGCACATCACCTTCAACAAAGCCTGGCTGCAGGATTTTAGAGAACTAAAAGGGAAATCAGTGCAACTTGAGAATGGAAAGAGCTGTAAAGTGCTGGGCTGCGGTTCTGTCCAAGTAAGGCTGTCAAATGGATCTGTGGGGCTTCTCAGGGATGTGAGGTACGTTCCTGGGTTGAGGAGGAACTTAATCTCCATTGGAGCATTGGACAAGAAAGGCTACACCACAAGACTAGCAGCAGGAAAGGCAGAGGTGATAAAACAGGATAGGCTGGTGCTGAGTGGGACTTTGACGCATGGTATCTACTTGCTGGATGGGTGTTCTGTGGTGAGAGGCACACATATCAAAACTAGGAAGTGTGGTGGTGAGATTATTGTACATTATTGTAATTCTATTCCATGACAAGGAAAAATGTACACTTGCAAGGTGGGCTAGCAGAAAATTTAGGGATTAACATGCCAGCAAGGGTTGAAAGAACAGAGAGGGATGATGGTGGCGGCGAGTTTCAGTTGATAGGAGAGCCGACGGGGGAGTACTATGATGTAATACCGTTCTTCGGAATCATAGACATACTTCAAGACTGACATCACCAAGAAACTCGAGCATGCTTACAAGTCAATCCAATACGATCCAAACTCTATCTCAGCCGTTGATCCAAGGCAGTATTCAAGGCGCTTCCGTGACTATATATTTAAGGCCTTCGAAGATCTTCACGGAGAAGTTTTGGAGGCTATGGACAAGGATTCCCCATATGTTGTGACTGAACATCCTAAGGAGACACTGATCAAAGATTTTACCTTCATTACAAGACAGTCCGTTAGCACTGAAAGTGAGTTCTTGCATGTGTTGGTGATTCGTTTTCTTTCTTTCTTTCTTCTTGAAATTATCAGTTGCTATTGTTTTATATAAGATGCATTTGGTACATGATGATGGAAAAAGTTATGTAGGGCACTGAGGAGTTTTGCACGCACAAAAATTAGTCAACAATATTTATGTAAGACTGCATGAAATGTTTATGTATTTAATGAAATTTATGGTGGTACCGAATGATTGTACTTGATAATGGGTTATGTACATTAGTTAACTTAAAAATGTGTTATGGTAATGCAAACAAACTATTCATTGTACCTCTACTTAGCTGCCGTTCGCAATCAAATATGTTTAATTGCTAACAAAAAACAGTGTTGTAGACAATTTAGCATTGTGCAGAGACTAACAAAAAAATCACCTGATGACTGACAAGTGCTTGCAATGGCGAAGTTTCTGGAATCAGTCTTGCAAGTGCACTTTGACAGCCTGAGAATTACGATGAATCACATGATGGACAGAATGGACGATAAGATTAATGACATTGTTGCAGTCCACACAGTCTTACACAGTCTACAATTTTTACATACCTATATTCTTTAGGTCCAATACTATCACTAAGTGTTTGGCAGTATTACAAGTCAGTCTTACAAGATTGCTTTACTTATCAACTTATATAATATATATTGGTAAGGCCGATGTTAAAAATGATACAAATGTTTTTGTTCCTCATTTTCGATCGATAAATTTTATATACTTTATATAACTATTTCTTGCACTTATTTTGCAATTTGATGAGTGATGAGTTTATACCAAGGAATATTTCATAACCTGTAGTGTAAGACCGTGAGTGTGTAAGACTGCTGCAATGGCTTTACAAACTGCAAGACTGTGTGACCGCACACACTACCATGAGACTGCAGTGAGCAATGAGACCGCACTATTTAACATTGTAAGACTACTAATTAAACATTGTAAGACTGTGCATAGGGTTGTCAACGGGGCGGGTCGGGGGCGGGGATCTAATCTGCGTCCCATCGAGACAAATAGGGACTAAATCGTTCCCGTCCCCGTCCCCACGGGGATCCCCGCCCCGTCACTATTTTAAAAAAATCAATTTATACTATTCTAATATTATTTATATTATTTTATTTTAATATTATCGAAAGTATATTTTAATACTATTTATCTTATAATAATACTAATTGGATATAAATATTATTTAAATACTCGAGGTTGGGGCGGGGATATAGCGGGAAAAAATATTCACATGTTCCCGGCCCGCGGGGATTCCCTTCTTATTCCGGGATCTCCTCGGGGATGGGGAATCCTCGCCCCATTGACAATCATAACTGTACGATACACAAGTTTCTGGAATCAGTCTTGCAAGAGCACTTTGACAGCCTGAGAATTAGGATGAATCACATGATGGACAGAATGGACGATAAGATTAATGATTGTTGCAATCCACGCAGTCTTACACAGTCTTACAATTTTCACTTACCTATATTCTTTAAGTCCAATACTATCACTAAGTGTTTGGCAGTATTACAAGTCAGTCTTACAAGATTGTTTTACTTATCAACTTATATAATATATATTGGTAAGGCTGATGTTAAAAATGATACAAATGTTTTTGTTCCTCATTTTCGATCGATAAATTCTATATACTTTATATAACTATTTCTTGCACTTATTTTGCAATTTGATGAGTGATGAGTTTAAACCAAGGAATATTTCATAACCTGTAGTGTAACACCGTGAGTGTGTAAGATTGCTGCAATGACTTTACAAACTGCAAGACTGTGTGACCGCACGCACTGCCATGAGACTGCAGTCAGCAATGAGACCGCACTATTTAACATTGTAAGACTACTAATTAAACGTTGTAAGACTGTGCATAGGGTTGTCAACGGGGCGGGTCGGGGGCGGGGATCTAATCTGCGTCCCACCGAGACAAATGGGGACTAAATCGTTCCCGTCTCCGTCCCACGGCGATCCCCGCCCCGTCGCTATTTTTTAAAAAAAAATATCAATTTATTCTATTCTAATATTATTTAAATTATATTTTAAGATTATTTATATTATTTTATTTTGATATTATCGAAAGTATATTTTAATACTATTCATTAATACTAATTGGATATAATATTATTTAAATACTCGGGGTTGGGGCGGGGGTATTCGCGGGAAAAAATATTCACATGTTCCCGGCCCGCGGGGATTCCCTTCCTATTCGGGACGGATTCCCTCGGGGATGGGGAATCCTCGCCCCATTGACAATCCTAACTGTATGATACATAACTATTATGCGACACTACTTAAAACATTGTAAGATTATAGACTGCATAACTGTAAGACTGTAGAATATGTTTTTTAATTATTGTTTTATAAGAACTAAGGATAATCATGCATTAATTTTATATTACACAATAAAAAGAATAATGCGTGTGACGGAACCTAAAATATACCTAAAAATTGTATATATATGACAAAAAAATAACCCCGTCCATTGCACGGGGGCGACACCTAGTCTTTTAAATATTTAGTGTGGCGTGCTATGCCTATCTATGTCTTCACAATTGCTTTATAATTCAAACCTCGGTCGGTAAGCTGTCATTTTCTGAATCTGATCAATTGAATCTGATCAATATATATAAATAAACTATTATGTACGAATAGTGATGGAGTCCTTGATTGATTAGTTTTTCTTTAAGATAGGTATTTACACAAAATAAATTGTAGTGCTCAACGTAACTCGTATTGTTATCTTACGAGTTGGAAAATATCTCGTTTACTTTGGAAATGACATATCAGCCCTGAAGGCCACGGTGTACTGCTAACTCGTATTCTATTATTACTGAGTTACCAACGTGTATAATCTTTCTCAATTTTATTAATGATTTTGATTTCATACTTATTTTATTAATGATTTATATATTTTTTTAATTATTTTATTAAAAAGCCAACTGAAGAATCTCTTCTGGACCGCTCGAAACGGGTGGCCAGGAATCCACCCGTCGCCCTTCAGTATGAGCGATTCATTAAATTATTATATATAACAATATTATAATATAATATTAATAATATTATTTTATTATTAATTTTTTCAGCTTTGGTTGGCGTCATTTTTGGCGGGCTGGCTGGACCAACAATATATAAATATATATATCATCTTTCCTAAATTTCATTTAAAGGGTATCGATCGTGAGTTGAATCTGTACCGCAGCTTTTATCAAGAAACCTACCTCCATTCAAAGTAATTGATTCCCTCTCGCTCTGTGTGCGCATAAAAATGTGTTGGCAAAGTGTCATCATTTCAATCGCCGTTCTATCTTCAGCAACAGCAGCTATAGCTGCTGCTCAGTGTGGAAACCATGGTTAGCACTTTAAATAAACTTATTTTGCGTAACAATTTATTCTTCCACGAGATAATTCATTCAGCGGATTTGATTTTGCATCATCGCAGAGGTGCCTATAGTTAGGAAAATCAGTGAGATGGAAGGTGCCGACAGCTTCCCGGGGTTATCTCACCTCACCTTGGCTGGTTCGCTTCTTCACGGTTTGAAAGAGGTAAAGTAAGAGAGATCACATGCATTGAGTTCCACGGATCTTGTTGATGAATTTCATTGCCATTTTTAGCAATAATCAAGACGAGGATCATTCTTCCCCATCTTACAATTAGCCCAATTCATTATCAATTCCGAAGTCCCTATACTAAAAATCATGAACTTGTGTGTTCGTTGACTTTCTCTCCTTGTGATGTAGCTGCCTTTTTTTTGTTTTCCCTTCTCGAAAACAGAAGCCTACCGTAAATTACAAAAACAAGTAAAAACGAGCTAAATAGCCCGCAGAGCCTCAGTTACAAGGCAAAGACACCTCCTAAAGAGGACAGACAATGTACTTCAACAAAAGGAGATAAAGTTTCCACGTTTATGAACTTGTGATTGAGCTGTCGATGCCTGATTAATATATATCAAGCATGATCAATGATTTTCCTTCTCATTTTCCTCTATATATGATCAATGATTTTCCTATATTTGTCGATGGGAAGGTGGAGGTGTGGCTTGAGACGATGGCTCCGGGCGTAGGCTCACCAATCCACAGCCACCCGTCCGAGGAAATAATGGTGGTGTTAAAGGGCAGTGGCACTCTTTATCTCGCTACTGCTGAACACTCTTCGAAACATCCCGGCGAACCTGAGGAGTTCCCTATTTTCGCAAATACTACCTTTCACATTCCTGTCAATGACGCTCATCAGGTGAAAAAACAAAAGAAAAATAGCACTTCATTCGATATAATTTGAAATCATGTATTTTCCTTCCTCATCTTTTGGCTGCAGGTGAGGAACACGAACGAAAGCGAAGATCTGCACCTCATAGTCGTCATATCAAGACCACCGCTGAAACCGTAAGTAAATCAATCAAACCATTTTTATTCGAACGATAATACTTAGCACTGCAGGCTTTTGTGTTGAATATTGAAATATTGCAGGTTTTTGCATGATGATTGGTTTATGCCACAAAGCGCTGCGAAATTGACATTTCCTTTGCCCTGGGATGCAAAGTGTTACCAAGCTCCTCCTTTGGAGAAAGATGAACTGTAAATATATAATGCAAACCATTGCCTCCTGGTCGCGTCGTAAACGGCAAAAAAATAAATTTATAACCTTATTAATGTAGCGTAAGTAGGTTTTGTCTCCACATGGATGATGGATTTACTTCTACATCAAATTTGGATCGATAATAATAATAATAAGGGGGTTTTGGTGAGTTTTTTTAATGCAATAGTGAACTAAAAAACAAACGTGTGAAATAATTAGCTAGCTAACTCAATCGATTTTCAATCTTTAATTTAAATACAATATATAACATAAAAGGAAAAATGAGAATATCAATCACAGTAGCAAAAACGTAAGTTGCAAACATATTTTCCTCTCTTGTCCTACTACTCACTCCCTTCTCGCTCGTCAAATTCTATCTGCTCTCACATCATCATCTATCACTCACTATCGCTCGAATTGATCTCAACGTTATGCTACGCTCTTAATATAAAACAGAAAAAATATAAAGATGAAAGTACTGATATCCTCGACCTCTTCGTCCTCTCTATTTATAGATGATGAAAGTGAAGTGATTTTCCTTTTCCAACGCAGAGACGTAGAGCCCGGCTTTAGCACGCTTATGTGATCCAAGAAAATCCTACTTTAGCAGCGAAGTAAATCTTCAGCAGTCATAAGATAAAGCCTTCTAGATTATAATTTGTTTTTTTTTCTTCCTTGAACCTTGTGCGTTTGATGTGAGGGTGCAAACTGCGTTGATTGGGTGATCGTTGCTCTTGTTCTCAGCTTTCTTGATGGCTTTTGTCTCGTAGGAAGATGATAATATAGTCTATTATTGGTCAAAGAGATCAATCATTGGAGCTTAAAATTCTTCAAGCGTTGGTAGTTTTGGTGGGCTGAACTATATAATTCATCATGGCTGTTGGAATTGGAATGGGCCTAAGGGTTTGGCTGATTGGGCTGAAAAACCCATCTTTCCAGTTCTGCTTGCCTATTTTGCTTCGATATCTGTAAGGCATGTAAGTAAAACGTAAACGTAGAATATCTTGTGCATGGATTGTACAAATATCGACCAAAAATTGCACTTTAAGTTGGTATAAAATATTATAAATTGTTATTTATCATCTCCTCTATTATAACGACAAAACTTTTCCATGTCATGTGACGGATGATGAAATCAACTTACTCGTTATATGTTGAGACTTATAGTTCTCTTTTTTTTTTTCATCGTACTACAAGTGAATGAATCCGAGACTAAGACGGTGGTGTTGATGGAATTAAGACCTAAGCACAGATCATATGTACTGAATGGATTAGAATATGTGCAGAAAATCATATTCCTCCAAAATTGATGCGCGTGTGTATTTGGAAAACACCAAGCTTATGAGCATGCCAACACAGATTTGGAGAAGAGCTCTCCGTCAAAGTAAGGAGATGGCGCATTAGTTTGATTCATGTGCCTCGCGCCTCAGTCCATACAAAGCTTTCTGCAACTAAAACACGTGGTTAGGAAAATGTGGATACTCAAATTCCTTAGGCTGTTCGACATAAATATATTATACTATTTAAAAACGCACCCTTAACATCCATTTGGTGTATATTGTTAATCAACCATTCGGCGAGGATCCGTAAAACAAATCAAGAGATGCGACAAATAATGGTAATTAGTGGATACAAAATTATGGTGTGATTTAAGGCGCACTTGTGGGTAGGGTTGCAAACGAACTGATCTTTTTTTGTTCGATTCGCAATTCGATTCGAAATTTTAAGATTCGGATTAGAATATTTAGAATATGAATCCGAATTAGAATAATTTTTTTGTACGTGGGGCACTTTTGTACTTCTGTAGGATAATAACGTGACGACGGTTTACAGCTCTTCTCATTCAAGTCTAGTGTATATATATACAGATGATAAAATAATTTTTTATTTTAATTAAAATTTTTAGTTTACTAATAAGTTATGGATAAATATGCTATTAATTAGTAGTTGATAATAAATATGGTATTTAGATATAATTAATGAATCATTAATTATATATTTATTATCTATATAATATATATTTATATATATAATATATATAATTAAGATATTGGCGTGCCGGCCCGTGGGCTAGCCCGCCCCTCCCGCCAAAGCTCGCTCCCGCACGGGCTGGCCCGCCGAGGCGGGCCTAAAATATCAAAGCCCGCGGGCTGCAGGACACATTGACAGCACTAGATGTAACTTCGATATTCAGGTTGAATAAATAAATTCACTCCAAGAATCTTGTCCTCTCTTGTGGTATCAGAGCATATCAAAATTAGGGCTGTTGATGAAAGAATCCACGCACAAGGCCGATCAAGTTAATCCTATATCCTACTCTTCTAACCCACGCACAAGATTATGTCGTTTTCATATCATGAGAATTCTCCCCAGAACTCTCCAGCTTTGGCCATGGATGATCCCTTGCATCCTTATTTCTCCATCACACCGATTGGGTTGATCCTTGTACATCAACCTCTTACGGGGTGAAAATTGTGCATGATGGAGTCGATCCATGTTGATCGCACTCTCGGTCGAGAACGAGCTGGGATTCGTCGATGGATAAGTAACAACCTGTGAAAAGGATCCTAAGTTGTTTCTAGCATGGAAAAGGAACAATGATTCGTTCTGGCATATAAGGGGCCGACATGTTCTTTTGGCAAGTATACTTGCCGAGGTGTTTGAGAACTCGTATAGGTCGTGAGTGTGGTTGCATATATTTAGAATAAAGTTCATTATTATTTCTTTTTTCTATAATTGTTTGTTTGCTTCCGTCGTTATACATTATATGTTTTTAAGTCGTATAAGTGGTATGATCAAAATACTCAAGCAATACGCTAAGCGATTTATGCTATGCAGTATCAGAGCTAAAACATTAAGCACTACGCAATACGCATTTTAAAACACTGATTATACCTAGATCAGTCTACTAACTCGGCTTGCTGCCGAAAATATAATTCATCGTATTAAATTCTCTTCTAATTTTACAAGCTTTTAATCATAACTACTATGTTTAACACACGTGTGAGAAAAGAAATTGCTTTATATCTTGAACAATTAAGATGAATGATAGTTGTTTAAAATAAATTTTTAATAGATAACGAATAATTCGAGCTTGAGTTTATCAAGATTATCCATGATC